>CAUYUJ010014649.1:0-292500 GCA_963575745.1 Prorocentrum cordatum | reverse complement strand
GCAAAGCTAAGGAAACCGTCCAACACTTCTCGGAGATCTGCAAATTTTGGGGAGGACCCTTCGAATGAGATTCCGGAAAGTTTGGCGTCACACGTATTGGGAGCCAATTAGAAACAACCTTCCGGGACAAAGTGCAACCATCACCCGCAACGTTTCGAACATCCTTGACAAACGCCGTAACGAACTCATCGGCTACCGTGCGATGCTGGCTTGTCGTCTGAAGCCCACTTAACCTTCCACGATCTATCCACGACAAGTTGTGTATAGTAGGGTTTGCTGGCCGCGCTCTTCCCGCAAAGTTTCTTGGCCAAGTGTGCGGCCCCCCTGATCACCAAAACGGAATAACCTGTGTATGGTGGGGTTTGGTGGTATCACCGACCACAACAACATAACAACCTGTGTTTGGTGAGGTTTGGTTGCCATCGACGTCCTCCTGACGGAAAGAGACGGAAAGAGGAGGGACCGAACCAACAACAGGGGTGACACAAACACAGGAAGCGAACAAGTGTATGCTACAGTGGGGGCGACCATACATGCATATACACATAAACACATGCAAGTATACACGTACACACGTATGCAACATAGGCATATACTTGAAATGCATGTTGTGTATGTGCCTGCGCGTATGTATGTATCTATGTATGCTTGTATGCACATGTATCTAAGATTGGGATACAACCGCGCGCGCTTCGCCCGCGCTGCGGTTCGAGCAAACTGTTTTCGGTGTGGTCGCACATGTTCGTCATCGAAACGCATCGATTGTGACACGTACAGACGGGCGTTGACCTAAGGAACCCTAAATAAGGAACGGGGCCCCTTTTTTTCCACAAGTTAAACTTCGATTTCCGATCGAAAGCATAGAAAGGGAAACCTGGGGCAAGCTGTGAAGCACTTAAGGAACACGGACCCCCCCCCAACGAAAAAGGTTCCTTCTTCAGGGCCCCGGCTGTATCGTGCCCCCGATGGAGCTGTGCCGTCGGACCCCCCAAGGCAACTTTGGCTTAGCGCCCCCCCGCCGACGTCGGCACGCCCCTCACAGGGATCGCGCCGCGCAAGGATCGCCCCCCAGAGACAAGGCTCGCAGAATGGCAAGCCTTTCGCGCGGACCGCGCCCCGAAAGCGATGGCATTTTCGGTACCCGACGGATGCTTCACAGTCGCCCAGCTCACGGCGGCACGCCTCTCACAAGGATCGTGGCCCGCAGCGAAGAATTCCACGGACGGCCCCGCCGCCGACGCCCGGCCGCCAGCGCCCAGCCGCCAGCGAAAAAGAGACAGAAAACAACGCGATTGGGGGAGTGTAGGGGGGGCGGGAAGCAACAGACAGAGGCAGGGGCCGTCGGCGCCGCCACCGCCGCAATGTTTCCATGTTTCGCATTCGAACGGAGTTCCCGCCGCCGCGAAGGAAACGGTCCCCTAATGTTTGGTCGGGCATGTCCCCCTACAGGCGTAGTTTGAACGAAAAACGAAAAATACCCCAACGATACACCAAAAAAGGATCAAACATAGTCGAACAACCGTCCCCGAACTATGTTCTACTATTTTTGAATACCCCCCTGCACAAAGACAGGCCCGACTCAACCCGAACCAAGCGGGCTCAAAGCCCAGGATCCATTCGGTCGTTATTCGGTTGCCTCGGGACCCACCGAGGGCCTGGGGACCCGAAGACGGGAAAAACCTGCCAGGGCCCATTTCTTCCTGCAGGACGCGCGTCCACCGCGGCGCCCCGCAGCGAATCCAAGAAGGCGAGCCAGCCAGGCGCAGGGCGAAGCTCTGCGCGCCCGCAAGGGGCGTGGGAAAAGTGGGCGTGACGTCCACAAGCACATGTTGTCAGACACTGGCAGCGGCCACTGATGGGCAGAGACCCGTCTCATCGAAGTGTTACCGTCTGCGGCGACGGCCACAAAATGCAAAACTGCTGTCGGTGCCCTTTTCCACACATTCCGTGCCCGCTTCGAACGCACCAGAAAGCTGCCTTAGGTTGGGCCTGTCCCCCTGCAGGGGGATTTTAAGCGAAAGTGCAACAGTGCTCACAAAATGCCCCCAAATAGTCCAACAAATAATCAACATATAGTCCACATACTTTTTGGGGATTACCTTTTGTCCCCACATCCTAAGTGGGGTTCTTGTTTTCTCTGGACGGCCGCGGGCTACTCACCCACCCACACCCAGTCATTCACACACACAAACACATACACACATCATGATCAGCATCCTCGGGCACTCCATGCGAGCCCGCTCGCGCGGAAGGGAATTCCAACGGCTATCGACATCAACGAGCCCGCTCGAACGGAATGACCCTCAGGGGCATTCCATGCGAGCCCGCTCGCGCGGAAGGGACCTCCCCTGTGGCCACTAGGGGGTCCCACCTAAAAGTTGGAATTCCAACGGCTATCGGGAGCAGCGAGCCCGCTCGAACGGAATGACCCTCAGGGGCATTCCATGCGAGCCCGCTCGCATCCTCGGCCATCAACCATCGGCAAGCCCTCGAGTCCTCGAGACCGCCGCATGCGTTTTGCCTCCGGCCCGAAGCACCGGCTCCCTCAACGTCTGGGCTGGAAGTGGCAAGAGGGCCCACCACCGCCCCTCTGCTTCTAGCTCCCCAGTGCTGGGCATGCTTCTTTAGCAGAGGGCTCCCAGATGGGGTCCGAGCAGATGGGGTCGGAGGGTCGCGCGCATCGCCAATTCATCACCGATGCATCGGCGACAGCGGCGATGCATCGGCGACGTCGGCGTGGAGAAGATCTGGCTCCACATCGAACCGCACCGCCGATGCATCGGCGATGCCGCGCGATGCTCCGATCCCATCTGCTCGGAGCCCGTCTGAGAGGCCTGGGTAAACGTTTTTTGATTCGGCGTTTCGACATTGGGCGGATGGGGGGGAGAGGGGAGGGTCTGGCTCCAAACCTTTGCTTACTGCGACTGTTTGCAACAGTGCGTCCTCTGGTGGAGACTCCACCCGCTTGAGACAGGCGCAAAAAACAGCCAAGGTCTACTCCATGGAGGGGGGGGAGGGGGGGGGGGCGAGGGCCCGCCCCGATCGGCAAAATAATGAATAAGGCAACTCTCACCAGACCAATGCTGGGCATGCTTCTTTAAGACCCGCCGGGGAGCCGGCGCCCACCACCGTCAGCAGGGCCACCCGCGCGGCCGACTGGAAGGCGAAGCGGAGGGGCAGAGTGCCTGTTCGCCCCGCGCGCAGCGGAGGCATGCGGGCAGCACGGCAGTCCTGCACGGCTTCCCCCAGGGCTGTAGGCGACCCGAGGAGGAGGAGGAGGGGGAGGAGGTGGGGGAGGGGGAGGAGGAGGAGGAGGAGGGAGGAGGAGGAGGACGAGGAGGAGGACGAGGAAGGGGAGGAGGAGGGGGAGGTGGAGGAGGAGGAAGAGGAGGAGGAGGAGGACGAGGAGGAGGAGGAGATTGACAAGGAGGGAGGAGGAGGAGCAGCAGGGGGAGGAGGAGAAGGAGGAGGAGGAGGAGTTGGCGGCGCGCACAAGGGGGTAGGGGGAGGGGGAAGGCTTCTTAGAAGGATGCTGCTCCTTAGGAGGCGCCAGGCCTTACATCCCCAGACGAGGCCCGCGCCTTCTCAGAAACCGGGTGCTTCTAAGACGCTTTCCCCCCTTCCCCTACCCTGAAGTCGTGCCTGTCCTCCTACAGGGGGATCCTGGACGAAAAATAAAAAAGTCGAAACATATACCAAAATGAACAAAACATGCTCAAACAATCGTCCCCTTACCATTTTTTGACTGTGCTTGAGTATTCCTCCTTGAAGAGGGACAGGCCCGACTGAACCCTGCCCCCCTCTGCGCGTGGCCGAGTGATCCAAAGGGGGTGGGGGCACGGCCAGAGATCGGTGTGGACTTCGACCTCTCTGGGTCTCTCGGCACGCACAGTCCGTACAAAAAGGGACAACACACCCGCGGAGCACTTCAGACATGGGCGGAGTCGCATTCGGCGGCGACGAGAAGGGCGAATAGCACATGGGGCGGGCATCACACGCATTTGCCCGGGAGCCTCGTCGAAGGCATAGATCGTCGCCACCGCTGGATACATGTATTGCTCTCCCCTGGGCTATTCGCCCCTACCGTCGCCTCTGATGCATGTCGACCCCCCCCAAAGAAAAACACCACAGGCGAGCAATGTCTTCTTCTTCTCCTCGCGCCGGCCATCTTCGCTCGCTGTCAGCATCCTACAGAAATCTCATGCGTACGTGTCGGCATCTGCTGCTGCCCTGGTAAGCCATTGGAAGTAACCGCGCGAATGCTTTTCTCGGTCTGCCATTACACCTTCACTGATCTGCGACTACATTGTTGCCCAGCCGAAGAACTGTCACTTCATGTGTTTCCCCCTCTTGAATCATGAATGTTGCCTGTCGGAAAGGGAAGCATGCCGAGCGTCGTCGAACGAAAACATATCTTTCCCTTGCTTTCTTCACTTCCCCGAGAGTCCTCCATCGGGAGCGCTGCCAACCACGTTGTGCTGGACGTCGTAGATGGTAACAGCGCCAACACTGAACGCCAGTGTGTATGCGGAGGGATGGGGCGATGAGGGACATTGAGGCAAGAGGTGGGGAAGAGGACAGGAACATTGAGGTAAGAGGTGGAGGCATTGAGGCACGGGCGGAAAAAGATGACTGACTTGCACTTGCCTTGCCCCGTTGGATTACCAAATCCTGGAGAGCCGGCGTTGAAGCTTGCTCGCATCCAGAGTACGAACACCCGCGACGTGGGCCGACGCCTCTGGCCGAGGCGACCTGTGGGCGGCGTGTGCCGGTCATAGACATCACAACTGCGCAGTCAGAACGCTTCGGAACTCCGCGCGGATCTGTTGGATCGGCGCTGGCGCGCTCCGCGCGCCAGGGGCGACGCCGGAAGTGCCGCCAGCGGGTTCCAGCGCCGATCCGAGAAGTCCGCGCGCGCGGAGCTCCGAAAATTGAGCGACGATCAAACATGGGCATTGCGCGAGATGGCACGGCGACCTTGCGCCGCGGCTTGCGAGGGCCGCCCGCGCGGCACGCCACAGTGGAGACGAGCGCTCTGACGCGCGAGCTTAAGCGGGCAGCTTGCGCGCCAGTGTCGGTGACGACGACCCCTTTCTACTGCGTCGCTCAATGTTGAAGGGGCCCTGGGACACACAAATAAATACACACAAGTAACAGGATTCCCCATATTTTCCCATATGTTCTGGATTTCTGTCTTCCCCTCACTTCCCATATCTTCCCGTATTTTCTGGGGAACCGACGATTCATTGTGTCTGTGTGTTTCTTCCCCTCCTGAAATGTCTGCTCCTGCATTCCTGTGGCTGTTTTGTGGGCGGCGTGTGCCGATGTGGCCCCTTCGGCCTTTGGCGCTGAGACCAACGGCGCGGGCGCGGGGCGCCCTCCCACGGCGCTCGCGCGAGCCCGCTGTGTCCGCACGTGGCAGTACTCTAGAGGGCCCCCCAAACCTGGCGCCAGCTTTCGAAAGGGCAGACCCCGATTCCCTGGAAAAGGCATTCGTGCTCCCTCGCGTTGTCTGCGCTCCGCCCCTGCTGCAAAACGAGGTCGGAACGAAACCAACACACCGTTTGTCGGGGTCGGCCAAGAGGGGGGCGTCCAAGAGGGGGCGGCGCCAATCATGACCAGCGGGATGTGCGCGGCCCCCGGGGGGGGGGCCAGGGACGTAATGAAATAAGAAGAAGCGCCACGAAATCTGAGGGAACATCATGGCCCACGCCATGATGGCCACCCCCCTCTAGTCATGACCCCCCGAGCTTAGCTCGAGCCCTGAATTCAGACATGCACCGATCGCTCCGATCGCCAGAGCCTGCCGCGAGGGGGAAAGGGCCCAGACTTGGGTCGGGCATGTCCTCCTGCAGGCGGATCTTGGAGGAAGCGTAGAACGTAGTCAAACAATGTGAAGGGGCCCTGGGACACACAAATATATACACACAAATCAAACTATTTCCCATATTTTCCAATATTTTCTAGGTTTCTGTCTCCCCCCCACTGCCCATATCTTCCCCTATTTTCTGGGAGTCGAGGATTCATTGTGCCTGCGTGTTCTTTCCCCTCCTGACAATGTTCCAAGTAGTCCACAAATAAGCGAAAGGTCGTCACCAGACTATCTTGTGGACTACTCTTGGAATAAGTCCTCCTGCAGAGGGACATGCCCGACATCAGCCCGGGCGGAGACGGGCCCCAGAGCCTGCCGCGAAGGGGAAAGGGCCCCCCAGACTTAGGTCGGGCATGTCCTCCTGCAGGCGGATCTTGGAGGAAACATAGACCGTAGTCAAACAATGTTCCAAGTAGTCCACAACTAACTAATCGAGAGATCGTCACCAGACAATCTTGTGGGCTCCTCTTGGAAAAAAAGTCCTCCTGCAGAGGGACATGCCCGACATCCGCCCGGGCGGAGGCGGGCCCCAGACCCCGGGGAGGCCCCCGGGGGGCTTCCTCCCCACGGACTCCCGGGATCGGCTCCTCCTCCCTGGGGGGGCCTGGAGGGCACGCAGCGGGCGAAAAGCCTCTCGGGTCGGGCCACACCTTCCTCCCTCCCCTCCTCCCTCCCCTTCTCCTCCCCTTCTCCCCTCCCCTCCTCCCCTCCTCCCCCCTCCCTCCCCTCCTCCCTCCCCTCCTCCCTCCCCTTCCTCCCTCCCCTCCTCCCTCCGAGCCCACGCACGAGCAAGAACTCTGGCCCTGGGTCCTGCATCGCCCCCGCTGGCACCCTCCCATGGGCAGGAGCGCGGTGGAGCAGAGATACGGAGACATCGACGCCACTGTGAAGGTGCGCCACGAGCATGGCAGCGCGCGCGCAACATGGAGCGGATTCGCGTGGGCGGGACCCCCATTCGGGTCGGGCAAAAGGGGGGGATAGCAAAGGGGGGGTTTGAGAATCAGCTCACGTATAGCTGACTTTCCCGGCGCCTCCCGGCGCCGGAGGCGGCCATGTATCGAGGAATGACCCCCTCGGTGAGGCCGAAACCAGCTGCATGCAGCAGATTTCGTAACCCCCCCTTTCCCAATCCCCCTCTTTCGCCCGGCCCGAGCCTCGGGAACCCCCTGGCGAAGCCTTCGGGCTGACAGCCCCCTCCGGCGGTCCCAGACTCGGGGGCGGCAGAGAGGGGGGCGTCCAAGAGGGGGGGAGCGCGCAAATCATGGCCGGCGGCATGTGCGCGGCCCAGGGGGGGGCCAGGGACGTATTGAACTGTGCAGCGGCGCCCTGAAATCTGGTGAGATATCATGGCCCCCGCCATGATATCCTCCCCCCCCCCTAGTCATCACCCTCCTCCAGGCTGCCCCCAACACAGATGGCCCGATTGGGCCCCCCGAGTGATCCGGGGCGGCTCCAGCACCCTAGCCCTGGAGATCGGATCGACCAATAGGAGCGCCACCGCAGGCGTCGAGACCGCCCCAGTGACTGCTCGGGGGGCTGTCCAGCTTTAAGCCTTACAAAAGACCCCTGCCCTGCCAGACATGAGCAGGGACCGACCGTCCTGGTATTTCTGTAGGCCTGCCACGAAGTGTTCTCAGACCCCCGAAAATGTTCTAAAAACCAAAACACTGTTCTTAGAACATAAACCCGATGTGTTAAGAAAGACAGACTCAGCCAGAAACATTCGAAGCACATTTCGTGCACCCCCAAAAAATAGTCTGAAAACATTATTTGGTGGGCCTGTAGGCGAGCCAACACGCTTCGCCACTGCTTTTCTGGCCCCTCTTATCCGTGCTTACTCGAGGGACAAAACCTGGCGTACTCAAAACTTGCGGAGGTCCGCGCGGAGCTCTTGCATCGGCGCTGGGCCCCCGCCCTTCGTGGCGCGCAGAGCGCGCCAGGGGCGGCGCCCGAGGCGCGGCCAGGGGGGTGGGCCAGCACCGAACCAGGAAGTCCGCGCGGACGTTCGGAAATTCTCCCAACAATGCTTGCACCCAGGGGTCCCTGCTCGTCTTCCCCAAAAAAAACTGGAACCCCGGTGGCGGTCTGGCCGGCTCGTCGCCACCCCTCGCCGCCCCTCGCCGCTGGGCCCCGGCGGCGGTCCGGCCGCCTCGTCGCCGTGTTGCTTTGCATGGCTTGGTATCGCTGTGCATCTCTTTGCATTGCTTTGCATGTTCTTGCATTGCTGCGCATTGCTGCGAATCGCTTTGCATCGCCTTGCGTCCAAATACAATAATGTGCATTGCCGTGATATTGCAATGCATTGCTTTGCCTTGCTTGGCAGTTACTTTCATGGTTGTGCGTTGCGTTGCATTGCTTTTGCATTGCGTTTGCATTGGTTTTGCATTGCGTTTGCATTGCTTTGCGCTGACTTTAATAGTTGCGTTGATGTGCATTGGCTTTGCATGACGTTTGCATTGCTGTTGCGTTGCTGTTGCGTTGCGTTGCAAAGTTGTTCAGTGGCTGTGCGTTACGTTTGCAAAACACTTACATTGCTGATACATTGCTTTGCATTGTGTTGCATTGTCTTTGCATTGCTGTTGCACTGTTTCTCTTACATTGATGCACTTTGATTTGCATTGCTTTGATCTGCATCGCATTGCATTGCCTTGCGCCACATAGATTGCGCCGCATGGGTTGCACCACCTAGGTTGCACCACTTCGATTGCACCACCGTTATTGCGCCGCATACGGCGTACAAAGACGCTGTGTGGGGTCCGCGCTGCCAGAAATGTGATAGTTCTCGAATTGCTAATTTTGTTTCTCAATTTGCAGCAGCCGAAGTGCAAAATGAAGCCAGGACGAAGATACATCTGGGTGAGGATAAATCGAGAATCTGTGAGATCCCGCGGCTCTTGAAAATGTCTCGGGCGCCGCGGCCTTCTGAGAACGTTCCGGAACGTCCTGAGAGCGTTCTGGAACGCTCTGGAACGGATTGATCCTCGTCCTAGTCCGGTCCGACCGTGGCAAAAAAGCGCGGGGTCCTGCCGGAACCCGACAGGCGCAAGGCCTTCGCAAGCCAGGCCTGGAAGTACCCCGGCCGGCAGTCGCAGCTGCAGCCCGGCTGCCGCAGCATGCTCGCGCCACAGGTCGGGACCTCGTGAGGTTTCGGGCGGCAGCAGGAGCGATCGGAAGACCAATGCCACGGTGGGGATCCATGATCGGGGCGTTCATGACGATCGGGCGGTACTGTACTCTACGACGCTCCAAGGCGGCCCAAGAGGCCCCCAAGACCACCCCAAAACGACCCAAGAGGCCTCCAAGAGGGCTCCAAGACGGCCTCAGAGCGCCCCAAGACAGCCCAAGACGGCCCAAGAGGGCCCCAAGACGGCCCCGAAAGGAGCCCCAGAGAGGGAAGACGAACCGGAAATCCTAGCCTTCCGCCCAAAGGGGCCCCCCCAGGAGGCCCCAAGAGGCGCCCGAAAGGCCAAAAGAGGCCCCCAAGAGGCCCCCAAGAGGCTCCCAAGAGGCCCTTAAATAACCCCCAGGAGGCTTCGAAACTGCCTCCGATAGGCCCCCGAGAGGCCTCCCACAAGATTCCAACGAGCATCCATTAGGCTTATCACCCACAGCCCAGGCACGGTGGCGGGACTGGCCGTAGGCAGCTGGATACAGCTGGATTGCCAAATGAGGAACGGATGGGGCTTTTCTGGCCACGGCGAGCGTCGGCCATGAAGAGATTCCTCGACCTTGTGCTGAGGAACGCCCGGAAAGCCCTAGCCCCTCATGGGCCAGAGAGGGTCCTCATTTCAGCGTCTTGACTACAGTCGGAGTGGATTCGGCGCCTCCACATTGGGCGGTAAGGGGGGGGAGGGGGGGTCTGGCTCCAGACCCCAGCTCAGTGCGACTGTTTGCAAGAGTGCTATCTCCGGGGGAGACTCCACCCGCCCGACACAGGCGCCCCCAACCAGCCAAGATCTACTCTAGGGGGGGAGGGGGGGGGGTTGGGGGGCCCGAGCCGATCGGCAAAACGATGGATAAGAAAGCGATCACCAAGGGTGCCATTGCTTGGGCAGGGTCGCCCTGCTAATCTTAGGTCGGGCATGTCCCCTAAAGGGGGACTTTGGGCGAAAACTACAAATACCCCAGAAATACTCCCAGAATGCCAACAAAACCATCAAAGAAACGTCCCCGTACTATTTTTTTTTTATTTTTGAATATCCCTCCTGTAGAGGGACGCGCCCGACTTAATACTTATCAAGCTCGACTGCATGCAGATGCGCGCGCGGCCAAGACGCGGCCGAGCTCTGGGCCGCTCCCTCTCTCGAGCGGCAGCAGCCCGGCCGCCCGAACCCCGAGCTCGGATGGGGCCCCCGACGGCTCAAACCTACGCCAGGCGCTGGGCCCACGAGGCCCCCAGCAAGGCTCAAGGCGCCGCAAGGAGGCTCCCAAGCGGCCTCACAAATGCTTCAAGAGACCCCCGAGAGCCCTCCGAAAAGACCCCAAGAAGCATCCATGAAGACTCTGACCCACTACCCAGGCTCAGTGGCAGGATGGGCCGCCCCCAAGAGGCTCCCAAGAAAGAGGCTCCCAAGAAAGAGGCTCCTATGCGGCCTCTCAACTGCTTCCAGAGGCCCCCGAGCGCCATCCGAAGAGGCCCCAAGACAGTCCACCAGCGAGACTCTCGAGGACTGCGGCTCGGCGTGACCGCTTGCGCTACGCTTTGGACGCCCGAACTGGGTACGGACAAAAATGGGCAGCACTGCCCAACAGCAAATGTTTTTCCAAACCAACAGCGGTCGCTGTTGGGCAGGCGGCCTTCTGTCTCAAGTGGACACAGGCCGCGGCGGCACGGACAGCGAGTCCAGTTCAAAATGAAAAGGAACTGGTTCGTGCAGATACGCGAGGGAGTGTCCCATTGGCAGGAGCGCGGTGGAGCAGAGATACGGAGACAGCGGCGCCACTGTGAAGGTGCGCCACGAGCGTGGCAACGCGCGCGCAACATGGAGCGGATTCGCGTGGGCGGGACCCCCATCAGCTCGACAATGGAAATCACAGAACGCGGAATAATGTTGGCCAGTATGATCGGCAGCGCAGGTTGATGATATGTGCACGTGCGGGCTGCCTCCTCATGAGTTCCCTTCTCCTCCTGCTACCTGAATGGGTAGACTACGAGATAGCAGGAACACTACGCAGAAGCCAGAAGGGAGGAAGGGCGAGGGAAAGCCGAAGCAGGATAGCACATTCCTAGTTTACACGGGCACGCGCACACACATCATGTCCTCCAGCGGCAAGGTGGCGGCTCCGTCGCGAGTACTAAGGCGGGACACGCTACAAAAAAACAGCGCGCACACACACTCACACACACACAAACACACATCGACCGCGAGCACCTGCAAACACCCGAGGCAGAAGAGCACCCATCGGCGCCGCCCCAACACAACCGAGCGAGAAGGAGGAGGAGGAGGTGGAGGAGGCTTCTGCTGGAAGCAGCAGGCAGGGCAGGCATCTGGAAACAAGGGGTTACCAGCCTGGAGCAATGGGCCAGTGCAGCAAGACCGGCCACCGCGATCGGGGCTAGGACTGCGATAGGAGGCGGACGAAGGGAAGGCGGCCGACCGATCCACGAAAGGAACCACAACGGGCACCGAGACGGGTCCTTGGGGAAACCGAGAAGTACCGATACGATTACTCCCCGGACCTCTCCCGGGGTGCGTTCTGACCAAGAGTTCGAGGCGAATCCAGCGGCGGCGGCGAGGGCCTCCCAGGAGGCCCAAAAAGGGGAAAACGGCACAACTGGCAGAGGTATGAGTACCTTTCCCTCCTCTGAGTCCTGGACCCCGGGACCCTCCCAAAGCACCAAATGTTCACCCCGAATCGTTCTCCGACAGTCCCGGGGCCCGTGGAGGGCTTCCCGCGAGCCCGAGAACGAACGAACGAACGAACGAACGCCACTACAGCGAGAGCTGTCCCAACTACGGGGATGGGCGTGTAGCGCTCGAAATCTTCTCCGTTGTCTTGTCCTGAGTGTTGTCCGCCGCTCGCGAGCCCGAGAGCGGCGGACAACACTCGGGACCCGTCTCCTTCACGGCGAGGGACCCAGCAGGCGCCGCTAGGCGCCGAGCGCACATGCCGGGCCGCGCGCCGCACTCCTCGTAGCCCTCCTGGCATGCCGACTGGTCGGTGACGGCCTCGGCCCCCCCCACACTCAGCACAGGAGGGAGGCCCCTATAGGACTCGATGGGGAAAAGGAGCCCTGGTTAGGAGGCAACTGCTGGGAGGGTCTTCGTCGGAAGGATCTAGCCGTAGATTCAGCAAGACTGCGCCGGATTGGACGGGATTATGCTTGATGAAACGGGACTGGCCAGACTAAGCGGGATCCAGCCGGATTGTGGACCAGGGTGAAGTCCGAATTTGACCTCCCAAGCGTTGCATCCGTAGGCTGGAGGGCGGAGGCAGGAGGGTGGAGGCAGGCAGAGGGTGGTCAGGGGTGGTAGCGCATGCCGCTTCGGGCGCTCTCGCCAGACGTCCTGCCTGCCCGCAGCCCGGACACACGAGCGCCTTATGCACCCCGCCCTGGTTGGTGGTGGTTTTGCGCTTCCTGCTTCCACTGGCTCGGGGCCGATCACTCTTTCCATCGGCAGGGAGAGAACGGGAGGAGAAGGAGGAGGAGGAGGAGGAGGAGGAGGAGGGGGAGGAGGAGGAGGAGGAGGAGGACGAGGAGGAGGAGGAACAAAAAGGAGGAGGAGGAGGAGGAGGAGGAGGAGGGACGAGGAGGAGAAGCCGCGGCGCCAGGTGGAGCAAAGCCTGCTAGGGCCCAGGAGCCGGGAGCCCTTCGCCGCCCCCCCCCGCACGCCTGGTGAATGCCCTGCCTGGGCGGGGGGGACGGATCGCCTCTGGCCAACTCAGGCCCTGGGGCTAGGTCGGGCCTGGTCCCCTACAGTAGGAAGTTGGGCGACACATTAAACATACTCAAGACATACTCCCCACATGCACAACAACAACAGTCAAAGAATCGTCTCGACATTGTATTTGTTTTGCAATGTTTGAACATTCCTCCTGTAGATGGCCTCTGCCCAAGTCAGGCCCTGGGGCCCCCAAGAGCCTGCGCTTGGCTCAGCAGGTCTCCCTCCTCGGTCAGGGGCGGGCGCCCAGGCGGCGACGAGGGGCAACAGATCCGGGGGCCGAGTGGAGCACCAGCACCGTGGAGCAGACCCCTGGCTTCCCTCGCGGGTTGGAGCGGCGCGGCACACTTGACCTGGGCAGTAGCGGGGCGGTGCCTCAGTGCGACACCGAGGCCTTCAATATCCTCGCTATGGCCAAGGGAATTGGGCATAGCAAAACAGGGGGCATGACTCTCGACGACCCCGCTCCTAATGCCTCCGACTACAGCGAGCTGGGCCCAAGCCTTCGATCGCGCTCCAAGCAGGTCCCTGAGGATCTCCTCCGCTCCGCCTCACTTGTTGCTGTCCCCGTTCCTCCATGTGGAGCCCCAGATCCCTGCGCGGTTTCCTGGCGCGGTGGATCCACCCGCGGGACTCACGGGCTGTGGAGTAAGTCGGATGTCCAAGTAAGTCCCGTGCTGTTCCCCGTCGTCTCTCCCACTGGTTCATGCGGGCCGATCGAGACGACGACGGCGCTCCCGGGAAGCCCTCCGCGAGGCTCGGCTGCCAGAGCACCCTGTCCCGAGGCCAAGCCGCCCCCTCCAGAAAGGAGAAGAACGGGGCCGCGGATCCCGCACGATACTGTCAAAACCCTAATAAGGACGCGCGGTAAGGACGCAAGGCCCTTGGAAGCCGAAGTTGGGATTTTTGGGGCGGCGGACGACGAACACCCCAAGACAAAACCAAGGAAGGACGGAGGCGCAAGCAATGAAAAGCAAGGACGCAAGGGTACCCTGAGCAAAGTCGCGCGTCCTTACTAGGGTTTTTCAGTGTAGGAAGGTCAGTCAACGCTCTGGCCGCCATCGGGAGAGCAAGGGAACTGCATGCACATAGACTGTCGGAGGCCCGCGCAAATGCTGTGGGGCAGGCGCATGACCCCCGCAGCATGGGGCGGCGCCAGAGGCGCCGCCACACGCGAGCCGCGAGCCCCGCGCCCCCCCAAGAAATCCGCGCGGACCTCCGCAGGGTCATGCTCATGCAGGTTTTCTTCAGTAGGAGGAGGAGGAGGAGGAGGAGGAGGAGGAGGAGGAGGAGGAGGAGGAGGAGGAGAACGAGGAGGAGGAGGATCGGGCCTGGTCGTGGGGGGGGGGTTCTAGGACGCTTCTCCTCTTCTTACAGAACGGCTCTTCCCCCGGTGTTCTCGAGGGGCAAAGATAGGGGGGGGACTGGCATACGGGGGGATGCATCGACCTGGAATCGGCGATACATCGCCCATAGATCGGCGAATTGCCTCCGATAGTGAATCCGCACCTTCCTGGGCAGGCTGGGGCTATCGGGCCCCTATCGGCGATCAATGGGCGATTGGGGGTCGATGCACCCCCCTAATTGGCCCCTAAGTATGTCTATCCCCCCTATCGCTAACCCGAGTGAGAGGGAAGGTTAAAGAACGCTCCTCCCCTTCTTATAGACACGGCTTCGTATGGTGCCAGTCTGTGCTCCTCGACATCACCTCTGGGGGTGGGTGGAGCCAAGAGGGGGGCGTCCAAGAGGGGGGGTGCAAATCATGGCCGGCGGCATGTGCGCGGCCCAGGGCGGGGGCCAGGGACGTAATGAACTAAGCAGAGGGGCCAGGAAATGAAGGGAAATATCAAGGCCCTCGCAATGGGGCGGCATCGACGTCGCGACTTTCTTGCACAGCGTGGGCCCACGAAAACCACCTCGACCTTGCGAGCCATGAGTTCCGACGTTGCGAGCGAGCAAAAAACAAAAAAAACATCGCGAAGAGTTACGGCTGGAGCCGTCGACCCCATCTTCCTGCTTCGTTTTTGATCGAGCTGGATCGGTCTGTGTGAAGGCCCCCGGGCCCGAAGCGGGGCAACACCGCCCGTTGTGCAAACATGTGACTCGGGCGTTCACAGATGGGATGGGGGGGCCAGAAACGGTCCCCGGTCATGTGAAGGGGCCTTGGGCCACACAAATAAATACACACAAATAAAAGGAGTCCCCATATTTTCCCATATTTTCAAAAAGTTTCTGTCTTGTCCCCCACACCTCCCATATTTTCCCATATTTTCTGGGGAACCGACGATTAATTGTGTCTGTGTGTTTTTTCCCCTCCTGATCATACCCCTTTCGGGCACCTGCGGGGCCCTAAGGGGCTCCTTTAGGGCCCCTTTAGGACCCGTTTCGTGCAACCCTCGACGCCCCACCCCCGTTTGTCGCACCCCCACTGCCGAACGCCCCAGCGACGTGGGGGGCCTGGGGCCCCCGGCACCTGCGCAAGGCTTGGGCGGGGTGGGGCACCCGCGCCAAAGCCTGCGAGCACCGGCAGGGCGCCTGCAAGCGCCAAGCGCTCGTCACTGACACCCCTGGGGGGGGGGGCGGGAGACGACCGCTGCACGTCGGTCGGAAGCAGTAGGCCAGCGGATAAACTTGCTGGGCACGTTTTCCACCACCACCACCATAAATTGGAGGGGGGAAGGAGGTGGAAAACGAGGAGGAGGAGGAGGACGGAGACGAGGACGAGGACGAGGAGGAGAAGGAGGAGGAGGACCCCCTCCCCCTCCAACTTATGGTGGTGTTGGTGGTGGAAAACAAGCCCGTAATCACAACACACCGCACAAGCTCATCGATTCTTGTAGCAGGAGGGCGCCTGAGGTAGCTTGGGACCTGGATCTCCCAAAAATGCCCACTGTCAACGACGGGCGTGTACCCCAGGGGGAGGCACTTGGCCCGGGATCCGACCGCTGTGCGCGCTGGCCGCGGGGCGCCGAGCGCGCGCAGTCGGGGATCTTCTGATCCGGGTCAATCCAAGCCCGGGTCAGTCAGGCCTAGCAGAATCCTGCAAGATCTAGCAAAATCCTGCACCCACACCCGAGTCAATGCGCAGGATCCTGCGGGATCCTGCATCCAGACCCGGGTCAATGCGACCCTGGCACAGCAGGATCCTGCCCCCGAAGCCGGGTCAGTGCGACCCTGGCCCCGCAGGATCCTGCAAGCTCGGGCGCTCTGGCTGACCCTCGTTTGCGTTGACCCCCGCCTCTTGAGCCCCGAGCAGGTAGCGCCCCGCCGCCGCCGCCGCCACCGCCGCCGCCCCCGCCCCCGCCCCCGCCGTCGTCCTCGTCGTCGTCGTCGTCGTCGCAGTCCTCGTCGTCGTCGTCGCAGTCGTCGTCGTCGTCGCAGTCCTCGTCGTCGTCGTCGCAGTCGTTGTCGTCGTCGTCGTCGTCGTCGTCGTCGTCGTCGTCGTCGACGTCGTCGCCGTCGTCGTCGTCGTCGTCGCCGCAGCCGCCGCCCGGCGGCCGCGCCGCGGCCGAGCCCGCGGCGTAGGGCGGCGTGAGGCGCACGGCCGGCAGGCAGGTGGAGCCCTCGAGGCGCTCGGCGGGGACGCCGCACACGGTGCGGCGGCGGAGCTGCGTGAGCCTCGCGGCCCGGGGCGGGGGGAGGCGGGGGGGCCGACAGCGCCCCGGAGGGGGCGGGGGCGGGGTGGTGCCCCGGAGGGGGGCGGGGGGCTCCCTGCTCCCCCGTCCCGCTCTGAACCGCCCTCCCCGCGTTTCGTTTGCTCTCTCTCTCTCTCTCTCTCTCTCCCTCTCGCTCTCTCTCTCTCTCTCTCTCTCTCTCTCTCTCTATATATAAAGATATATCCCTCTCGCTCTCGCCCTCTCCCTCTCTCTCGTGATTTCTCTGTCTCTCTCTCTATCCCTCCTTCTATACTTTCTCTCTCTCTCTCTCTTTCTCCCTCCCTCCTTCTCTCTCTCTCTCTCTCTCTCTCCCTCCCTCCCTCTCTCTCTCTCTCTCTCTCTCCCTCTTTCCCATCCCAGGGGGCGGCCTGGGCCCTCCCGCCTCCCCGGCCTCCTTGCACGGGCGGGACGCCGCCGCCCGCCGCCCGGCAGCCGCCGAGCAGCGGGCAGGTGCAGAGGTCTCCCCCGCCGTGCCCGCCTGGCCCTCGGCCAGAGGGCGCCCGCCAGGTGGGCCCCCGCCTGGCCCTCGGCCACGGCCAGGGGCCCCCGTGGGTACTCCATTGAATGTGTTTGTTTGTCCGACTCGCGCTGACCGAGCGTGACGCAGCAGGAAGCCGCGCCTCATGGGTCCATCCTCAACCCCTGTCGATGGCCCGCCGCGCTCGAAGAAACTTCAACACGGGCGTTCAGGGGGCTCGCATCCTTACCGCGCATCCTTACTATCAGTTTCGACCATCGACAGAGGCTAAGGATGGCCTCAGATGCCAGGGTACCCTTCGGAAGGTTACCCATCCTTACTATGGGTTTCGATTGTACAATCGGTTTCGGCTGTACTCCTATTCGCCCCCATCCTCGCCTTTATTCATGCATTCTCGGTCCGTGCGGCGGCGTTGCGTCAGCCTGCGGCTGGGCGGCAGGGCACGGCGGAGGCTCGAGGAGGTCGGGGTTTCTGCTTACCCTTCCCGCTCCCAAACCCACTCCCGTCGTCTCCCTCAGACTGCGCGTCATTTCCATCCTCGTCTTCAGCCTCGCTCCAGCATCCCTGCTGCGTCGAAGACACGAGATGATGCGCTCGCGGACGCTTGGGATGTATGATAATCCTTTTTTTTTCGGAACCCCAAATATTGACTGACTTCATTGAGTGTTTGCTGCCCGAGAAAAACAAGGGCTCCCAACTTCGCGCTTCGCGCTGCGCGAAGCGCGAAGTGCGAATAACTTCGCGCATTCGCGCCGCCTCCCAGGGTAGAAGAGGAGGATGAGGAGGAATCGGAGCCGAAGCGCGAATAACTTCGCGCCCTCGAGGGCGCCCTTGGAAAAAAACCCTGCATTGATCGAGGAACGCCTGCACAACAACGTTCGTTAGCAGGAGCGACCTCCAGTACATTACAGCACCCCGGGACTCTGGGCAGCAGGCTTCCGAAGGGATTTTTGAACATGTCGCTGTCGCTGTCGGCGACGTGGCTCTTGCACGTGCACGCTTTGAGCACGGCTGCCGCGCACCCACCGATAAAAACAACACAGGCCCCTCATCCCGCGAAGCGAATCACAGCCGCGCCTGAAGCAGGCGGGGCATGCTGGCGAAATCGCCTTGCGACGACGCGCACTGTTCCTCCGACGCGCCACAGGGCTGCAGTCAGCGGTGAAAAAGTTCAGCAGGGACATTGACCCACCTCTTGGGCTACGTGAAAACAACGTGAACACAACAATGGTTCTCAGAGTGTCCTACGTAGCCGACCGCTGAACTGTAAGATGGAGGTGGCGCAAGGACAGAGCAAGGACACCACAAAGGCAGAAACACTAACACACACACACACACACACCCAGACTCACCCCAACACACGTCTGCAAGCCTACAAAAGGTATCAGACCCGTACATCACATTACAACGTGCGCAATCAATACAGACAGCGCAGAAGCGGTGGACACCCATCACTCAGGTTGAGAACGGATTGGAAATGCGTGGGCGTCTACTGTCTAGGCACTCCCAACACATTCATTGTGGGCCATGCGCTTGGACCAGCTTGTGGCCCCTCAAATTAGGAAAGCTCCGGAGACGAGTGCTGGGGAGGCAGAGAGAGACAGAGAGGGGTGCAGAAAAAGAGAGAGAGAGAGAGAGAGCAACAACAACAAAAACAGAGAAAGGAGCTGACGAGGTGGGCAGAGAACAGGCGAGGACACAAGGCGATGCGCGCGAGCACTGGAGAAGCGCCACAGGGGAGATCGCAGAAAAGGGAGAGATAAGGAGGGGGAACAGGCAGACGCAAGCACAGCGGAGCGCCGCCGACATCCCCGGGGCCAGGCATGGCATCGGCCCAACGCTGGCCGCGCCAACTCAGCCTCGGCCCCCCGCATGGAGGACAGGGACGAGAGACGACCGAGCCGATGGGCGCGGGCCTCGCCCCCTGCGTCAGGCCGTCGAGCGCGATGCTGCTCACGCGGACCTCGTCCACCAGCGCGTCGAAGAACGCCTCGCCGGCAGGCATGGCGAAGTAGGGCTCCGTGCGGCCCTCCCCTGGCCCCCCGCGATGCTGCAGCGCCAGGCACCGCGCCACGCTCAAAACCCTCGCACGCGGGCTCGTCAGCCCTGCCTTCTGCGCGCGTGCCGGGCTGACCACCACCCGCTAGCAGAACACGCCACGACTGGACAGAACAACCATCTCCTTGGCGCCTCGTCTTCCTATCGTCTGTGTGCCTGGCGGTACTGTGGAGGTGGTGGGGGCTCGCCCTTTTCATCACCAGGCGGTTGCACGGGAAAAAAACACTGCCAAAAAACTTTGAAACCGATTTGCGTAAGCGGGCATGGGCCGTGGCGGAGCCACTTCGCATCGCAGGAGCTGCTTCTGCATCTGAGGACCGCACCCACCACCAATAACTTGTCATCAGACTCGTCCAGGGCGCGGCACGATCCCCCCCTCCAGCGGCCACCTGCTCGAATGTGCATGCACCATTCGGAATTCGGAGAGCAGCGCTCCTGCGCCGCCCATCCTTGCTGGCGAACTCTATTTCGCCCAGATCCCAGCACAGAGAGGCAGATGGAGCCTTTCCTTATCCCTCGACTTGTCTCAGGCCGCCATGTAACAAGAGGCTGCTCACGAGACCACCTCTGGCTTATGTGCCGTGAATCGGATGTTTCGACATGTAGCTCAAGGGACCCGATTTGGCCATGTGCATTCTGCGTCGACTACTTGGCTATCACATGATGAAACTTGTTTGCCTGACCAAATAGAACACCTATGTGTAGACTATAGAAAGATATACGTGTATACACATATAGATACACTTAAATGTGTATATGTCTGTGTGTACGTTCTCCTCTGTCTGGATAAACCCTCTCTGGCCAACCTGTCCCATCGCCACAGTCATTTCCACCCCGAAGTCCTCCTCGAGAATTTCAGGAAACATGTTCGCGTCCATGTTCGGAGGTCCAACGTGGAAGACGCCGTCCTGGTCCGAGTGCACCGCGGGCAGCGACTGCACCGAGGCGGAGGCAGACCTCCCCAGGGCCGGCCCCTCTGGAGAGCGGGTATGGCGAGGGACGGCCTGAACCGTGCAAAGACAGGCAGAGTGAGCATCGAACCTCCAGGTACAAGCACAGCTGTGGGATTGACGCGGACTACTTGGCCTTACAAGTTTTCACAAAGAGGGAGCTGCTCTACAGTGGCATATCTGTCCAAACCTCTTTGATGGCCCTGCCAGCCATGGACCGCGCCCTATCTCTCTAACATCCTTGGACGAACCTTGGACGAGCTCCGTCCGCCCCACCCCCTTGGACAACAATTTCTAGACCCGTCTCGGCTCCCCGGTCTGCCGCGTCTAGTATGCCAAGCCATAGCTGTCTGACCCATGCGCAACACTACCGAAATCCAACTAGCCCCCCAACACTGCCAAAGCGGGCAGTGCAATCTCGGTCCATCAGAAATAACAACACACCTCGGCTTCAAAATGGTGCGTGTATACGGCCTCGGGAACCGCGAAGAGATGAAGAAGGGGAAGGAAGAGGAAGACGATGAGTAGAACGAGGAGGCGAGAGGAGGAGGAGGCGGAGGAAGAGGAGGAGGCAGGACGAGAAGGAGGAAGGCGGGAAGGACTGGCGACCACAGAGCTCTATTCAACGTGAGAACCCAACACTGGAGAATTTGGAATATTGCAGGATGCAATGCAGAAGACTGGATTTAGGCAACAGGAGGTCGGAGACCACAATGCTCAACTCCAGATTTCGTAATAAAGGGAGGGGGGGTCTCATTTCGGGGGGGGTCTCTTCCAGGCTATCTTGGAGGGCCTGGGGGGGTCTGGGACGATGTTTTGGAGGGTTCTCCCACGGGGGGGGGGTCTGAAATGGCTTGTCTTGGAGGGTCCAGACCCCCTCCCTTTTATTACGAAATCTGGGGTACTCAAAATGAGAACCAGCACAGACGACAGACGGCTTGGGAACACACATACTCATACTGACGACAAGGTGACCCAGGTACAGCCGGCCCCCACGCACCACACAACAATCACATCTATGTGACAATGGGCATTGATTACGTCATATGTTCCACCGAAGACCGTTTCGCAGAAGATATGAGCTCTCCATCCGCGTAGAAGAACACATTCGGAGAGGTGGCCGAGGAGCTCGTGACCACGACGGCGATGTGCTTCCATGTCTGGGTCCAAGATATTGGCTCGGAGAAGACGATGCTGTCCTCAATATCTCTCTATATGCATTCCGTCTCCGCTGCTCCCAACGAGAACACATTTTTCGTCAACAACTTTGGTAGTGAAGGCAAGCTCCACCACAGCAGCCCTGTGCTTCGCTGAAAGAACGGGAGCACACTCGACCTGCTCCCACAACAATTTCGATATTATTCAAGACCGCGCTTTAGAAGCCACGCTGACACTGCGGACGTTGCGGCTGGGGTGCTGGTGTTTTTTGTGCAAAAGCAACCTGCTGGAATGTTGTTTATGATAGCTGCGGCTGGCATTTAGCGGTGCTGCTGCGACGCATAACAATTGACCCAAACACAATACTGCGAATGGAAGGTACGACGGCGAGCGAGCACGGCAACTGCGAATGACAGCTACGCTCCTGCAGGCGGCCACGGCATGCTGCGAGGCGAAGCAGAACAACGATTGTGCACACGTTTCAGACGTATGCCAGCGCTCCCACGATCCCCTACCCATTCCCAATCTCACGTCATCAAACCCTGCACCAGAGATGATCAATGTACCCACTCGGAACGGGTGGGATGCTCAAGAAACGTTGAGTGAATATGGTTGGCGCGCACATCACAGCCCGTGAAGCCATCCGCGGAGCTGGTTGGCCAAGCCGTTTGAACTACTGATGCCTGGCAACCCGTTGCGCAAGAAGGCGAATGCCACACACACACACACACACACGCCACACTGATGAACGCGAACAGTGGAAGTGCGGATGCAATCAATCCTCGCGGCTGCTGCTCGAGCGCGTGATGTCCGCGTGGTAGAAGCCCACACTCACCTACGATAAAAAGTAGCACGGCGCATGTCCCTACACAAAGCAGACCCGCGACCAGGCCCCCTGCCTCATCAGAAATGTGACTGGCTCGAGCAACTTCGATCTGCTTGTATCGAGGGTCCACAGCACACGTGGTCCCCAAAAAGAAGTGGGACAACGCGAGCTCAACTTTAACTTAGCGTGTCTCCATCTGGGGCTGGGGAGCGTGTCGCGATCAGATCTCTCCATGACCCTGGAGCCTAGAATTCAAAGAAATGCGGTGGCTACGGACTGCCCTGTGACGAAGAGATGGGTCACCGATACAGGCTGAACAACATGGGGACCCTAACTATCCAGCTCGGCGATCCAGTCATGTCCCGAGAAAACCCCACTAGCCCAATAACCTCAGCACGGTCCAGAAGTTTGTTGAACGCCTCAGAACACAATAATATCTAGTGACCGTCACTGGCATGCGGATGAAACAACTGACGGTCGTGCTCAGGATCCTCCCGTTTCTCTCTCTATCTCTCTCATTATCTCTCTCATTATCTCTCTCTCTCTTTCTTCCTATTGTTTTTTTTTTTTCTCTCTCTCTCTCTCTCTCTTTCTCTCTCCCCCCTCTGTATATCAGCCACCGTGCGCTTGGGCACGGAGTGGGCGTATCCTCAGGCCCTTCTCCTAACCCTCGGAGCCTCACTCATCGCTCCTGAAGGTTATGTAAAGGGCCCGGGCCCCGATCTCCTGGGGCTTCTCGCATGCCCCCAGGGGTTCCCTGCACCTTCTGGCATAACCTGTTCAGGCCCAAGAGGGCCCAGGACGGGCCAAGAGGGCACCACCAGGCCCCAAAGACAATCCGAGAAGGCGCCTAGACGCCGAACGATCGCCCCAAGACGCCCGAGATGGCCCCCAAATGGCCCAAGAGGCCATCAAGACGCCCCACGATGCCTCCAAGAAGCTTACGAAGAGGGCCCCGAGAAGCCCAAACCATTGACTGTGTGAAGCATGGTAGTGTCCGCACCTTTTGTTGTTTCCGACGCTCCAAAACGGCCCAAGGTGCCCCCAAGACCGCCCAAGAGGCCTCTGAGAGGGCCCCAAGACGGCCTGAGAGCGCCCCAAGACGGCCCAAGATAGCCCAAGAGGCGCCCAAGACGGCCCAAGAGGGCCCCAAGACTGGCCCAACAGGGGCTCAAAAGAGGGAGCACGAACCGAAAATCCCAGTCGCCCGCACCAACAGGCGCCCAGGAGGTCCCAAGAGGCCCCCAAGAGGCCCCAAGAGGCCCCAAAAGAAATTCAACGAGGCCCCACGATGCCCCCAGACGGCCCCCAAGAGACCTATAAACTGGTCCCAAAAGCCCTCCGAGAGGCCTTCCAGGAGATCCCAACGAGCATCCAATAGGCTGCACACCCACAAGCCAGGCACGGTGGCGGGATGGGCCGAATGCCATATTCGACAACACATATAGTTATACAGTTGGCACGTGAGTGCCCAGGCATACAACAAGCGACGGGGAAGTACTGATGGGATTGCCGCAGCTTGCGATTAGACGGCATAATTAGAAATGCCATGGAC
The DNA here is from genome assembly GCA_963575745.1 of Prorocentrum cordatum. NCBI lineage: Eukaryota > Dinophyceae > Prorocentrales > Prorocentraceae > Prorocentrum > Prorocentrum cordatum. Next base: position 269,063 of record CAUYUJ010014649.1, on the reverse strand, counting down.
ATGCATAATCGAAACTAAGCTGAGAACGTCGAGAAGGACGGCTTCAGCATTCATCGCCTGTAAGATCTACTCCCTAGGAGAGGTGCTAATGAGCAAGCGAATATCTCTCCACCTCCTTCCCTTTCCTCTTCCGGACGTAAAGAGGACCGCCCCCTTGGCAACCCTTGGCACCATGCTCCACGAAGCTCGGCTGAGTGCCAAATACCATCTTGGGAACATCCCCACGATCACAGCCAAGCTGGGCACGTCGGCGCTGGAATGTGGAATCGCGTCCACCGCGACGTTGACCCAGAACTCTACTGTAAACGGAGGCGTCAACAGCTGCATGAAAGGCCCAGCCACTAGAGGAAACGCCAGGGTCATCGTGCAGCCATCTGCGCTTCCGAGCCCAGGCGAAACGAATCGTGCAAGCGCTCGAGAGAGCGACGGGTCCACATTGCCAGGCAAAGCGCACGACTCCAGCGTGTTGTTGCAAACGGGAGAGAAGAACCCGTCCACAGCACTCTTGCACTCACCTCCTTCAGGATGCTCATCAACCTTTATGCAGACGAATGGGCATGAACTGTTGGGCCACCCCTCTGCATACCATAATACACTGCTTGGTGGAGATGGCGTGGGGCATGGAAGTGTAGTACTCCCATCCGTTGTGTATGACCCTCTGCTAGCAGGATCGCAACCTGTGACTCTATAGCAGCCGGCTACAAGACATGGATCTCCATTCATGTAGGCGGTTATATCAAATCCACGATGGCTTACGCCACTAGGTATGCAAAATGCTGTCTCCAACACAGTCCGAAAATGCGACAACTTGACCCCAATATTGAAAGAACCTGAACACTGGATATCACGACACCCAGAAGGCTGAGGATTTCACACTGCCGATGCTCCTCAACGCAGTATGGGGGAAACTGGCCCGGGCCACTAATCTTCTGCCAGTCGTCCTAGGAGTGCTTGTTGCACCGATGCGCAACCACCGACTTCGCATAAAGCCATGTACACACATCGATAACGATGGCACTATGTGTAAGTGTGTGGAAAAATGGCCGACGGTATCGGAGTATGTGGTGTGGGTCGCATGCATGTGCGGGCAGTACCTATATCCATATCCAGAGCGCCGTGCACTTTTTGGGAAGAGGTGCCGCAACGCCCAGGCGCACTGGATATGGATAAAATCAAACTTCTTGGGGCCAGATGTTTATCCATATCCAGTGCGTCTACGGTTTCTGGGAAGACAGCCCAAGAATCCAAGACGCACTGGATGTGGATATAACTATTGCCCGCAGCATGTGCGCATGTGGATGTTTTTTCGAGGTTTCGATACAGAGTGTCGAGCGTCATCTACAATTACATATTTCTAACGGGGTCAGGCTCTTCCCCTCTACCGAGGCCTGCGGCAACATGGAACGCTCAAATGGCACAATTGGAACGCGCAATTCATGAGTTTACACTTCTCGCAAACTGTTTGTGGATAATGCGAAGCACATCTCATGCGTCACACATGCTCCCCATGGCACCAGCTGCAGACCACGTTAACCACTGCTCCTGAGTACACGTATCTTGTTCTGGTCCGGACCCGCCCCTGTGAACGTTGCCGTCTGATATGCCGCGCAACTGCACGACCTTGTCTCCTGAAGCGAAAGCCGTGCTGTCGTCCACCAACCTATTGGAGAAGCTCGCGTACGGACTCATGTAGGCGATAGTCTGGAGGATCCAAGGTCACCGCGTCTGGTCCCAACGAACCTGCCCCCTGTGCTAGAAACCCGCCCTTTCTCCTGGGCGTGAAACGATTCCTCTGGAAGTCACCCCACTGAGTACACCACTGCGGTCATCTTCCACCTCCTTCTCCTCCAATTCTTCTGGTCCTCCTCCCTCCTCTCTTGCTCCTCGTCTCTCCCAAGACCTCCCTCACCTACCCACAGGGGATGACCAAACCTTCGTCTCCCGTCGCCAGGGCTGAGCATAGAAGGCTCTCTACTGCTCAAAGACGCAGATACATGAATGAAGAACACCCCGATTCCTGCAGCTGTCGGCCTTTCAGAGCCCCCAGGGCCCTCCGGCCGCCGCGTGGGTCATGAGACCCAGAGAATCAATCAGGGGGCACGTGCCGGATCGTACGCGGCGGCCTCGCGCCCTCCAGGCGATGCCGGTTGCGGCCGCGTAGGTGCGCCGCTGCTCGCCGCCGGTGGACAGAAAGGCCAGGTCGGCGCCCTCGGGGGTCGCCTGCCCGCTTCAACATGTGGCGTGCGAGCGCGAGTGCGAGCGCGCAGCGCGCCGCTGAGGGGGACCGAAGACGCAAGGGAAAGCGGAGATCTCACCAAGTGCTGCTCGGCTGGCTCTCTTGCCTGCTGCATGCACTCGGAACTACGGTAGATCTGCAGCGGCCACCGTGATTGTACTCTGAGAGGTTCCAAGTACACTTTGTCCCCGCCACGACTGCTTTCATTCTCAAAGCGATACAGAACGAGAGCGATCGAGACGATCATCACAGACGTAACATGTAAATCTAATCACACGGTTTGTGCCAGAGTGGACCCGAGCATTAAGTCGGCACACTGGGTTGAGGTAAAAATTATGTGGTGAAAGCCTTGCGGTACAAGATTGCGTGGTGAAGCTATGTGGACAAAAGCCGTTGCAACCTATGCGCCATGCAAAGCAATATATGCGGTGCAGTCAACGTGGCGCAATCTATGTGGTGACAGCTACCTGCCGTAAGCCATGTGGCGAGAACAATGTGGTGCAAGCTCCGCGGTGTGAGTTACGCTGTGTACGCCAAGCGGTATGACCTGTGGTGTGAGCGATGTTGTGCAAACTATGCCGCGCCAGCTATGCGGTGTGACCCGTGTTGTGCAGGCCATGAAAGGCTGCGTTGCCCACCTAGGGCACGGGGCGCCCGCGAGGCGCGCACGGGCGGACCCCCGGCGAAACGTCGGCGGAGCCACCCCAAAGCCCGGGGCGCCCAGGAGCGCCCACGGGCGGCAGTGTGGAACCATCCTCGGCGGACGCGTCCACTTACTTTCGCGACGTAGGTAAGAGCCCCGAAGTGTAAGCAAGGCAGCCCAGCATCTCACACGTGATTCGCAGCGCTTCGACTTGGCCCTTGGCCTGCCGCCCGGTGCCCCCCCCCCTCCTCGGTGTACGGGCTGACCTCGGCAACCACGTACGCCGTGGCGTTGAACAGGCGGCTACAGAAGTCCAGAGACAGCAGCTGCACCGCCGAGGTGCTATCCTCCCGCCCCTGCTTTCTGAGTTTGATCGCAAGGCCCCCATCGTTTCTCTCCTCGCCTCCCCTCCCCTTCCAGACCAATCTCTCGTGATCTCCCCTCTACCTCGCCCCCCCTCCTCTCCACTACCCCTCCCCCTTCATGCCATCTCGCACACCACTACAACACCTACCCTCTTCCTCCCCGGGCCATCCTGGCGCTTCCCTTTTCCATTCTCTGCTCCGTTACGTCCAGTGAGCACTCTCGCTCGTTCCTGCAGACGTTTCCCGCTCCGCATTCGAGCCGATCGCCATCCAGGCGCTTCGTTCAAATGCGCCCTATTCTTCCCCCTCTTTCCCTCCGGCTTCCTGATTACCCCAACTTCATGTCTTTCCCTCACCGTTTCAACCTTCTCCGCTCGTTCCCACCTGGACCTTCCTCTCCTTCTCACCCCTAGGCTTCCAAGAGCTGAACGGGATCCTGCGGAGAGGACGTTGCGCCTAGATTTGTATTATGTTGCTGCTGCTGGTGCTACAACTGTTGCTACTGTTGCTCTTTGTGAGTCAGGGTGACGGCTTCGCTGCAGGTTCATGCAAAGCGTACGGGCTAGTGTCTGTCAAATTGAGCACTCCTTACGCCTGTCCTCTCATCTCGTGTCTTCACCATCAACGATCTGGCTCTCCCTCGAAGACAGGTTGCTTCGGGAAGGTTGTAATGAGTTCTGGTCTCGCCAGAACGACATGCAGATACTGCTGAAAGTACCGCCGTCTTAAAGTCCATGGGGTTCACATCCTCCTGAGTCCCTGGACAGAAGAGATCATCGGTATAATTCCTTGGCGTGCTGGACCCCGCCGTTTCCTGGCCTGCAGCTTCCATACGCGAAAATTCAGACGGCCTGAAGTGGACAAGGGTAAAAGGCAAAGCCTAACTGCGAGCCTGAACGCAGCAAACAAGCCGTCCAAAAGCAGACTCTTCAACGTCAACGCATCGGGCTGCGCGGAAGGTTTCACGACACCTCTCTATTGCAAACATGGTCTGCGCTGCCCCCGCCCCAGTCCGCGGCAGACTGCACGGCCGCGGCTGCCGCCTCGACGCGCTCGGCGAAACACTGGGATTGCTGATCTGTTGCCTTGCTCCCTCCTCAGGGACTATATTCGGCGGTGGACAAACCTCCCCTCAACGAAAACGGCATAGGACCGAAACCGACGGACCTGGACCCGCAAAAGTGGCGCCGCGACGCCCTCTCGCGAACCGAAAAGGGCTAACTCCTTCATCGAGGTGTCAGGGTAGGAGGTCTACCAACGACCGATGTGCGCATGCCATGCAGGCGTGCAGCGCGGCGAGGCGTCCGGCGAGCACGACCCGAGAGGGGGGAGGGGAGGGAGCTGGGATCCGCGCAGGATCCCGGAGGCGAGCGGGGCTCTCGAGACCACCGCGGGGCCCGGCGCATGCGCATGGCACAACCTCTTCCAGGGTGCCGCCTGCCAGGTGCAGGGCGCCCTCATCGGTCTTCGACCGGCGAGCGCGGATCTCGGACCGAGGGGGAGGAAGAGGCGGCAGAACTCTCCCCCATCCGAGAAGGAGGCGGGGTGAGCCGAAAGGCTCTCCCTCCTCCGTCCCTCCCCTCCCCTCCCACTCGTCCTCCCCGCCGCTCCCGTCCTGTCCCTCGCCAAAGTGAAGATAGAAGGGTGGCCACAAGAGCAGAAATACCAACGTTTTGAGTTCCGCGCCCCTCTCAGGAGGGTGGGGGAGTGGGACGAGCAAGGTGGACCTGTGTCGTTGGGATGGACGGGATGCTACTGTGGGATGGGACGCAAAAAGCTACCAATACCGCCACTTGCCGGACCCATCCAGGGATGTGTTCAAACCAGAATCTCGAAGCGACTCCAGCCGTGGCGACGAAGGAAAGAGGTGGTGTAGCCGTATCGCCATAGCTTCCGATGTTGTGGGTGTCGGTGCTACTCCTCGAGAAGAGAGACATGGTGCAGGAGAGCGAATCCAGCCGTGGCGACGAGGAAAGTGGTGTAGCTGTACCGCCATAGCTTCCGATGTTGTGAATGTCGGTGCTGCTCCTCCAGGAGAGAGAGGCGGTGCAGGAGAGCGAGCGGAAAACAAAGTGCTCCTCCTGCACGGGCGCGGACGCCGCGGTGCCAACCGCCGGCAGCGGCAGCGCCGCACAGAGCCTCTGCAGCAGCGTGTAGGCGGCAGTCTGGAGGTCGGACAGGTCCTGCTGCACCCTCCAACAAAAATGCAAAACAGAACCCCCACGCAACTCCAGCATAACACCTGAAATACCCATAACAACGACACACATGAACGCACAACAAAAAAGATAAAGCATAGACAAACAAAAACAACATGCTTCTTGGTTCTATGAAAAGGAAATTACTGGGAGGTAGGAAGAGGCAGAGCAGGAAGCCGAATGCGAAACTGGAGTGGAGAACGAATGCGATTGCCATGGCGTCCAAATCCCACTGCTGCTCCCGAGCTGCCCAATCGGCATGCCCACCATCAGTGCTGCCCCCCCCCCGCTTGACAACCTCTCACCTTCAGCCATCAGCGACTATGTTCCCGTTCTGGTATGTCAAATTCCCCAGGGTCTTCGCTGCGCAAAGATACCCAGAGATAGTGAGAAGTCCCAGGGATACCTACGAATAAGAAGAATCAGCCAGGTCGAAGATAACATCGGGTGAGGATAAATCGATAATGTCTGAGATCTGGCGGCTCTGGAGGATGTATCGGGCGCCACGGCCTTCTCAGGTCGTTCCGGAACGCTCTGAGAGCGTTCTTGAACGCTCTGGACCGGATGTGTCCTCGTCCTCCTTGGCCCGCCCGTGCGACCTCCGAAGGAGTCTTGTGAAAGCCCATGGGGAAGCACGGGGAAGCATTCTCGGGAAGTCGACGGCAGGAAGGAAACGAAGACCCCGCGCACAGCTGGCCTCCTCCTCCTCCTCCTGCTCCGCCTCCTCCTGCTCCTCCTCCCTCCTCCTCCTCCCTCCTCCTCCTCCTCCTCCTCCTCCTCCTCCTCCTCCTCCTCCTCCTCCTCCTCCTCCTCCTCCTCCTCCTCCTCCTCCTCCCCCTCCCCGCCCCCTCCCGGATCGCGGCGTTGAAGGGGTCGTACCGCGCGAGGCAGTTGAACTCCGCGAGCGCGGCCAGGGCCCCTGCCTGCAGCGCCACCGCGGCCCCGACGGCCACGGCCTGGCCACGCCGCGGATTTTTGCTGCTGCCCCGCGCCGCGCGGCGCCTTCGGAGACTCCCTTCCTGAGAGTCCGGGCCGTCACGCGCCCTCGTCGGCCCAGGGGGGGTGGAGTAGCACAGGGGCCAGGGGGCGGGGTGAGTCGCGTCAGCTTACCGTGCCGAGTTCCCCTACAAATTATTCAGCCACCTAGGAAGCCCACATGGGCGACGAAAAGAAGGGGGTCTTCTGCAGCCCTCGCTGCCCCCTCCCACCCATTTATCGCCCCCCCATTACGCGCCCCCCAACCGACCCGACCTTGGCGTCATCTGGCCCGCAGAGGTGCGCTTCGTGCCCAGTTCGGGCCCCGCTGCCAGGCAGCAGCCTCGAAAAACGAGCTGCTGCATGCAACGTCCCGTCGTCGAACCTCGGCCGCGGATGGGTTCCCCGAGCTGCGCGCAGACCTGAGGAACGGCTCTCGGTGGTCCTCATTTCAGCGGCGTCTTGACTGTAGGTTGGGGAGGCGATACATGGGGGAGCGATACATGGGGGGGAGCGAGGGCTGCAGAAAAGGAGCCCTGCGGGGCCCCTAAAGGAGCCCTTTCGAGACCAGAAGGGGGCCTCTGGGGCCCGGAAAACATACCTTTCTTCCCTCATTAATCGCCCCTTCCCCCATTCAGCAATGCGCAAGAAAGGGCGGACAAAAAGGATCACACCAGGGGAGACAGGGGAGGCGGGGGCTAAGGTGACGAGGGCCAGGGCAGTGGGGCCTCCTCCCGAGGAGGAGGAAAGCGGCCGAGAGCGGCGCTGCCCCGATCCTGCGCCAGCGCGCAGGCAACTACATGCCTCTCATCTCACTCATCGCATGCGTCCTGGGCTCCCCTCTTCCAGTTTCCATCTTTCTCTCCTCCTGCTCCCAACCGCCTTCCCTCCCCAAGGCCAGTCCCCTCACCGCCCTGGCCCTCACCTGCCCACCAAGGGCGACCATTGGACGCTGTGCGAATAGCGTGGCCAGATACCCGCGGGTGCCCGCTGTGGCAGCGCGGCCAGACACCTTCTGTGTGCCACGCACCAGAACAATTGCACGCTGTGGCGAATAGAGTGGCCTGATATCCCTTTGGTGCCCCCGCGGATCGAGTCGAGGCGTGACGTCGAAGCGACACACAAAATGCGCGCAGCATTCAGACACTGCGGCGCTGGCCGCTAGCTCTGGGAAGGGCGGCTGGAGGAGGAGCAGGAGCAGGAGCAGGAGGAGGAGGAGGAGGCAGGAGCAGGAGGAGGAAGCGGAGCTGCTTGCTGCTTACTCCCCGGATCTAGTCGCCGAGTCCTCAACTCGGGCATTCGACGCCTGGGTCGCACGGGATTTTGGCACCAAGCACATCAGGCGCAAGCCGCTGGTTACTTGCCCTGTCTGGGTGGCAGCCCACTGGCAACTGCCTCTACCGCAAAGCAACCACACGGCGGGTAAGGGCTCTTGCTTCCCGGGCGAGCCCGCGGCCGCTTGCAGCCGCTCGCAGTGAAGCCCGTCTGCCGCTCCAACGAATGGACAGCGGCGGATAAGGACTCTTGCTTCCTGGGTGAGCCCGCAGCTCTTCAATATCCTTTCGCACGGCCGACCGCCTGTCGCTCCAACGAATGGGCAGCTCCTCGCGACCACCGCGTGGCTCTTGCAGCGTCTGACGAGGCACGGCTGATGGAGACGCTCCGTGCCCCTCCTTGCGCTGGCGGCGCGAACAGAAAGGGGGAGCGGGAGGGGAAAAAGGCTTCTTGGAAGGAGGCTGGCTCTTAGAAGGCGCCGGCCCTACATCTGTATACGAGGCCCGCGCCTTCTGGAAAGCCGCCTCCTTCTAAAGAGCCTTCCCCCCTCCCCTGCACTCCTCTGGCCGACTGCTTCCGCAGAGCCTGCTGGATCCGACCTTTGGGCCAAGCGAGGATGGAACCACAACGACGCAGGTAGGATTAAGTCGGGCCTGTCCCTGAATACTCAAACATAGAAAAAACGTGTGGGGCTTATTCTTGTTTAGCATCTTTTGGACATGTTTGATTCTTGTTTGTCTATTTCTAATTCCTCGAAATTCGGCCTGTAGGGGGACAGGCCCGACCTACGGGTACGACAAAATTGGAAGACAGGGCGCCGCGCCTCGGTGGCCCGCTGCGCGTAGTCGAACCCGGCAGGGTCCAGCAGCGACGAGGCGTTCACTGCGGCAGACACCTCGGCCTGCTGGGTCAGCTCGTCGACGACCTGGCACGGCAGGGGCGGCAGCGTGGCGCAGCGACGACCCCCTGGGGGAGAGAACGGTGAGGCAGGGGGAGAACGAGCCAGGAAGGACACGGACAGAATGTATGGAGGGAGCGAACGAGCGAGAGAGAAAGGAGGGGATTGGGAGAGAGAGAGATATATATATATATAGATGGGAAGAAAGAAAGAGAGAGAGAGAGAGAGAGAACATACAAGAGAGAGAGAGAGAAATAAAGGGCAGAGACCGAGGAAGAGAAAGAAAGACAACGAAAGAGAAAAAGAGAGAGAGAGAAAGAGAGACGTAGAGATGACAACAAGCGTCACGAAAACACTTGCTCGCGAAAGGCCAGGGCCCTGCAAGGGCAACCGGGTCAGGATCGATCCGACAAACACGGCAACGAAGACCAGGACCCTCCGGGAAGGACGTCGCAAGGCCAACCATACCAGAAGGCGCAAGGAAGGGCAACAGGGCCTGTATCCTGAAGGTCGACCCCGCCCCTATCTATGGTCAACGAGAGACACGGTGGGCAGCGAGAGCAGAGCCGCCAGGCAAGGCACCCACGGCTGGCACCTTGCAGTGCTGGCGGGATGAGCGGGTGCCCGCCCGCCGCCCGCCGGCGGCCTGGGCGGCCGACTGCGAGGCCTCCTCGCCGGGCCATCCCGGGCGCCCTCGGCCAGACAAACTGCCCCCTCCTGGACGCGTCGCCGAGGCCAGGAGGAGAGAACGGCCACGAAACCGCCGAGGGTGCCTGCCCGCCAGAGCAAGTCCTCGCAGCGGCCTGGGCAGCCGACTGCGAGGCCTCATAGCCGGGCAGTCCCGGGCGCCCTCGGCCAGACAGGGCGCCCCCTCCTGGAGGCGTCGCCGAGGGCAGGAGGAGAGTGCGGCCACGACGCCGCCGAGGGCGCCTGCCCCCAGAGCAAATCCTCGCAGGCTGTCGCCACCTGCGCCGGGTGCGGCCGCGCCGCGCGACGCCTGCGACGTCGCCGGCAGACCGCCGCGGGGGCCGAGGTTTCCCGCCGACGCCCCGCGAGAGGGTCGGCAACGGCACGGAGCGCCGCGCCGAGGAGCCCCCGCAGCTCCGGGAGGCGCGAGGCGCACGCGGCGGGAGGCGCCGCGGGCCGCCGCGGGCCGCCGCGGCCCGGCCGACGCCCGGCGGGACGTCCGCCCAGCAGGGAGCGCCACGCCGAGGAGCTGCCCCTCGCGCGGGCGCGCGCGGCGTGGGCGGGGCCACCCCGCCGAGGAGGGGCGAGCGCCCGGCCGACGCTCTCCGCGCGGCGGTCGGCCGCAGGGCGCACCACGCGGAAGGGCTCTTCCGACTCCAGGAGCGCGCGAGGCGCGCGCGCGCGCGGCTGCGGGGCGCCCTCGAGCCCCCCCCGCGAGAGCGCTGGCCTCCGCGTCGGCCCGCGGGGACCTCTTGGGAGGCCAGGCTCCAGCGGCCTCGTGAGGCGGCGCGGCCCTGCAGCGCGTGCGCAGCTCGGGCACGCGCGGGGCTGCCGCACCCGCGGACGCGCCCGGCGCCCTGCTGAAGGGGGAATTCCAGCGGCGCGCGACGGCCGCGCTGCCCTGCCACACCCGCCAAGCTCAAGCACAGGCACAGGAGACCGCCGCACCTCTTGGGGGCAGGCTCCAACGGCGCACGCCGCGAAGCCGCGCCGCCTTGCCACTCCCGCGAGGCTCAGACACACGGTGGCTGCCACATTGTACAGGCAGCTCCGCGGCCAGGAGGCGGCCTGAGCCCCCGCGCGCGCGCGCCGTTGTGCGGCGCGTCGGCGGCGGGCGGCGCAGCCGCTGCGGGCAACCGAGCCGCGACTCGCAGGGTGCGGAGCTCAGGCGGCTCAGGCGGGTCGCGCCCTCGGGCAGCCCATGGGCCCCTGCGTGAACGTGGAGGCCCCGATTGCTCTCGCGGCTAAGCCTGGTGGCGACAGCCCTGGCAGAGAAGTCTGACTGGGGTGCTGCGCGACCTGGGGTTCCTTCTGCCAAGCTCCCCACTGTTCACGAAATCGTCACCAAGCTGCGATCACAAGCCAGCCGCTCGGCGACTGCTCGGGCACATACGGATACAGAACATGAGGCGTGCGCCCTCTTCGTGACGGGTGGGGGGATTAGGTCAAGGCTTCCTTGAGGTTTCGGGGGCCTCGGGGCCAATTTGTCAAGGATCTCTTGTTCGGCAACGCTGGTGTTGGCGCTCGCCCCATGGATCACGGCCCAGCCCCAGAAGCGGGGTCCAGAGGCGCAATGGGGCGTCGCTCCCTCATGCCACGGAGGTCACCCGATGGCGTGAGCGCCACAGAAACTCCAAATCAGCGATAATTCCGCCCGAATTTCCCACTTACGCTTTGCAGTGGACTGCCCCAATCGTGCGTGCTCGCCGTAGCCAATGGAATGGCAACGCTGGTCGTGTCGAATCGACTGCGAACCAAGCGTCGCTTTGACACACGAACGGGCTTGCAGTCCGAAATTGGACACCGACTGCTGCCCCTGCCATTCCAACACCCGCTGTGGCGGATGACGCCTGACCGCGTGCTCAAGTTGGGGACCTCGGCAGGCGGAGGATGTGCGGTCGGACCTAGGACAAGAGGAGCCTCCTTCAAGAGCATGGAGCCCTCCGTTGGCCAAACCGAAGAACACGCGAGGCCCCGCCCACCCTCCCCCAGGATGCACCAGGACATCCCCAACAGACACGAGGAACACCAGGGCACCCTCCCCGAACCGACCTCGATCCTATACCTCGGTCCGGGCGCAGACGAGCAGGCTGGAACCACTGTCTACTGATGATCGGTGAACCTCCTGTTGTGGCTGCTCTGGCTCGGCTGTGGACCTCCTGTTGTGGTGGCTGTTGATGTGACAAACAAAAACCTGATAACATGGGAGCACAACGACCCGAACCTGTGATCAAACATATGGGCTGGCCCCCATCGCACGGCTCTGGCGTCCCTACCCTCAGGTCGGGCCTGTCCCCCTACAGAGGGATTTTGGCCGAAACAAAATACTAACAACAGATTCAAAAGATGCCCCAAACTTATTAAACAAATAGTCCCCTGACGATGTTTTGACTATGTTTGAACATTCCCCCTGTAGAGGGACAGGCCCGGCTTAACCCTACCGCTCCCCGCCGTTCCCCAGATCGCCTTCCCGTGCAGGGTGGCCCAGTCCGTGGCCGCGCCGCTGCACGGCGCCTCCTCTCGGCCCGCGGGGGGGCGGGAGCGGCGAGCAGGGAAGGCCCCAGAAACGGCAGGGCGCGGCGAGCAGAAGTCCAGCACCGGGCAGCCCCCTCCCCCCTCCCCCCCCCCCCCCTCCCCCCTCCCTCCCTCCCTCCTCCCCCTCCCCCCTTCCCCCCTCCCTCCTCCCCCCCTCCCTCCTCCCTCCTCCCTCCTCCCCTCTCCCTCCTACCTCCCTCCCCCCTCCCTTCCTCCCCCTCCCCCCTCCCTCCTCCCCCCTCCCTCCTCCCTCCTCCCTCCTCCCCCGCAGACGCAGGAGCAGACTAAACAATCGGGCGGCAGGGACTGCCAGCTCGAGCAGAGCAGGCAATACAGGCACAACATCTCAGAGGAAACACGAGGACCGCGGGGCGGCAGCGATGCGCGGAACAACACATGCCGTTCACTTCTCTGGCAGATGACTCAGCACTGTAAGACACACGGGCTCCTGGCGAGAATGAGGGCATCGGAGGCAGCCAACAACGGCGACGGCTGAAGGCGAGACCGGGTATTGGGGAAACCAAGAAGAACCGATACCGCTACTCTCCGCACCTCTCCTGGAGTGCGCTCTGACCAGGATTCCGAGGCGCATCCAGCGCCGGCGACGACGGAGGCCCAGGAGGCCTAACAAGCGGAAAACGAGGGGAGGGTAGAGGTACGGGTACCTGTTTATCCTCGGAGGTAGTGTCCCTCGAGGCAGCCATCCGCACGAGTAGCTATGTGATCGATCGGCCCCCTTTCCGCAAGCTTCTTGGAGCCGCAGTCTTGGCATGTGGGCCTCTCGACAGATGCCTCCTCCTCCTCCTCCTCCCCCTCCTCCTCCTCCTTCTCCTCCTCCTCCTTCTCCTCCTCCTCGTCCTTCTCCTCCTCCTCCTCCTCCTCCTCCGCCTCCTCCTCGTCCTTCTCCTCCTCCTCCTCCTCCTCCTCCTCCTCCTCATCCTCCTCCTCCGCCTCCTCCTCGTCCTCCTCCTCCTACTCCGCCTCCTCCTCCTTCTCATCCTCCCCCCTCCTCCTCTCTCATCCCTCCTCCTCCTCCGCCTCCTCCTCCTCCTGCTCCTCCTCCTCCTCCTCCTCCTCCTCCGCCTCCTCCTCGTCCTCCTCCCTCCTCACTCCTCCCTCCTCCTCCTTCTCATCCTCCTCCCCCTCCTCCTCTCCTCATCCTCCTCCTCCTCCTCCTGCTGCTCCTCCCTCCTGCTCCTCCTCCTCCTCCTCCTCCTCGGACACGGAGCGACGGCTGGCGTCGAAGAGAGTGGGTGCGCTCCTGGACAGCCTGAGCGGCCTCGGCCAAGCTCTCGATGGCACTGGCGAGGTCCTGCGCAGCAGCAGGGCGGATCGCCAAGCGGTGCTAGCCTCACTTTGACAAGTCTCACATTGCCGATTCTGCGTCCACATCCTTGCATGTATCCTCCGAGTCTGCTGCATGGACTCGCTCGTGCGTGCGCGGGCCCCCTCTTGCTACTGCTCCTCGCCCTGCTGCTGCTTCTCGCCACATCTTGCTGATGCTTCCCCTTCCTCCTTCACCTCCTCCTCCCCTCCCCCTCTTCCCGCAAGTGTCCTGCAAGCTGACGGGAAGATGCCCCGAGCCGTCTACTGGAGCAGGCGCCGTCGAGGGGTCCACCTCGGGTGGGCGGGGCGCGGATCGCCGCCTGCTGAGAACATGTCGGCACGCATGAAAGAAACAACAATCGTGCGAACAACGGGTGAGTTCTAGTAGCAGCCGGGGGCTGGCAAGAAAGCTGGGGCGATGAGACGGCAATGGAGCAGACGAGTCGCCGTTGGTCCAAAAGACGAGGCGTCAGGCGGTGTCAGAGGAACATGTAGTGTCCCAAGGTCATGCTGCAAGGGCCATGCAGAAGCTAGGGTGGATGGATCGACCGGAGGGTGATCGGTTACCACTGCGCGAGGCATGGTCACGCGAACAAGATGCGACCCCTCTCCTCTGGGAGGCGCCGCCAGTTTTGGGAGAGCTGCCAGGAGTGAAGACGGCGAGAATCTGGAGGCCGCCGCCCAAATGTTTTCAAAGTACATGAGGACGGAGGATCGCGCCGCGTCGGCGATTAATCGGAACACGTCGGCGATGCATCGGCGACGTCGGCGTGGAGAACATCGTGCTCCACATCGGGCTGCAACGCCAGCGCATCGCGATGCGGCCCGATCCTCCGTCCCCATCTACTTCGACCCTCCCTGAGATCCGACGTCAAACGTTGCAGCACGGTGAGTCGCCTCGACTGCAACCCATGGACCCCGTCTTCCTGGGGCATGTCTCAAGCCGGACCGATCCATGAGGGCAAACAGAGCAAAGCTGCGAAAAAGAGGCGACGCCAGCATCTGAGGTAAGACGAGGCCAGGACGAGGACAAATCCGGAGGAGGACAAATAGAGACTCTCTGAGATCCAGCGGCTCTGGAAGATGCATCCATCGTGCGCCGCGGCCACCTCGGAGCGCCCCAGAATGCTCGGAGAGCGCTCCAGCACGCTCGGGAAGAGATTTCTGTCCTCGCCCCTGGCCCCGTCCGATCAGGGCCCTTTCTTGGGGCGGCCTGGCGAATGCGAATCGGGCGTTTGGCAGAACTGGGTCTAGTGGGACCTGGTTTCGTGATATGTACTGGGGGACGCCTCCCCTGCCCCGTTCCACTGACCGGAACTGCCGTCACCCGAAAAAACACAAGCTTTACGGCAGACCTGGTCTAGTGCTCCTGGCCAATCTAGGGGCTTCGGGGCCCTACAACTAAGCGGGTCGCCTTACCCGGGGTCCTGGCTATGCCCGATCTCAGAGCGTCCCAGAATGCTCTGAGAGCGCTCTGGAACGGATTTCTGTCCTCGCCCCTGGCCCCGCCCGGTCAGGGCCCATTTTTCGGGGCGGCCTGGAGCGCGCGAGAAAGAGCCAGCCCGCGAAGAAAAGCGGGCGCGCGAAGAAATAACGCGATATATATATATAAATATAAATATATAAATATACATACACACATACATACATACATACATACATACATACATACATACATACATACATACATACATACATACATACATACATACACACATACATACATACATACTTGCGTACACACACATATATATCTACATATATGCATATATAACTCTCTCTCTTTATATATATATATATATACGTACATACATACATATATACACATATACATATACCTAGAGAGAGAGAGAGAGAGAAACGGCAAACAATAGAGGAGAGAGAGAGAGAGGAAACAAAACAAATATTTGAAGAAAGAGACGACGCCAGCTACGGCAAAGCTGGTTTAGTGAGGCTGGCCAATTTAGGTGCTCCAGGGCCCTACTACTAACCGGGTCCCCTTCCCTGGGGTCCTGGCTACCCAGACCCCTGACGTCATGATTTTTTCAGAGCGTCCACCCCCAGAGGTCTCGACCCATTGCCCAGGACCGGTTTTTCCTCCCGAGTCGTTGTTGTCACGGTCCCGAGGACCGGTAAGGGCCCCCAGAGGCCGAAAATCGCGAGAAACCTCGCGTCATGATTCCTCATGGCTCGAGGGGGCCTGGTGTATACCCCAGCAAACAGAAGCAGGCGCGCAAGAGGAGCCGGCCCACCAGCTCCGCGAGGCGCTGCGCGCGCTGGAGCGCCCGCGCGGCCAGGCCTACCCCGCCCGTGGTGCCCAGCAGCCGGTCGCTCACCTCCGATGCGGCCTGCGCGTGCGGCTGCGCGGGGAGGCGCCTGCAGCGAGCGGCCCTGGGGCCACCCTCGGCGTCTGTTCGTCGTCGTCGTCGTCGTCGATTCTCGTCGTCGACGTCGTCGTCGGTTCTCGTCGTCGTTGTTGTGCTCGTCGTCGTGGTCGTCGTGCTTCGTCCCCTCGGTGGGCCTCGATTTCCACCGCCGCCAGCACAAGTAGGAGGGGGAGGGGGTTCTCCTCCTCCTCCTCCTCCTCCTCCTCCTCCTCCTCCGCCTCCTCACAGCTGTGGCCGATTGCAGGAGCCCAGGAGGACGCAGGCCTCTTCCGACGGCGGCCCTGGTGACGACTTCGGCGTTGAATCTGGAACGATCGCGGCTGGCAAGTCGCGCAGGATGGTGCCGGCTTATTCCACTCCGCTGGTGGCCTTCACACTTGAACGCCTGCGCCAGGGACGCCGCCGCGTCGCCGCCGCGTTAATATGATGCGAGAGTATGAATGTTAGATACCCAAGGGTAGAGGTCTCCTAGGTGGGGTCGGAGCAGATGGGGTCGGAGGATCGCGCGGCATCGCCGATGCATCGGCGAGGCATCGGCGATTCATCGGCGACGCCAGCGCGAAAAAAAACTCGGGCTCCACATCGAGCCGCATCGCCGATGCATCGTCGAGGCGGCGCAATCCTCCGACCCCATCTCATCCGACCCCATCTGGGAGGCCTAGAAAGGGCGACTGCCACCGTTGGCTCCGCGGGCCCTCGTGCCGCGGCCGCGGCCCCCCCCTCCTTCGGGAGGAGGTTGGACCTGCTACGAGGAGGGCCCCCGCTGCAGCTGGCTGGCCGGCCGAGAGCGGCCCGGTGACAGCACGAGAGGGGGGGATGCTTGCGGCGCACCTGAGCGGGAGGCGCGAGGGTTGCGGCCTTCGAGAAAAAAGCGGGAGGGGGGCCTCGAAGAAGGACATCTTTAGAAGCCCTCCTGGCTCCTGAGGAGTCTTCGTGCGGGCCGGGGCCTTCTGGGGAAGCCGCTGCCTCACGAGACGCTCCCTGCGTTCTCAGAGGGCCCCCCTTGGCCCAGATGCAGCAATGGGGATGCACTGGCTGTCTGTCACACGGCGCCAAAGGAGGCGGCCGAGCCCGTGCGCTTCAGCGCCTCATCTCCGGCGGCTTTGGCCCCCGGAAGCCCCCGGCCTGGCGCCGACGACGGCCCCCCCCCCCCCCGACGACGACCACTCTGCCGCCTCTGGCCCGCAAGACCGGGCCATGCGAGGGGGCGAGGGCGCAGAGTGTGGGCTCGCCCGGGCTCAGACGGCGCGGGGATGCCTCGGGGACGACACCTTCCGAAACCGCCCTGGCCTGCCCCTCGCTTCCTCGCCACCCTCCTCCTCCTCCTCTTCCTCCTCCTCCTCCTCTTCCTCCTCCTCCTCCTCCTCCTCCTGCTCCTCTGCCTCTTCCTCCTCCTCCATTTACGTTAGACCAATCTGAGCGTAAGCAGTGGCGTTAGTCCTCCTCCTCCTCCTCCTCCTCTTCCGCCTCTTCTTCCTGCTCCTGCTCCTCCTCCTCCTCCTCCTCGTCCTCCTCCTCCTTCTCCTCGTCCTCCTCCTCCTCCTCCTCCTCTCCTCCTCCTCCTCCTCCTCCTCCTCCTCCTCCCTCTTTCACGTTAGACCAACCTGAGCGTAAATTGTGGCGTTGGTCCTCCTCCTCCTCCTCCGCCTCTTCCTCCTCCTCCTCCCCCTCGCCCCCCCCCCCCGCCCCTCACTTCCCCTTCCCGGCGGCCTGCACAACGGGGGTGGCGCGAGAGGAAGTGTTTCCGTTTCCAGCCCGGGACCTGACTGTCGCGCCTCTCTTGCTGGGGAATAGCTAGGGACTGCCACCGAGATCGCGGAGGCGCTCTGAATGCGAGTCTGAAGCACTGCTTGGGTTCAAGGCGTCCTCGGATCAAAGGGACGTCGACGATCGAAGGTCGAGGCACACTTGGCCTCTCCGAGAGGCCTCGCGCCGAACTCCCTCGACTTCGAACACGTGTGCTGCCTGATTGCTCTCCGTGTGATTGAGCGGACATGTGTGAGGACGTCCAGGGGCATGGGATGGCGGGGAGGAGAACGAGGATCACGAGCCGTACGAGGACGAGGACGACGAGGCGGAGGGCGGGGACGGGGACGAGGACGACGATGCCTTGGCGGAGGTGGACGGGCAGGAGAGGGGGAAAGATATGCACAGAGGGAGGGAACCGCCAGCGCGAGGAGCCAGGCGGGGTCCTCCGGGTGGTGTGCCCCCCCCAACACCACCACTCGAGGCACCCCCTGCCCCCAGCCCGGGGAGGCACCGCGGAGCTCCTCGCTCGAGGGGGGGCGCCCCCCCTGGTGGTGGGGTGGTGGTGGTGGTGGCGTTGCCCTGCTTTTCCCCCGACCCCCAACTCCGACGTCGGAAGTTTGTGCTTCACGGCCCTTCCCCAAGACAAGCTCTTCGTCCCGGGTTGCTTTCGGACGGCCCTGGGGCCCGTTGAGTTCCCTGGAGGGACGAACCTTGTCCAACCAAAAAACACATGCCGCCGTGGAGTTCCTCACCACGAGAGGGGGCGAGGGAGGGAGAAAGACCGATACCGCTGCTCCCAGGACCTCTCCCAGGGTGCGTCCTGGCCAGAATCTCAGGGCGCATCTAACCGCGGCCAGATGCGCCTCGCAGGAGGCCCAACACGTGCCAAGATTAGGTTGGGGACTGTCACCTACAGGAGGATTGTCTAATCTTGTGTAACAAGCAAGAAAGAGAACAGATTCACGACTACCCCAAAATAATCATAAAATCGTCCCCAGACTATGTTTTGACTATGTTTGAATACTCCCCCTGTAGAGGGACAGGCCCGACTTCATGCCAAGACGATGAAGCCTCGCGGCGTGTGCGTTCCCTCTCCTCCTCGGCGACAC
This sequence comes from Prorocentrum cordatum, assembly GCA_963575745.1. Lineage (NCBI taxonomy): Eukaryota > Dinophyceae > Prorocentrales > Prorocentraceae > Prorocentrum > Prorocentrum cordatum. The sequence continues at coordinate 250,680 of CAUYUJ010014649.1, read as the reverse complement.
GCGAGGGAAGGGGGGTGCGCCAGCACCGCGGCGCGCTCGCAAAGGCCTCCTGCAGCTGCTCCTTCAGCAGCGTTGCCTGCTCGGAGCTCTGGTCGCCGCTCTGCAGGGCCAGCAGCGACAGCAGCGCGCCCTGCTCGAGCTGCCAGGCCAGGGCGCTCTCCTGCACAGGCGCGCCAGGGGCTGCGAGGGCCCGCGATCGAGGGTCGAAGGAAGGGGGACGAGGAGGAGGAGGAGGAGGAGGAGGAGGAGGAGGAGGAGGAGGAGGAGGAGGAGGAGGAGGAGAGGAGGAAGAGGAGAGGAGGAAGAGGAGGAAGAGGAGGAGGATCGAGGAGGATCGGGCAGGATCGGGGAGGAGAATCGAGGGGAGAATCGAGGAGGAGAGGGGATCGAGAAGGAGAGGAGGGCCGAGAGTGGACGGACGACGGAGAAGCGGACGAGGATCGAGGGGAGGGGGTCGAGGATTGAGAAGGGGAAGAGGACCGAGAGGGGGAAGAAGCAGTCAGAACCTGCGAGGCGGGGGGTGATTGGTCCATTCGGTCGGACCTAAGACAGAAGAACACTCTCCATGAGACCCTCCGCCGGCCCAAACTGAAGGACATTCGAGGGTGCCCTTCCGCAGGATACCCACGAACATCCAACAAACACGAACAGCATCAAGGTACCCTCCCCGAACCTTCCTCCTGCTTAACTATGCCTTGGTCCGACGGTCTACTTGGCCATCCCTGGGCCCGAATACATCCAGATCCACCGCCTGCCGAGGTCCCCGAAGATCGATCCCCCAGCCGGAAGTGGGGGCGGCAGCGCGCGAGGGGGGGAAGTGAGAAAGAGAAGGCCTTCTCAGGAGGCGGGGGGCGTCTCAGAAGCCCTCGCGCCGTCTGAGAAGTGTTTCTGTGTTACCGGGGTAGGCTCCGAAAACTTCTCAGAAGGCCTGGGGACTTCCGAGCCTTCTGAGAAGGCCTTATCATTCCCATCTCCCCCACCGAATGCCCCCACCTCACGTCTCCATTTGATGGAACTGCCTCGTTGGAATCCAAGCCTTCTGAGAAGGCTCGCCGCCGAATGGATGAATCCCCGCCTCGGACGGGCATCGCTCAGCTGGCCCTCCAGGAGCTCGGGGCGCGCCCTTCCATGGCCAACTCTGCGGCACACCTCCGAGCCCGCACACCCCAACGAAGGGAAGGGGGGGGCCTGATAGCGTAGTGAGATGCGCCTGCGAGAATCCCAGCGAAGCCACGAATAGGCGGGCGGCCTTACCGCCTCGAAATGGTCCCGCGGGAAGATCAATATATGACATATTTCGGGGGCGCGCAAGCATGGATTAGCGATCCATGGATTTGGCGCGCGGTCGCCAGATCCATCGATCGGGAGAGGTGCCCTCCCCAAAGTGCGGCCGTAGCCGCCTCGCTCGGCGGCGGAACCCCGAAATGCTTCCCATGGAAACAGGACCCGTCGCTGATCCACGCCCCCTTGATCCATGTTTGCGATCGCCTGAGAGAAGCCCAGCGAGGCGACGAATAGGCAGACGGCCTTACCGCCTCGAGATGGTCCCGCGGGAGGATGCATCTACGACATTCTTGGAGCTCTGGCTGCGTCGGGCGCTCGTTAACGAGGTGCACGCGGGGTTAAAAAAGCGTGCACCTGTCTAAACACCTTGTGCCGGGCCCGCGGGTGCAGCCTACTTAGGGGCCGCTTGGGGCTCCTTCGGGGCCACTCTCGTGCAGTCCTCGACCCCGCCCCCCCGCGTTCCCCCCCCCCTCCTCCTCCTCTTCCTCCTCCTCCTCCTCCTCCTCCTCCTCCTCCGCCTCCATCCCTTCTCCTTATAGATAACTCCTACTGTCGCACCCCGAGGCCAGTTTTTACGGCGGACTGGGCGTTTCGACTGAGATCCTCACCATTTATGACTCTGAAGTTTAAAACTTGACAACAGTTTCACAGATGGGGGGCGGCTGGTTTTCAACATGTGGCTCTCGCCTTAGCGCCGCAAACACTCGCTTCAAACATTTGCAAGGAGTTTCACGGATTGAGGGCGGGTCGTTTTCAAAATGTGGCCCTCGCCTTAGCGCCGCGCACATTTGTTTTAAACATTTGCAAGGGTTTCACGGATTGAGAGCGGGTCGTTTTCAAAATGTGGCTCTCGCCTTAGCGCCGCGCTCTTTCATTTGACAAAATTACCAGAAATCGCGGATTGAGGGCGGTTCCTTTTGAAAATGTGGCGCTCGCCTTAGCGCCGCGCGCATTCATTTGTAACATTCGCAAGAGTTTCACGGATTCTCATTATCAACGAACCAGAAATGCAGTTTTGGAAGGACTCTGGCATATGCGGGCGGAACAGTTATGTTGATTCGCTGTGTTGAAGTCCCACAAGTGGCGTTCAGGCACGAGTCTGGCTCGTCAAGACGCAGCAGTCAGGTTGATACGGGGCTTTGAAATTCCGAGAAGAATGTTTTGGCACGCTTCAAGATATTCAAACTGTTGTCTTCCAACCAGGCAGTTCCCTTAATAGAAATGAACCGTTGTAGGGGCCTATGAAGAGGGAGCGTGGAGGAAGGGTTAATTCCAGCATCGTTGATGACTCCTGGGTTTCCACTGGTCCTCCTCCTCCTCCACCGCCTCCTACTCCTCCTCCTCCTTCTCCTCTTCCTCCTCGTCCTCCTCTGGCCGAGCGCCCGAGTGAGCAGGGGGCATCGAACTCGACCCCCCACCCCAGCCTGGGACGCCCCGCCCTCTCTGGCAGCTCGGGCCCCCGAACGCCCAACGGAGCAGAGGGGCATCGAACTCCCCCCCCCCCCCTGGCCCGCCCGGGACGTCCAACCTTCCCTTTGAGCAGGGACCGACCGTCCCCGCATTCCTATAGTCCAACCAAGAAATGTGCTTAGAACCCCCAAAAATGTTCTAATAACAAAAACAAGGCTCTTAGAACATAACCCCCATGTGCTAAAACAAGACAATCTCCGTCAGAAATGTTCTAAGAACATTTCGTGGAAACCACAAAAGGTTCTTAGAACATTTTTTGGTTGGGCTATAGGCGAACCAGGACGCTTCGCCACTGCTTGATCCCTGGCAGCTCGGGCCCCCCTCGAACGAGAGCGCAGCCCGCTCGCGAGGACCGCCGAGGCCGGCTCGAGACTTCGGCGGCCGCGCTGCTCTCGGCGCCGCCCTCGAGGGGCCGCCACCGTGCTCCTGCGCGCGCGCGCGCGCCTGCGGACCGCCGCCGTGCTCCCGGGGCGCGGCGAGGCGACAGAGCGCCCTGTCGCCTCGCGAGAAAACGACCACAGCCGCTGCTTTTCTTTTGCTGCCGCCTTCCAGCCCGCAGACACACAGCAGTGGTCGTGGTCATTTTCGTTGAGCTTGGCACCAGGGAAATGACCACACCCACTGATTCTTTTTCGGCCGGCTGGAAAGCGGCGCAAACAAGAAGCAGTGGCTGTGGTCATTCTCCCGTCCCGCAAGAGCAAGGGCACAGGATCGAAAGCACCACGTCTGACACACAGCACACCCTTGAGCTGACTCACGGCTTCGAACAGGACATCCGAGCGCACCACCCAGTGCCGCAGCCACCAGGCTGTGAAATTTGGGCATGCATCGGATCAAGATCATGTGTGTGCGCTGTCTTCACGTTCCTCGACACTTTCGCTGCGACACGCAAGTTGTTCGAAGATGCGCAGCACGTCATGGCCCAGACTGGGCCATCAAACGTGGAGTGACAATATCTTCTGAATCTGGAACTGGCTCTCGAAATCGACTCAACCCCATCAAGGAGGCACAACGGCCCATAGATAGCACGAGACGGCGCAAGGATAGGGATCCAAGATGCCCAACGATGCAAGGGTAACACATTGATAATAATGGTGTCATTAGTAGTTGTGCCTACTGTTCTGCTCGCAGGGTTCATGAATTTGATTCCAAGACGACCCCAAATGCTCGAGCATGTATGCGACATTACGCTGATAACCTGACGCCCCCCAAGCGACCAACCCATCAGCGGGGCAACGGCTGCAGATGGCGAAGCCCTTTTATGGTGTCCCACCAGAGCTACATGCACCCAACTCCTCCCCAAACTGTGCATCTCAGATCCTGGCACTCCCGTCTGCGAGTGTGAGTGAGAGTACATTTGCCTGTGGCGACTGGGCGCTCCCTAGCGGCTCCCCATCGTGGGGTGCGCAAATGCTATGCCTGCTGCTACGTCGGGGTGATCTCGGGGTGATCTCGGGGCCCTGAAAAGAGAAGGTTGGGGGTGCCGAAACCAGCGTTTACTCCGACTCGAAAGAGCCGTCTTCACGATTTGGCCCGCCCTAGGGAATGCTCACACGAGCGCCGCGCTCGAGACGTACTAACGATCTGCTCCGATAGCAGATGAGCCCCAGCCCTAGGTCGGATGTGTCCACTACAAGCGGATTTTGGACGAAAGATGCAACATACTTTTATAATACTCCAAACATGCCCAAGAGTAGTCCAACCATCCTCCCCATACTATTTTTTGAATATTTGGGAATACTCCTCCTGTAGATGGACAGGCCCGACTTAACCCCAGCAGCGAGACGAACAAACCGCCCGAGACATCCCAACAATCTGGCAGCGAACGGGCAAGTGCCCACAAGCCGGGCCTGCTATGTCGCGGTGACCACGGTGCTGTCAAAGGAGACGAGATTGACCAACCAAACAGGCAAGCCGCCTGGGGCATCCTCACAATCTGGGCGCGAACGGGGCCGTGCAACCATCCCTGGAGCCTTCCCCCCCCCTCGAGGTGCTGCAGCATGCGCCTCGCTAGAAACAAACGTCACGCCTGCTATATCGCTGCGATCACTGGGCTCTGATAAGAAACGAGTCTGATCAACCAAGCAGGCAACCCGCCAGAGACATCCCCACAATCTAGGCGCGAATGGGCCGGTGAAGTGCCCACCGGACGCCCCTTGGGTGCTGAACCAGGCGCCTCGCCTGAGACGGCCTCGCAAGCTGCTCCGAAAGCAGAAGATGTTGAACATGCAAACGGGCAACCCATCTGAGACGTCCCCACGATCTGGGTGCGAAACGGGCCAGTGACATGCCCTCCCGGCGCCACCCTAGAGAAGTGCTGAAACATGCGCCTGGCCTGAAACATGCTTACACATTGCTCCGAAAACAGAAAGTATGTTGAGCATGCACAGTGGCTAACCACCCGAGGTCCTCCCTGGAGCTCCCCCCTTGGAGGTGCTGGAGCCAGCGCCTCGCCTGAGGCATCCTCGCAATCTGCTCCAGAAGCAAAGGAAGTTGAGCACGCAAGCGGGCAAACCGCCCGAGACACCCCCACGATGTGGACGCACGCGACCGGGCTCGTGAAATGGCCCCTTGGCGCCCCCCCACCCTTTGGGGTGCCGAAGCCAGTACTGGCAATCGCTCGGACATCCATCCCCTGTGTTTTGTTCGGTTTCGTGCATGTTTTTTTCGCCAAATGATCGAGGATGCTCCTCGATGGTCCTCGCCGAAGGAAACATGCACACGTCCGAGCGATGCCAAGAGTACCTCGCCTGAGGCATCCTTTAGGTCTGCTCTGGAAGCAGAGGGTGCTGAGCATGCAGGCAGGCAAACCGCCCACGGCATCCCCACAATCTGGGCGCGAGCGGACCCGTGATATCACCCCTGCCGCCCGCCCCTGGGGTGCCGAACCCAGCGCCCCAGGGCCTCGCCTGAGACATCCTTACAACTTGCCCCGAAAACAAAAAAATGTAAGCATACAAACTGGCACGCCGCCCGAGACATCTCCACCTTCTGGGCGCGAAGGGGCCCGTGAATGAAATGATTACCCCGCTGCCGCCTCCCCCTTTGGGGGTGCTGAAGCGAGCGGAGTGCCGCAGTGCCTCCTGCGCCGACTCACCACACAGCGAGTCTGAGCGAGGGAGGATGAGCCCGAGTGTAGGTGGACATAAGCGTGAACGGGTCTGAGAATGAACGAGTCCGAGCGAGTCGGAGCCTGAGGGAGGAAGAGGAGGGATGCGGGTGAGTATGAGACAGTCCGAGAGTGAGCGGGTCCGACTGTGTGTGTGTGTGTTTGTGATTCTGACTGTGAGTGAGTCTGCGTCTGAGTGAGTCTGAGTATGAGTGAGTATGAGTGTGCGTGCGTCTGGGTGTGAGTGAGTCTGAGTGTGAGTGAGTCTGATTGTGAGTGAGTCTAGGCGTGAGTGAGTCTGGGTGTGAGTGAGTTTGAATGTGAGTAGCTCTGAGTGTGAGTGAGTCTGGGTATGGCTGAGTCTGAGTATGACTGAGTCTGAGTGTAAGTAAGTCTGGCTTTTACAATAGAGTGCGTAAGACTATCGGAGTCAGTCTGAGTGAGTGAGTGAGTGAGTCTCAGTGTGAGTGACTCTCAGGGTGAGCGAGTCTGCGTGAGGAGGAGGGACAAAGTGGGGATTAGGATGAGTTTGAAGAATAACAAGAACACCACTTTAGGATACTGTGCGACATACGAAACAATACGTCCACCCCATTAGGTCAGGCGTGCTGAGGCTTGTGAGGCGTGGGTCTCCTGGCAGGCCGCCCACAAGGTGTGATTGACCGCGTCTGGCTCCAGCGCGAACCGGTTCAGCCCCGTGGAGGGGTCGACTTCCTGGTGGAGCTGGGGCGCCAGAGATAGGCAGGGGGATCCGAAGTGAGCGGGGAGTGATCCAGAAGGTACGAACCAGGGAAGCACCCGCCTGCTCTTCCTGCTCCTGCTATCTCGTCCTCCTCTTCATCTCCTCCTCCTCCTCCTCCTCCTCCTCCTCCTCCTCCTCCTCCTCCTCTGGGGGGAGGGGTCGCGGGAGGACCGAACTGCCCCCTGCCTGTCAGCCCCACTATGGCTCTCGCACCGCGGCGCGCACGGGTGCACGGTGCGGGGAGGCGGCGCGGCCACGACTTCCCCGCCGCCGCAGGCTGTGTCAGGTCTCGCCAAATATACGCTTGTGCTCCCCGCTCACTTGCGCGCTCGCTGCGACGGTCGAGCAGGCGGACACCGAACGCCGAGTCGAAGATCAGACGGCCGCTCCAGTCGAAGAATGCTGCGCGGGGACGTTGAGCGAGCCCATCCACAGAAACACAGAAACCAAAGGGAAGACAACCGGGTAGATCATGACTTGAACTTTAGGCGTGTGCCCTTGAACGCAGGGAGGCTCAGCCCTGCCGTTGCTTGAGAGACCACGGGAAATCGCCAAAACGATCGCAAGGTAGCCGTGGTCCGCGCCTAGACCGGCATTGACTACGCCGCGTTTGGACCATAGCCGGCGCTAGTTTGACTCATCCGTTGGCTAAACCAAGCCTGGGCCATACGACCCTCCTGGCGCAGCTCCTCTGCGGGGGTAACACATTCGCCGCGCAGATTCTCAGAGCAAAAATAAACAAAACGGAGCGGGCAACGGATACTGGCAACAGGCACGCAGAGGATCACACGAACAACTTTATCAAACGAGAGACCAAACAAGTTGAACGCAAGTAGTTCAATTGTACGTGCTGCACTGCCTTGCCGAAGTCGAAGTGCTACGACTCGCCTGCCACTTCCTCCCCCTCCCGGCAGGCACCGCCGAAATTTCCGGATATATTTACTCATGCATACACAAGAAGCGTACGTACCTGGTAGCAGACGTTGACCCATTGCTGCCTTTCCACACAACCGAGCAAACAACACAACGATCCAATGCCAAACGATTGTGAAGACGTACGCTCCAATCATGCACTTGGATATTCAATAAGTGAAGGCAACAATCCTGCGGGAAGGTCTTGTGAGGGTCAGAGCACTGCACCAACTCCGCGCACTCGTTGGGCGATGCAGCGAAGCAAGTGCCGTTGAACACCGCCTGACGTGGCGATCTCTAAGCAGGTCAAGGGGTAGACTGCTTGGAGGGGGCAGGGCAGACATCACCTCCGTAACATCACCAACCTGTCTAAGTGCGCCGTGGTCACACCAAGATAACTTGCTGGGGTCCTGACAGACATCGTCTCACATGCCATGGACAACGACTGCAACTGTGCAACTCCATTCGAATCCTCCCGCAAATCTTGGAGGCGCCCACAGGGGGTGGCGCTGAGTGGGGGCGGGCTTCTCAGAAGGCAGGGAGAGCTTCTTGGAAACTCCGCCGCCGTCTTGAATTGGCCCTGGGGCTTCCAAGAGGGCCTCTTGGAATCCCGGCAGTTGTGTAAGAAGACCCCTGCCTTCTTAAAGGCCCGCCGCCTCCGTAGAAGCGCAAGCCCTCTCGCTCCGCCTCGTCGTGGGCGCCGCCAGAAAGCATCGCACTTCACTTGCTGCACGCGCTTGAACGCGCATGAACCGTAAGAGGACGTGCAAAAACAGCAGGGCGGGGAGCGCGATGATAACGTGCTGGAGGGCGGGGACAAGACGGCGGATGATTAGCATGACAAGCACGACGACGAGGAGACAGATTCAGCAAGAGGAAGGAAACGAACGCAGGTGGACAATACCCAGGAGGGACAAACAAGAGGTCGAAAACCGACGGCTGCTGCAAGACGGCGAGGACGAGAAAGAAGAGATGCAAAACATCACAAGCCGTTTCAAAAAGCAGCCGCAAAAAAAAACGGCAACCATACTTGTCAGAGCGAATGGCTTTGGCAACCCCGAGCATTCGGTGAACTGCCAACGCGAACATTACACGCATGACATCTGCGACATGATGTGCCGCGATTGAGACAATGGTCTGGCAACCGGCGGCAATGCGATATCCGCTGGCCTCGAGGTTCCCAGCGGAGTCGTAGGCGCTCGTCCACGAGTCCTCGTACTGTTTACGAGATACTCGGGCTGCGACCCTGCTGGTGGCACAGAGCTCCTTTGCGCCGCCCGTGACCACCACATCTAAGACCTGGGGCGGGGCGCAACTTCCGCGCAGAACGTGACGGTAGGCATCATGAAGTTCATGTTGAGGAATGCTTGTCAAGGGGCCCTCATGTTACGACACGACATATCCTTCGCTCCATCAAGCACACAACGATTTCAATTCCCAAACAATTATGTGGAAGACCGGGCCAATCCGCTGACTAGCAGCGGTTATGCTCAGGACGCTCATCAAACATCGAGGCAGAGTGATTTCGATGTGTTCTGTCACAATTTATGCTCGCGCGCCACCACACGACGTCTTTGGTGTCCGTTCCATGGGAGCCTGCGTGGCCCCTGGCGCTGTCCGATTGGAGCTTGATTTGGACCAAACTTGGAACACATTTGGGTCCAGATCTGGACCGCATTTGGACCAGATTCGCACCTTCACAGGAGAGACGAAGAGAACGAGGAGGGGGGGAGTAAGAGCAGGAAGGGCGAGGAGGAGTAGGAGGAAGGGCCAAAGAAGGTCCAAACGCAGTCCAAATGCAGGAAAAGCTGGCTTCAATGTCGCCGCCCACGGCTCCCATGAACGGACATCGAAGACGCCAGGTGGAGTAAGATCAAGAGAAACTCCACCAGCATATTCTGTAACGCTGAGTCGCGCTGGCCGCCGTCGTGCGCTGCCGCTGGTGAGCTCCCCGGAGCGGCCCTGCCCCCTGCGAGACCACACTTGGGCCCCCGACACGTCGAGGCCGACATGCGGGGTCACCTCTGGGCGCCAGGTCCTCTCACGCCATGCCCTACGAAAGCTGTGGGCGTGAGTGTGCGTTTCGAAGGCGGTGCCAAGCAGCTGGGGCTCCAGGCTGCCTCTGGCAGGCCCCCAAACGAACCAAAAGCCTTCGGCCCCAGAGACCCTCGGTGGGCCCCCGAGGAGGCCCCCGAGAGGCTCGCAGAAGCCTTCTAGACGCGACCACGCTCAAGGAAGAGACGCAGAACGAGGCTGCGGACTGACGTTGGAGGCCTGGAAATGGGCACCAACACCACAGGGGGCTGCCTCCACAGGGGGAAGATGATCCTAGATTTCGGTGTTGGTGGAAATATTTCGGTCACCTTGGAAGCCAAAAGATTGCCACCATCACCGAGATCGGGATCTTCTTCCCTCGATTGGTGTCAACCTCTAGGCCTGCGAATCGGGGGATTGGGGGGCGGGCGTGTGTCCTAAACTCAACATGTTTCCTGCTGCGCTGCTGCGCTGGAGCGGTGGCGTCCTCTTGCACCCGCAGCTGGGCAGACAGTTTGGTTAACAGAGGTGCATGGCAGAATCGGCGATTGACTAACAGGGGCGACAATCACCATGCCGACGCAGAATACAAGCATCACCCCCAAGCCAGAGTCCCTCCCCGCCAACAGCAAGACATTCACAGACATCCGCTGCCGTCCGATATTCTAGATGGTACAAGGCACCGCCGAAGGTGAAGAATCATCGGAGCCACCCCCGGCGCTCAGAACATGCCGTGTATGCACTCTGGGCCGCCTGCCTCCAGCGCCGAGCATACAAGTCAGGCCCTGACTTGAGGCCCGACTCCCAGGCCAGGCCACCCCGCACGCACCTCCTCCTGGTCGGGGACGCCCTGATCCAGGTCAGCGCCGACCCGGGCCTGCCAAGGTCCCCCCCTGTGGCTCCCGAACCCGGGCCAGCCAGAGGTCGGGAGCATCCGGGGGGCGTCCAAGAGGGGGGGGGGCGCGAATCGTGGCCGGCGGCATGTGCGCGGCCCAGCGGGGGGCCAGAGGCGTATTGAAATAAGAGGAGGCGCCACGCAATCTGGAGAGATACCATAGCCCCAGCCATGAAATCCCCCCCCTCCCCCCCAGTCATCACCCCGCTCTTGGCCGCCCCCGAAGATGGGACCAGCAAGGACTGGCGGACCGCTCCTCTTCAGGGCCGACACTGCCTGGTGCCCGTGCCGCGACGGACAAAAACTCTCGCCGCTGAGAGGAGGGACACTTCGAGAGAACGGCTGCGCTCCCGCCCTGCGCACAATCCGCTCAAGATCGGCCCCACGACCCCCCCCCACGTGGGGGGTGAAGACAAGGACCCACGCCAGAGGTCAAAACATCCACCCCGGTAGTAACCACCCCGACACGCGAAGTCGTGCAGTAAACGCGCCCACCGAAGGAGTCGAACAGGGCAGGGCTGTTTAATAAACGCCCAGGGCCGTTTGGCAAACGCCACTTGTCCGGTCCGGGTGGCCTTCCCTCCCTTGCTTCAGGGCCCCTTCTTGGGGCACCGGCAGGCTCCCAGAGAGGGGCCCTCAAGCCTGCCCCATTCGGGGCCCTCTTCTTCGCCCCCCCATGTGGGCCACCCCCCCACGACCACCCTCCCGATCCATCCCGGCCCCGCCCCTCGAGGCGGCTCCGACCGTTCGGCGGTGGACAAACCTCCCTTTAATAAACCTCCCCTTAGTGAAAGCGGCCTGGGTCCGAAACCGACGGATCTGGACCCGCAAAAATGACGGCCGTGACGTGTCAGGGTAGGAGGTCTGTCCACCCCCGAGCCGTGGCGACGAGCGAAGCCTCCAGAGGCCCCGGGAGATGCCGACGACACGCGCAGGGCAGGGCCGGCGTGGCCTCGCCTGGCCCTCCTCCGTCCCGGAGCTCCGGCGTCGTGCTCCGTTCCGCACGGCGTCGACCCCGGGAGGTCCGGACCCCTCACCTACGAGACGCGTCAAGGAGAAATTGGCAGCTCTGTGCAGCGGGCGAAGAGCTGTTGAACCGAAACTTCTCCGCCGTCGGGGACGCCCGACCCAGGACGGCTGGAAAGTTTATACACAGGGCGACTGGAAAGTTCATGCCGCCTATAAGCGACGAAAGCGCCCGAAAGCCTCGAACATCCAACCCCCTGAGACCATCACCCCCTAACGCTGCCCCTGAGCCAGGCCCGCGCCCCCGGCAGCCAGGGGAGCCCAGAGTCGACTCGGTGAGTGGGATGGGAGATCGAATCGAATCCGTCGGCGGAAAACCGGCAGCCAAGCCGGGAGGACTCAGAATCGGCGGAAACCGGCAAGCTCGTGAGACCTCCACCGGGGAGCCGACATCCGGATCGACAGCGGCTCTCTCGGCCGACCCTGGCCAGGCCAGCGCCCCCCCCACCAGCCGCGGGGTGGAAAAGGGAGGGGGCGAGGGGAAACATGAAGGGGGAGGAGGAGGAGGAGGAGGAGGAGGAGGAGGAAGGGAGGAGGAGGAGGAGGAGGAGGAGGAGGAGGAGGAGGAGGAGGAGGAGGAGGAGGGAGGAGGAGGAGGAGGAGGAGGAGGAGGAGGAGGAGGAGAGAAGGCTCACGTGGGGGGGGGGAACGTCGAGCTGGAATCGGCGAGGCGTCGCCGATAAGGATGCGAAATCGAGTTCACTCGGAATCGATCGACATCTCATCGAAGCGAGTCGACGTGGGCCCCAGGCCGCCAGGGGGAGGAGGCAGCGGTGCGCCGCGGGCGCCGCCGCGGGCCTCCGCGCCCCACACCGTCGCGAAGGCGCGCTCCACCTCCTCCGCCTGCCTGGCGGGTGGCGCACGGCGGTGCGCGCAGGCAGGGTGGGGGGACGCCGATGGGGTGAGATCGAAGACCGAGGCGGATTCAGGACGCCGCGGCGAGGGTCCAAGATCTACGAGAGCAGGGGAACGAGCCGAGACGCGGAGAGAAACCCGATCGGAGAGCAGCACGGACGAGCCGATCACGACGCCCGAAGAGAAGGAGGGCGAACCCATGGCAGCGGCAGTAGTGCCAGGAGGAGCTGCCGCAGCGCCGACACAGGCTGCAGCAGATCGCAGAAGGAGGAGGGCCAAGGATGTCGAGGAGGGGGGAAGGGGAAGGGTCGAGGGTGGAGGGGGATCGGACCGGGGATCGGGGAAGGGGAGGAGGATCGAGGAGGGGAGGAGGATCGAGAATCCGGCCGCCTGGTGGAGGGCCAGGGGTGCTCGGGGCGCGGGCGCGCTGAGGGTGAGCTCTGCGGGGTGGACCCTGAACCCTAAGCCCTGCACCCCCCGCTGCCCGCTCGCCGTGCTTCCGCGTTCAGCACAGCACCCAAGACTCAACTCCACAGCGTCCGTCTCCAACACAACACCCAGCACTCAACACCGGCCAGCCATAACTGGGGGAGCTGTGGTCCTTACCCCCCTGGGGGAACCCATCGCCCCCACGAGCTCTCGAACGGGGTGTCGACATCGATGGGCCCCCCCAGGGGGGTAAGGACCACCGCTCCCCCAGTTGTGGCTGGCCTGCAACAGCCCCCGTCTCCAACACAACACCCCGTCTCGGGCGGGGCCTGCCGCCGAGGAGGGGCCGAGGAGGGGGAGGAGGAGGAGGAGGAGGAGGAGGAGGAGGAGGAGGAGGAGGAGGAGGAGGAGGAGGAGGAGGGGGAGGAGGAGGAGAACCAGGAGCAGGGGGAGGAGGAGGAGGAGGAGGAGGAGGTGGGCAGCTGCCCGCAGCCCGCCCCCCGGCGGGATCGGGCCTCGGAGACCTCGGCGGGCGGCGGCTGCGGATGTAATTACAGTCAGCCCGTACACACTGGCCGCCGCTCGGACGTCCATTCCCCGTGCATGCTTCGGTGTCGTGCGCGCTGTGTGTTGCTGTGCTCGGTGATCCAGGGTGCTCCTCGACGGCCCTCGCCGAGGAAAAACGGCACACGCCCGAGCGACGTCAAGAAGAAGGGCGCACGATGAGGATGCAGGGGCCCTGGAGGGCCACGTGGGCCCTGTGCGAGAGGGGCGCGGCCAGCAGAAGCGGCCAAGGATGGGCCCGAAGCGGCCAAGGATGCGAGGGCAACCCTGGGAAGCCGCTCTTCCTCACTGTGCGGGCTGGCTGTAATTATATGACCCCCCAAGATCGATCCCCCTAAGGAGCACGTTTCTTTATTTTCGGCGATGATGGGCATTATTAGGGGGGGAGGGGCCAGGGGGGGTATACTGTAACGCCTCCCCCCCGCCGTGCGCACGGCAGTGCCCGGAGCGCACTGGGGGGGCAGGGGCGTTACGTCATAGGGGGGGGAGAGGGGAGGGGGCCAGGGGCTATAATGCCCATGATGCTCCGAGCTAAAGAGAAACACGCTCCAGGCGGTGGCCTTCGGACGATTCTCTCGCCTCGGGGAGCTGTGCGGGCGCTGTCATCTGCCGCGTCTGCCTCGCGCTTCCACCTGCCGCTTCCCTGTCGCCGCCGGCCCAGCCCGGCAAGGCGAGAGCAGGCGGGCAGGCCCAGGGGTCGAGGAGCCAGGGCCGGGTACGTAGGAGGAGAAACGCGGTCGGGACAGAGAGGGGCAGGGCAGAAGTACGAGAAAGAGGAGAGGGAGGAGGAGAGTCGGGACATCGAAAGGAGTAGGCAGAGGAGGGGGAGGGGGGGACGAGGCGGACGTGGGCAGGAGGGGAGGACAGTGCCACGATGAGGTGTAAAGGAAGGGAGCACGGCAAGGACTGCAGGGAGGACAGAGGGAAGGACGAAGGAGAGGACGTCCAGGATCAGGCACGGCGAGGGCGAGGAGAAGCAAGACGAGGGCGCAGAGGAGCCGCAGCAGCAGGAGAGTGAGACCGACGAGGCAGACCAGGAAGGCGAAGACAGAGGAGCAGGAGGAGGACGACGGAGGAGGAGGACGAGGAGGAGGATGAGGAGGATGGGGGAGAGGAGGACGATGATGAGGAGGAAGGGCCAGGACCAGCAGCGGCATCACCTGCAGCGGCCGGGGCAGCGGGAGGGCGGGAGGAGCAAGCGGAGCGAGGGTCGCAGGATCGGCGGCGAGCGAGGGGGGCAATGGAAGGAGCAGGCCTTCTCGGAAGGCGGCGGGACTTTTCAGAAACCCCCGCGCCTTCTCAGAAATGCTCTGTCTTCGGGAGAAGAAGCGCACAACATTTCTCATGAGGCCGGGGGGACGAGACTGTGGGGAAGGACGAAGGAAACGTCGCTGGAATTCGTTGATGGCCCCACGGCGGTCGCGAATCCAACTTTTGTGAATCGCGTCAAGAGCCAAGGAGGCAAGCCTCTCGCCCGACGATGCCCTCCTCGCAGGCAGCCGTGTCCCTGGAGGACCTTTCTGTGGCATGAGGAGAGAGCCTTCCGACTTCAAAGCCGTTGAGGACATATATAGAGCCAGGAGGAAGAGGGGGAAACATGAGTGAGAAGGAGCACGGCCAGAAGGTGGGAGGAATGGGAAGCTGGGCGGGTGAAGGAAGGACAGGTAGGAGGTGGAGCATGAGAACGAATGAGGAGAGGAGGAGGCAGGATGAGCGGGGAGGACAGGTACGAGGAGGAGGCAGGAGTAAGAAGGAAGGCTGAGAAAGCAGACCTCCCCCCGCCAGCGGCGCCTCAGGAGCCTGTGCGCCACCGCGAGGCAGTCCTCGAAGGAGTTCGGGCACCTCGCGGCACGCTGCCGCAGGTGGTGCCCGCCCTTACTACTCCGACTACGACTACGACTGCGACTACTTCCACGACCACTATTGCCCATCCTACACCTACGAGTACGGCCATGACGACTCCAACGACTAATACTGCCACCAACAGTGCGACTCATAACTGTTAGTGATATGGCTGCTGCTGTTCTACGACTGGTTCTACTAGAGGAGCGAGGGCGCGTCGAAGCAGCAACATGGCGTCACGAACAGAAGTCTCGAAGCTTCCAATGTGTTGCCAAGACGAGTCCAATCGGAATGGTGCCCACTCTATCCCCCCAGCGCACGTTGTGGAACCAGGGCCGTCGCCCCGTCCCCCCACAGGATCATTCAAATATCCAGTTTGCTTTCAAGTGGGATCCAGTGGGAAGGGGGGCCATCCGATCTCGGCGGCCATCGGAACGCACCCGACTTAGTCGTATTGGTAGTATATATGGGTATGTTGCCGTTGAGGCTGCTGCTGCTGCTCCGCATGCTCACACTGCAATGGCTGTACCACGTTCTCCGTCCTCTTCGCCCTTCCTCATGTGTCTCCTCCTCCTCCTCATCATCCTCCTCCTTCTCCTCCTCCCCCTATGATTAGCACTATTCCTCCTCCCCATCCTCCTGCTGCCCCCCAGTCACTACTATCAATATCCATCCTTCAAATCCTGCTCATTCAACTCCTCCTCCTCCTCCTCATCCTCATCACCATCATCATCATGCTCATGACCATGATGCTGGCCATAGCATCCCCCATCTCGCCATCGCTCGGACGCCCATTCCTCGTGCATGTGTCGAGTTCGTGCGTGCATGTTTCGCAAGATGACCCCGCATGCTCCTCGATGGTTCTTGCCGAGACGAAACGTAAACGTCCCATCGATGACAAGGAAACATCAACATAATCAGCAGCAGCACCAGCATCATCATCATCAGCATCATCACCATCATCAGCATCATCATCAGCAGCAGCATCATCGTCAGTATCACCATAAGCATCAACAGCATCATCGTTTTCAGCACCATCATCATCATCATCATCATCATCATCATCATCATCATCATCATGATCGTCATCATCATCAACAGCATCATCACCATCAACATCGGAATCATTCACACAAATAACAAACATCATCAGCATCAGCATCAGCATCAGCATCACCATCATCATCATCAGCATCATCAACAGCATCATCATCATCATCACCTGCAACATCATCATGACCATCATCAGCACCAGCATCAGCATCGTCATCAGTATCATCATCAGTATCATCATCAACATCACTATCATCATCGTCATCATCAGCATCATCAGAATCAGCATCATCATAATCAGCATCATCATCGCCACGACACACATTCTCCTCATCATCACCAGCCACACCACCACGACCATCATCATCATCATGATCAACATCATCGTCATCATCCTTATCCTCAGCGTCATGATCATCAACAGCATCCGCATTATCATCAGCATCAGTACCATCAACATCAGTATCATCAACATCAATATCAGCATCATGAGCATCACCACCAATATCAGCACCAACACAATAAACAACTGCACCATCACTACCACCGCCACCACCACCACCACGATCATCATCATCATCAACATTATCATCGGCAGCAGCAACAACATCATCAACATCTTCGTCACCAACATCAGCACTCATCATCATCATCATCATCATCATCATCATCATCACCATCATCATCATCATCATCAGCAGCAGCAGCAGCAGCAGCAACATCATAATATCGTCATCATCATCATCAGCAGCAGCAAAATCAGATCATCATCAGCCACCACGACCACCACCATCATCATCAATTACATCATCACCAACATCAACATCATCATCAGCATCGACATCATCCCAGCCCTCCCCTCCTTCCACTAAGCTCCCATCGCCCCTCTCTGCGGTACTAACACGACACCACACGAAGCAACAGCCAAGAAAAGAGCAGAAATGGCAAGATTGAGCATGAACCTCTGGGGGGGACAATCTTAGGGGAGGGGGGCGGAGGCTGAGGGGGGGGGGGGAAGCGTCGATCTGGAATCGGGAATACATCGCCGATGGATCGGCGACAGGCTCCTGACTGCAAATCAGCGCCTTCCTGGGCGGGGTGGGCTAGTTACCAGACCCTTTCGGCAATGAGTCATGATTGGGCGATTGGAGGTAGACGCTTCTCCCCTGGGCCAATCCCCACCAATGATCCTGGAATTCTAATTCTCGTGTCAAAACTCGGGCCTACGGCAGCCGTTCGGCGCGATCTGGGCACCCCTGGAACGCTCTCGGCGAAGCGCAGCTGCTGAAGGCAACCCTGGGCTGGAAGGCCGCCGATAGCCGACGGAAACGCCCGAAAACCTCGAACATCGAAAACCCTGACAGGTAGCGGCATCCGAACCCTGCCCCAACCGACCACTGACTTTCTTGAATCGAGGGGAGGCGGGGCAAGGGTTCGGACTTCGCCACGTCTTCCACGAACTCCGACTCCTAAACCCCGCCTTCGTTCGAGGTGCCCGAATCGTGCACCGTGGATCGGCCAGGATGGGGTTCGGCTTTTGCCGCCGACCTACGCCTAATCCCTTCTGAGGTCTAGAAGAAGAAACACACATACACATAAGCATTAAGCATTAACATTAACTTTTGGCGCCCCGCGCGGATTTCTTGGATCCGCGCTGGACCCCCCTCTCTGGCGCGCAGAGCGCGCCAGGGGCGGCGCCGGAGGCGCCGCCAGGGGAGGGCCAAGGCGCAGACCCAAGAAATCCGCGCGGAGCGCCAACAGTTTATGTGTGCAATGCCTGCTCCTCCGCCTCCTCCGCCTCCTCAGCCTCCTCCGCCTCCTCCTCCTCCTCCTCCTCCTCCTCCTCCTCCTCCTCCTCCTCCGGTCCTCCTCCTCCTCCTCCTCCTCCTCCTCCTCGTCGCCGCCGGGCAGGAGGCACCACGCCCAGGCGTACGCGCCGGCGCCGGCTCTGGCGGGGACGTGGGCGGCCAGGCCGGCGACCAGCCTCCCCAGGGGGGGGGGACGCCCTGCCCCGCCCTGCACCCGCGGACGGCCCGCGGGGGGAGGGGCGAGGTCCTCCTGCGCCTCCTGCTTCTCGCCCGCCTCGTCGTCCGCCGTCTCCTCGATCCTGCTCGTGGTCCTTCTCGCCGCCTCCTCGGCTTCCTCGTGCTGCGCCTGCTCTTCACCCTCGTGCTCCTCCTCGTCCTCCCCATGCTCCTTCGCCTCCTCCCCCTCCTTCTCCTCCCCCTCCTCCTCCTCGTCCTCCTCCTCGTCCTCCCCATCATCATCAGCATCAGTATCAGCAGCAGCATCATCATCAGCATCATCCAAATCACCATCAGCATCATCACCATCAATAATAATAATAATCATCATCATCAGCATCATCATCATCAACCTCAGCATCAGCATCAACATCATCATCCTCCGCCTCCTCATCCTCCTCATCCTCATGCTCAGCATCATCAATATCGTCATCATCATGCTCGTCCGTCACATGCATGCGTATTCGGGCGGATTCGGAAGTGGTCAACAACGGTTGCAATTTAGCAAGTGCTCGTGGAATCTGAATTATGCGGGCGGCATCCTCTTGATATGTTTCGTTGTGTTCGCGCTCGACCGGAATTTCAGAGGGTGACTTGAATGTGCGTAGTATCACCACGCGATGGTTGTAATCCTTGTAATCCCTCCTCGTACTCCTTCTCATTCCATACTCCTGCTCATTATTGGCCTCCTTTTTCCTCTCCTCCTCCTCCTCCTCACCCTCCTTCTCCTGGTCCATGGCAAACATTGCAAACATTGCACTCCGCGTCCCGAACGGCTTCCGCGATAAGGCCAAACTCACTGATTGTACTAAGATGTTGGCCACATTGTGGCCTCCTGGGGGGGCAACGTTAATGAAGGACGGCCCCTCTTTTGATCACTCTCCTCCAAAATGGCCCCAAGATGGACCCCGAGGCTCCCGAGGGTGCCCAAAGACGGCCCCGAGAGGTACCCAGGAGCCCCCAAGAGGCCCCCAGGATGCCCCCAAGAGGCTCCAAAGAGACACCCAGAGGCACAAAAGACGCCCAAAGAGGTCTCGGCGAGAGGGCTGCCAACATTATTGTTTTTTTACAACGGTGTTGGTCACATTTGGGCCTCCAGAGGGGCTCATCCCACCAGCCTTGTGGGCGTGAGTGGTTTAAAGTGTTTCCTCTTCTAACTCACTTCTTCCCGCTGGGGAAGAGTTTGTCCCTTCCTCTTCCGCTCCCCCTTGGACCTGAAAGGGGAGGTGCAAAGGGTTGGAGCGTCCAAACCGGCTCCGGCGAGAACGCCGAGACCATTGATGGGTACAAAGACGTTGGCCGCGTCGTGGCCTCCTGGGGGAGGCAACGCCACGTGAGGACGGCCCCTCCTTGGATCGATCTCCTCCAAGGTGGCCCCGAGATGGCCCCCGAGGCTCCCGAGAGTGACCCGAGATGGCCCCAAGAGGCTCCCGAGAGTGACCCAGAGAGGCCCCCACGGTGCTCCCAGAAGGCCTCCAAGAGGCCCCCATTGAGAGGCTCCCAGGAGACCTCGGGACCGCCTGCCATCCTCCTGCCCTCCTCCTCGCCCTCATCCGCCTGTTCCTCCTCCTCCTCCTCCTCCTCCTCCTCCTGCTCCTCCTCTTCCTCCTCTTCCTCCTCCCCCTCCTCCTCCTCCTCCTCCTGCTCCTCCTCCTCCTCCTCCTCCTCCTCCTCCTCCTCCTCCCTCCTCCCCCTCCCACTCTCCCTGCTCCTCCTCGTCCTCCTCCTGCTCCTTCGATCCCTTTCCAGTCATCCCCCTCTTGAAGTCTGACGTCTTGCCCAGCCCTTGGCTTCACTGCATACTCCTCCACGTCACCGATCAGGGCAAGTCGTGTGTAGGCATCGTTTCTGGATGGCATTGGGGGGGCCACGCGAAGCGTCGAGACTTTTTGTTAGGGACCCACCCCGCTTCTGGACGCACCCGGCTGTGTGCACCACCCTCTAGCAAAATGCGATGGACTCGCGCTCCCGAGGCCCAAATGCTCAGAAGACGGCACAACCCCGCTCGAAGATGGGCCACGTTGGCCTCAAGATGGCTTCAAGACGGCCCCCGAGGCCGTCCAGGCGACCCAGGGGAGCCCCAAATAGCCTTTATAAGAGGGCCCCGCGAGGCAAAACGTACTGTTCAATATTATGGTTCAACGTTTTCGGGCTCTCGCCTGTTCGAGATTTCGACGTCCCATGACGACCCAATCGGCCACCAGGACTGCCCCGAGACAACCCAAGATGCCCCGAAGAGGGCCCCAAGGCGGCCCGAGAGGGCTTGAAGACAGGCGTCCAAGAATGCCCCAGAGGGCCCCAAGAAAGCCCCAAGAAAGGCCCACGAGGGTGAACACGACCGGACAATTCGAGCCGTCCGCCCCAAAAGGGCGCAGGAGGCCGCAAGAGGGCCAAAAGAGGCTCCCCAGAGGGCGAGGGTCCCGAGATGCAACAACCATTGACTTACCACGGCTTTTTCAATGTTCTTTCCAAGCGTCCTGCGGTGTTGGTCCTCGTTTTGAACAGGCGGTTCCCACGACCCCACCTCTGCTCCTCTCTTCTCCTCTCCTCGTCCTCCTCCCGCTCCTCCTCCTCCCGCTTCTCCCTCCTCCCGTCACCCCCCTCACTTTGGCACACCTCTCACACGTTTCGTGGCCCCCTAGGGAGCTCCACCTAAGGCCCCAGTGGTTGCGCCCGCATGCCGCCACCCCACCCCTCATTTTAGCACACACCCCTCACACGCTTCGTGGTCACATAGGCAGCTCCACCTAAGGCCCCAGTGTCTGCGCCCGCATGCCGACACCCCCTCATTTTGGCACACCCCTCACACGCTTCGGGCCCCATAGGGAGCTCCACCCAAGGCCCCACTGGCTGCGCCCGCCTGCCGCCGCTCCTTCATTTTGGCACGCCCCGTCCCCTGCCGACCTCCGCGCCCCCCCTACGCGGGGCGCCCCGGCGGCAGCGCCCGCACGGCGGCCCCGCCTCTCATTCCGGCGCTCTCTCCACGCAGCTCGCGGCTCCGTCGGGAGCTCCACCGAAGGCGGCTCTCACCCCGGCGGTACCCACGACTGCATCCGGTTGGGCCCCTCGCCAGGATAACTTGGGCTCTCGCCAATACGAACTTCCGACGCTCCCCGGGACGGCCCCGGAGGCACTCAAGACTTCTCCGAGACGGTCCAAGGAGGCCCCTAAGAGAGCTCCAAGACGGCCCAAGAGGCGCTCCAAATTGTTTAAGAGTGAGCATCGTTTAACCGGTCCCTATCCCCACTGGCGTGGCCTGGGCCCCACTGGCCGATTTACCCCCGAGATGGGTATACAGGCGGCTACCATCGGGCTCCGAGGGGCATATCCCGAACTGGGATGGTGGGGTGGTGGAGATCGGGATGGGATGGGAATGGGGATAGGGATCGGTTAAACGATACTGAAAGGGGGCCCCGAGACGGCCCCAAGGGCCCGAGAGTGGGGACACGAACAAAGAATTCTCGAGCCTTCTGCCCCAAGAAGCCCACAGCAGGCCCCCCTTGCCTACCGGAAAACTTGCCACCCAGAATGCTGCGCTGGCATGGTGGTAGGATTGTCGGAGGCAGCTTGATATCTCGGCATAGTGAGCATTCCCCACACGGGATGACGTACCAAATAAAACAGTCAAGAAGATGACGCAACCGATGCTGACGGCAGAAACTTGCCCATCATCTCTAGTAGAGGTTTGGAGATCCTCGCACAGACTGTCAGACCCCAAAGATGATCTGGTATCGTCCTATGGGGGGGGAGCGT
This sequence comes from Prorocentrum cordatum, assembly GCA_963575745.1. Lineage (NCBI taxonomy): Eukaryota > Dinophyceae > Prorocentrales > Prorocentraceae > Prorocentrum > Prorocentrum cordatum. The sequence continues at coordinate 228,688 of CAUYUJ010014649.1, read as the reverse complement.
GATTATCGACGAATGGACCTTGCCAGAGGCCCGAAGGCTCGAAATATCCCAAACGAACTTGACTATGGTCCTTCACATTGCTCGTGCCTGGCATCTGACACAGTACGGCTCGTGACTGGATGCGCAGAGCAACTGGTAAAATGCTGCCCGCGAGATCTGCCAGCTGATCTTTAGGTCCGCACACGCTGGATCAGACCCAAAAGACGATGTGTGCGTTCGTCCCTCGGGCGCCCTGCAATGCTGGAGGAGGGAGCACGTGCTGCTGCAGCAGGTCTAGTAGCTGCTGACATGATCCTCACGTGCGTTTGACAGCAGAACCGAATGATGTTGTGTAGTCTCTTCATATGGGAACGCAATTTCCCATCGGCGAAGACTTTCGAACACATTCGATCGCCATGTGAGATCCTGCAACGATCGTCGTATCGCACGCGGATGGCAATCAGGGAAGCCACACGCTTTCTGCGACCTCAGTGCAACAAGAGGCTGCTCAGAATCTACTATCCAATATCGTTCATCACCTTGCTAAGGCAAGGCGCATGTCAGCCGAAAACAAAGTAGATGTGAGTTCACAATATGCTGTACGTTGACGTCATGCCACCTGGAATCCCTAGAATGCCAACACCAAGACGTGGGTGGAAAAAACACATGTTCGGCCCAACCACTCTCCAACTTTTCTAGGCAATAACGTGGGCGCACACGTGACACGGAATTGCAATCCACTCCAACGGAAGTCGACAAGAGGATTGCTGAGCAACGCTGCTGGCGGAAGCTTGCCCCTCAGATCCAGCAGCTGTCAGAAGATCCTCACACAGACTGCCAGACCAGAAAGAAGGATGACCAGGTTATGTTTCTCTGGGAAGGCCTGCAATTATGAGACCAAACATCGACGAATGAACCTGCCCGGAAGCCCGAAGGCTGATCATGTTCCCAACGACTTCACTATGCTTGCCCGCATGGTCTGACATATGACACAGCAAGGTATGTGACTCGCAATAACGATGCAACCGGCCGGGTGCACGAGGTAGCTGGTACAATGCTGCCCGTCAGATCTAGTAGCTGTTATAAAGTTCCGCACGCTCGGGCTCAGACCCGGAAGATGATATGTGCTTTCGTCCCTCGGGCGCCCTGCAATTCTGGAGGAAGGCGCGCGTGCTGCTCCATCAGATCTAGTAGCTGCTGACATGATCCTCACATGTGGTTGACATCAGACCCGAAAGATGATGTGTAGTCTCTTCACCTGGAGGCGCAGCCTTCCGTCGGCTATGTCGCTCGATTATATGCGACCACTCTTTACAATAATACGACAGATCATCGTATCGTACGTTGTTGGCGATCGGGGAAACCACAATCCTTCTGAGACTTCAGCGCAGCACAGTGCCGCTCAGAATCTACTAGCCAAATTCGCTCACTACCTCGCCAAGCCGCATGTCAACCGAACACAAAGTGGACGTGAATTTGCAATATGCTGCGCGATGCTACCAAACCGCATACAGAAAAGAATACCGGCGAAAACGAAGTGGACGAAATAACGATCTGGCCAATCACTCTGAATCCACCTCGGCAAACTCGGGGTGAACATTCCCAAGAAAACAAACAAGAATATTATGCAAGCGGACCTGAAGCGGAAATTTCTCTATCAGATCTAATAGCTGTTTGAGAATCCTTGCGCAGACTGTCAGACCCGAAAGATGATGTGGTAGAGGGCCACGAATAATGAGAAGAACCATCGGCCAAACCCGAAAGCTCAAAATATTCACAACAAACTCGACTATGGTTATTCGCATAATGCATTTCCGACGTCTGCTGGCCGTCTGCGGGGCCACCAAGCTGCGATGGTCAGGTTCCAGCCACCGGTACAGATCGTGAGCTCCTCGGTCAGTCACTGTTCCAGTGCAGTCCTCAGTTTCCAGTCGCCGACGATGTAAGTATACTTCTTGCTTTACTACTGTAGATTGTTCATGGATGCATGAAACGGGGAGGCCGAAAACTGCTCTGGCCACCACGGCCTCCCAAAGTTCTCCAAATGCCCTGGGGAGCCATGGGACACTTAAAGAATACGAGAGAATCGCGTCCCTGGGACGATGTCCCTCGTATCGCCAAAATCGTACCCCCGAGGTAACACCCTCTTGTAAATTGCACCAAGTTCGCGCCCCCCCGGCCAGATCCCAACAATAGATTACGCTTGAGTGCCGTTCCCGCTGCCAGAATCCGTCAAACAATTGCGCTCCCGAAGCCAGTGCGTCGGATCCGCGCTCCCCGGACCAGCAATACCGCCGTGCACTGCCCTAGACCTGCTCTCACGAGGCCACATATTGTTTTGCAAATCACGCCCGATTCGCTCTCCCGAGTCCAGAACCCTTAGTGCATTGTGCTAGATCCGCGATCCCGAAGCAAGAACCCCGATCAGATTGCGCCAGACTGGCGCTCACGAGGACACGATCCCCGTAAATTGCGCCAAACTCGCACTCCCGAGGCCATGATCCCTGCAAATTGTACGCGTCGCCCCCGCGCTCTGAGGAGGAAACCAAGCGTTCAACAGCAACTCCAACATCTCCAGGTGCTTGCTGAATGCCTGTCGCCCTCGCTTGTCCTCAGACGTTTTCCAAACAGCGCCGACACGCTCCTGCAGATTTCAACCAACGCCAACACGCTCCGATTATGATAGAGGGGGGGGCTGGCGGCAGAGGGCGAAGCCCTTGCGGATATGACACATGTAAGCACGTGACTGGGAACAACGATATACGTGGGTGGGTTTACGGAATAGCTGGTAGACTGCTGCCCGTCAGATCTAGTAGCTGTTAGAAAGATCCGCACACGTTGGCTCAGACCCGAAAGATGAGATGTGCTGTCGTCCCTCGGGCTCCCTGCAATCCTGGAGGAAGGCGCGCGTGATGCTCCATCAGATCTAGTAGCTGTTGACATGATCCTCACGTGTGGTGGACATCAGACCCGAAAGATGATGTGTTGTCTCTTCACATGGAGCCGCAGCCTTCCTTTGGAGAAGACGCTCGGTGATATCCGAAGCGATTCAGAATCATACGAAGATCATCGACTCGTAGTTTGCGAACAATCAAGGCAACTACGAGACTTCTGAGACTTCAATGCAACAACTGCCGCTCAGAAAATACTGCCCAGAACCGCTTATCATCTTGCCAATGCGTGCGTCAATCGAAAGCGAAGTAGACATGCGTTTACGACATGTAGCACGTTGCTGATAAAGCAAGCCTCAGAGGTATAATGCCAGCGCAACGAAGTGGACACAGTAATGATGGGCCTGATCCCTTTCAACTTCTCAACGCAATAATATGGGTGTGCATTCCCCGCACGGGGTAGCGGCCCAACGACAAAAGACACAACAGCTACTTGCCCATCAGATCTAGTAGCTGTTTGAAGATCCTCACACGGATTGTCAGACCCGAAAGATGATGTGGTATCTTCCTCTGGGCGGGCCCCGGACGCTCGAAGTATTCACAACGATCTTGACTATGGTTCTTTGCATGGCACGGTTCCCATGTGTGACACAGCAATGCATGGGACTGCGAGCAACGGTACTATCCATAATGTGCGTTCGTCTATCGGATGCTCTGCAATCTGGGAGGAGGGAGCGCGTGCTGCTCTATCCGATCTAGCAACTGCTGTCAAGATCCTCACAGGCAATTGGGCAATGAGGGAGGGAAACCACAACGCGTTCTGAGACTTCAATGCAACAACATGCCGCTCAAAATCTACTGTCCAAACTCGCTCATCACACGCTGCCAAAACATGTGTTAACCAAATCCGCTACCGTGCTTGCACGGAATGGGCGTTGGAACCTGGGCTGGCACGGGAGCGGAAACCGCGTTTCAGGAAGTGGCCCGTGATGGCTCACACCAGCCTTGGTTCAGCGAGAATTGTCGTTCAAAGCTCTTTACGTCTTCGTTCGCACCGGGCGCCTTGGCGTTCAGGACTTTTTGGCGTCATCGGGAGCTCTTGGGAACCATGGCGTTCAAGGCTTGTTACGCTTGGGGGTCCTATAGAGACAGGCTCGGGCTGTTTCGGAGCCCTTTTAGGCTGTCTTGGAGGGCCTGAACCATCTTGGGTCCCTATCAGTGATTCTTTTGGGGGCCTCCTGGGGCTCCCTTCGGGGCCTCTTGGGCCGTCTTGGAACCCTCTTGGGCCCTCTTGGGGCCTTCTTGGGCCGTTTCTGGCCGTCTTGGGGCGATCTCTGGCGCCTCTTGGGCCGCCTTGGTCCGCCCGAAGCCCAACAAAGCGAGACCCCTAACAACAATCCAAGACCTGTGGAAGATGAATGTATGTTGCCTCCTGAGGCCCGCTCGGGGGTCCTCTTGAGAGCCTCTTGGACCGGTTTGGGGCCCTCGTGGACCGTCTTGAGGCCATCTGGCACCATTTAGGATAGGAACGCTCAAGGACGGTAGTTGGGCTCTCCTGGAGCGCTCTTCGGCCGCCTTGGAGCCGTCGTGGACCTCTCCTGGGCCGTCTTGGGCGCCTCTTGGCCCCTTTTTTGAGGGCCTCTTGGGCGAGCTTGGAGAGTGGGGGGGGGCTGTTACGACGGCCCGATCGCGCTCCGCCCTTGAGGGCTTTTGCGCCACCAAGAACGTCCTCACTCGTGCCTCGCTTGTTCCGTCGTGCTTCCCTGATGCCCGGAAGGGCCCCCCCCCCCTTGGCAGCACGCGTGGTTTGAACATCGGCCTCTCTGGTGTTGCTCCAGACGGCCAGGATGGCCTGCAACGCGGCTTCCAAGACAATCAAGATGACACCAAGACCGTAGAATATGGCCCAAGACCTATACTTAAAGAGGCTCCCAAATCGGCCTCAGGACAGCCCAAGGGGCCTCTCAGACGGCCCTCCAGGAGGACCCGAGGAGGCAGACACCCTTCAGGTGCCTTTGGTGTTTGTCAGATGTTGAAGTTCTCGCCTGTTTGGGTTTGCATTGCCCAAGATGGTCCAAGATGCTTCCAATATAATCCAAGAGGCCCCAAGGGGGCCCCAAGACGGCCCAAAAGGTCCCAAGAGACCCCACAAGAGGCCACAAGCGACCCCCAAGAAGCTCCAAGAGGCCCCCAAGAGGCACCTAAGCCGCCTCAAGAGAAACTGGAGATCGCCACGAGGTCCCAGAGACGTTCGCAGAATCCAGGAGGACCCCCAAGCGGTCCAAGAGGCTTCCAAGGGGCACCACGAGGCCCCCAAGTCGCCCCAAGAGGCTTACAAGAGACCTCCAAGAACATCCGAGACGATTCCGAGAGGCATCCAAGAAACCTCTGGCCCACAGAGGCTCCCCGAGGTCCCCAAATGATGCGACGCTCTCCCGATACGGGCAGCTCCCCTGGGCATCGTTTTTGAATGGCTGGCGGGGATATCTGGAGCGAAGCCAATTCAAACTCCTTCCTGGTACGCTGCTGTACACGCCTGGGTGGCGGGGTTTACCGCAATCAGCTGGATAGAAAACACATGGTCCCTCCGCCTGGAACCGCAACATCCCGTCGACGAACATGCTCGATGTTATATGCACACTCTTTAGAACCGTGCGCGCATCGCATGCTAAGCTGGCAATCAGGGAAACCACAAGCCTTCTGAGACTTCAATGCAGCAGAATGCCACTCAGATCTACTATCCAACATCGCTCATCACCTTGCCACTACGCGCCGCACATGATGGCATATGATGTCACATAATGTCCGTGCTGGAACGCTGGAACACGTTTCGAGGAGCCGCTTGGGCCACATTGGAGGGACTGTGGAACAGCCCAAGAGGCCAACGTCATTGAGTACGGATGGGCGATTATCAAATGCTCGGTCTCGTAAGTCTAATAGTCGTTACTTCGGTCCGCACACTCTGGCTCAGACTGGAAAGATGATATGTGCTTTCGTCCCTCGGGCGCCCTGCAATGCTGGAGGAGAGCGCGCGTGCTGCTCCATCAGATCTAGTAGCTGTTGACATAATCCTCACATGTGTTTCACGTCAGACCCGAAAGATGATGTGTAGTCTCTTCCTCTGGAGACGCAGCCTTCTTCTCTCGATGACGTGCGACCACTCTGTACGCTCATACGACAGATCATCGGATCGCACGTTGCTGGTGATCAGGGAAACCACACGCCTTCTGAGACTTCAACGCAGCAAGGTGCTCATAAACTACTATCCAACATTGCTCATCATCTTGCCAAGACGCGTGTCAACCGAATATGAAGAGGACATGGCGTTGCGGAATGCTGCGCAATGCTACTAAGCCAATTGTAGAACCATAGAATGCCACCACAACCGAGGTGGACGACATAATGATCTGGCCAATCACTCGGAATTCATCTGGGCAAAAATCGGATGAACATGGAACTGCGTTACCCACACGGGATGGCGTTCCAAAGAAAGCAGACAAAAGGATTATGCAAGCCGCACTGACGCGAAAACGTTTTGCTCCTATCGCATAGCTGTTCGACAAATCCTCGCACAGACCTGACCCAAAAGATGATGTGGTAGAGGGCCCGGGATGATGAGATGAGACATCGACCAAAAAACCTGCCAAGAACCCGACAGCTCACAACATGCACAACGAACTTGGATATGATTCGTCGCACAGTGCATTTCCGACATCCGCTGGCTGTCTGCGGGGCCACCAAGCTGTGAGGGTCGGGCTTCAGCTGCCGATACCAATCCTGAGCTCCACGGTCCCAGTCACTGTTCCAGCGCAGCTTCCACTTTCCAATTTCCAATGATGTAAATCTACTTCAAGATTACTGTTGTAGATTATTATTGAAGGCGCGAGAGGGGGAGGCCGAGAACTGATCTGGCCACCCTGGCCTCCCCGCGTTCTCAGAATTCCCGTTTGGAGCCCTGGGACACATGAAAATATCAGAGAATCGTGAGGTTCGCGCCCCGCGGCCACCCTCAATAAACTACACTTGATTGGCGTTCACGATGCCAAGAATCCATCATAATTGCGCCAGGTTTGCGCTTCCGAGGCCCGTGCACCGGATTCGCCCTCCCGAGGCCAGAGACACCGCCGAACCTTGCGTCAGACCCCGTGAAATCATACCAATGTTGCGCTCCCGAGGCCAGAATCCTTCGTGCATTGTTCTGGATTCGCGATCCCGGAGCCAGAATCCTGATAGATTTACGCCAGTCTCGCGCTCACGATCACACGATACCCCGCAAATTGCGCCAGACTCGCGCTCCCGAGGCCACGATCCCGTGCAAAGGACGCCAGACCCGCGCTGTGAGAAGGAAAAAAAGCGTTCATTAACAACTCCAACATCTCCAGGTGCGTGCTGAATGCCCGTCGCTCTCGCATGTCCCCGGACGTTTCCAAAACGACGCCGACACGTTCCGCCAGTTCTCAAACAACGCCAACACACTCCGATCATGATGGAAGGAGGGGCGGGCAGCAGAGGGCGAAGCCCTTGCGGATATGGCACAGCTTGGCACGCGACTGGGAATAACGATGTAAGTGGGTGGGCTTACGGGCCAGCCGGTAAGACTGCTGCCCGTCAGATCTAGTAGCTGTTATATTGGATCCGCACACGTTGGCTCAGACCCGAAAGATGATATGTGCTCTCGTCCCTCGGGCGCCCCGCAATCCTGGAGGAGGGAGCGCGTGCTGCTCCATCAGATCTAGAAGCTGTTGGATCCACACATGCGATCGACATCAGACCCCAAAGATGATGTGTCCACATGGAGCCACAGCCTTCCTTTGGAGAAGACGATCGATGATGTCCGCAAGCTCGGCTCCGACGCTGCCTGTCGCCCACGCATGGACCCAGGAGTCTTCAAAAACAGCGCCGACACGTTCCAGCAGAGCTCCGACATCTCCAGATGTGCGAGAGAGGAGGGGGGCCTGGCGACAGAGGGCGAGGCCCTCGTGGATACACGGCACAGCTCGGCACGCGACTGGGAACCACGACCATGCCACAAAGGGTGGGAGTGCGGGACAGCCGGTAGACCGCTGCCCGTCAGATCTAGTAGCTGTTATATTAGATCCGCACACGTTGGCTCAGACCCGAAAGATGATATGTGCTCTCGTCCCCCGGGCGCCCTGCAATCCCGTGCTGTTCAATCAGATCTAGAAGCTGTTGGATCCTCACATGCGTTCGACATCAGACCCCAAAGATGATGTGTTCACATGGAGCCACAGCCTTCCTTTGGAGAAGACGATCGATGATGTCCGTAAGCTCGTTCCAATCATACTAAGATCATCACACCGCATGTTGCCAGCAATCAGGGGAAGCATAAGCCTTCTGGGACTTCAATGCAGCAAGATGCCGCTCAGAATATACTATCCAGAATCGCTCATTATCTTGCCAATGCGCGTGCCAAACGAATGCGAAGTAGACATGCGTTCACATGTTGCTCGTCGCTGGTAAAGCAGGTCTGAGAATAATCATGCCAGCGTAACGAAGAAGACAACGTAATCATCGGCCCACTCAATTCAACTTGTATGAGCAATAATCTGGGTGTGAATTCCCCGCACGGGCCAACAGAAACAGACACGAGGGCTACGCTCGCGGCGCTGGTGGCGGAAACTTGTCCATCAGATCGAGTAGCTGTTTGAAGATCCTCACACAGACTGTCAGACCCGAAAGATGATGTGGTATCGTCCTCTGGGCGGGCCCCGAAGGCTCACTATTCACATCGAACTTGATGATGAGTCTTTGCATGGCACGGATCCCATACATGACACAGCAAGGCATGTGACTGCGAGCAACGGTAAAAAACGTGTGGGTAGTTGCGCTGGGTAACTGGTCGAATGCTGCCAATCAGATCTAGTAGATGTGGTAAAGATCCGCACGCTCAGGCTCAGACCCAAAAGATGATTCGTGCGTTCGTGCCTCGGGTGCTCTGCAATCTGGGAGGAGGGAGGGACGCGTGCTGTTATATCCGATCTAGTAGCTGCTGCCAAGCTCCTCACACGGACTTGGGCAATTAGAGAGGGAAATCACGACGCCTTCTGAGACTTCAATGCAACAACACGCTGCTTATAATCTACTATCAAACATCGCTCATCACGTTATCAAGAAATGTGTCAACCAAATCCTCCACCGTGCCTGCACGGACTGGGCGTGTTAGAACCTGGGCCGTCAGGGGAACGGAAACCGCGCTTCAGAAGTGGCCAGTCACGGTTCACACCACCATTGGTACAGCGAGCCTTGGCGTTCAGAGATCTGTATGTCTTCGTTCGCACTGTGCGCTTTGGCGTTCGGGGCGTTTCACGTCATCGGGAGCTCTTGGGAACCTTGGCGTTCAACACTTCTTACGCCATCGACTCTCCTAGACATGTGTGTTTCCACCACCTTGATCTCTTCGGAGCCGTGGCGTCAAAGCTGTGTCCATCACTGGGAACCTGACCTCCCCACACCTTCTCGGTGGTCCTATCGAAACAGTCTTGGGCTGTGTGAGAGCTTTTTGGGGATGTCTTGGAGAAGAAGAAGAAGAAGAAGAGCGCGCTGAGTCCGCCGGGCGGCCGGCGGGCCCCCTAGGAGCAGCGCGGGTGGGCCGGAGCCCGCTTATTGTGGAGGAAGGCGTCCTCCCAGCTGTCCCATAATTTCTGGTCACAAGCATAATGTAACCAATGTTTGGTGATACTCCCAGTGGTAATTTGTATAAACTCTGATATGTCGTCGCACCACCGCTTGCGTTGTCGTCTATGTCTGCGCTGTGCTTTTCGATTGTCGTGGAATTCCGGCTCCCACGCTGCCGCAAGCCTTGTCAATCTAAGGTTCGAGTGTGTTGCCACTCGCTTTGCCCACCGCCATTTTCGTCTGTAGTATACTTGGAGGCCTTGGAGGGCCTTGGCCTACCAAGACGCCTGGAGCTCCAGCCGCAGGCCGAAGAAGCGACAACTACAAAAAAACACTCCAGAACCTCGGGAGAATGAATGTGTTGTGCCTCCTTGGGCCCTCTCGGGGGTCCTCTCGCGGGCCTCTTGGACCGTGTTGGGGCCCTTTTGGGCCGTCTTGAGGCCATCTGACACCATTTAGGAACGCTCGTGGACGGTCTCGGGCTTTCCTGGAGCGCTCTTTGGCCGTCTCGGAGCCGTCGTGGACCTCTCTTGGGCCGTCTTAGGCGCCTCGTGGCCACTTTTGGGGGCCTCCTGGGTAATCTCTGGGAGGGGGGGGGGCTGTTACGACGGCCAGGGCGCGCTTCCCCCCCCTCCCCGGAGGGTTTCGCCCCATCGAGAACGTCATCACTCGTACCTCGCTCGTTCAGTCATGCTCCCCTGTTACCCAGAAGGTATTTTAAAAGTTTTCAGGGACGACCCCCCCATGGCAGCACGCGTGGCTTCAACATCGGCCGTTCTGGAGTTGCTCTCTGGCGGGCTGTTCGGCCTCCAGAGGACCAAGATGGCCTCCAGAGCGGCTTCCAAGACAGCCAAGATGGCACCAAGACCGCCCAAGAGGTTCCAAGACCAGCAATTAAATAAGCTCCCAAGACGGCCTCAAGACAGCGCAAGAGGCCTCCAAAACGACCCTGCACGAGGACCCGAGGAAGCAAATACCATTGTGCTACCCTTGGGGTTTGCCAGAATTTGAAGTTCTCGCCTGTTTGGTTTTGCATCCGCTCAACGTGGTCCAAGATGCCTCTGGCCCCCAAGACGCTCAAGCGACCCCCAAGACGCTCCAAGAGGCCCCCAAGACGCCTCAAGGGGATCTAGAGATCACCACGAGGTCCCTAAGACGTTCGCAGAAAGCATCGAGGACCCCCAAGCGGCCCAAGAGGCCCCCAAGAGCCACCAGGAGGCCCCCAAGACGCTCCAAGAGGCCCCCCAAGAGAACCCCAGAGACATCCAAGAAGACTCGGAGAGGTATCCAAGAAGCCTCTGGCCCACGGAGGCTCCCCGAGCTCTCCCAATGATGGGACGCTCCCCCGATAAGGGCAGCTCCCCTGGGCATCGTTTCTGGATGAGCTGGCGGAGATACCCGACGCGTTGAGAATCCTACTCGCCCTCTGGGCGTAGGTGGTTTAACGAGCGTTGCCTTCTCTCTGCCAAAACCCATCCTTCCCCGGCTCAAGGGAGGGGTTTATCACTGTTTTCTATTAATAAACACCCCCTCCCCCAGGCGACTGGGGGCCACAGGGGTCCATGCCGACACCCCCCACCATCCCTTGTAAAAAACAAAAAAACACTCTGCCTCCAAATTCGGAACATGCGCAGCCAACCAAATGGGGCCCCCCCCACCATCCCTGTCAAAAAACAAAACAGAGTAAACTTGGCGGCGGCGGCTGCGGCGGTTGCGGCGGCGGTGGCGGCGGCTGCGGCGGCGGCGGCGGCGGCGGGGGCGGGGGCGGCGGCGGCGGCGGCGGCGGCGGCGGCGGCGGTGGCGGGCGGCGCGGCGGCGCGGCGGCGGCGGGCGGGGGCGGCGGAGGCGGCGGCGGCGGCGGCGGCTGCGGCGGCGGCGGTAGCGGTGGCGGCAGTGGCTGCGGCGGCGGCGGCGGTTTGGCAGCGGGGGGCGGCGGCGGCGGCGGCGGCGGCGGCGGCGCCAGATTGGTCCCCAGTAGCTGTCCATCCCAATACGACTGCTGAATATGCTGAGGCTCGGGCCAGACTCGGGTGCTACGTATGTGTTGGGAGGGCGGGTGGGAGTGAGCGAGACGGCTTGCGGGCGGGGAGGGGGTAACTTGACCCCTCCCCTTACCCTTACCCTGGGCCTGGGAGGGGGTGGGAGGGAAGGATGAGAGCGTCCAAGATGTCCCAAGATGGCTCCAAGAGGGTCTCAGAGAGCTCACGATGGCCCCCGGCAAACATCCAAGAGGCATGAAGACGGCCCCAAGACGGTCTTCAGTGATCTCCGAGCCCCTCCACGGACCCCCCCAGGAGACGACAATCGCAGGAAACCTAAGGAAACTCAATGTGGTTTGCCTTCTCGCTGTTTCGCTTCCGATGGGCTCTTGAGGCCTTACGATGGCCCCACGACGGCCCAAGAAAGCCCCAGGAAGGGCCCAAGAGGGCTTCAAGAGCGCCCAAGAGCGCTCCAAGAGCGCCCCAATACGGCCCCACGACATCATGTTTAAGCCTGCGATAGGGGGGGGGCTGAAGGTATTCCCCCCCTCTTTTTGAACAGTGTGCCCAACATTGCCTCAAGAGGCCGCCCAGACCCTCCCCCAAAAAAGTCCCAAGATGGCCCCGAGACAACTCAAACCAGCTCGAAGAGAGGCATGAGAATGCCCCAAGTGGCTCCGAGAGGATCCCAAGAGAGACCCCAAAAGGCTCCAAAAAACCTTCGGGAACGCACTTCCATGGCGGCTGTTGCACTGCATGCCTCTACACTTCGCTCAACACGGCAAATCGCCTGGCGATCTGTGTCTGGATGGGCTGGCGGGAATACACGAAGCGTCAAGACTTCAAACTCAATCCTGCTACACTGATGCACAAGCCTGGTGGCGGGGTTTGCCGCAAACAAATCGATACAAAACAAATGCTCCCTTCACCTGGAACCGCGACCTTCGATCGGCGAATACACTCAATATAATGCGAACACTAATTGGAACCGTGCGAATATCAAATCACAAGCTGGCAATCAGGGAAACCACAAGCCTTCTGAGACATCAAAGCAACATGATGCCGCTCAGATCTACTATCCATCTTTGATCATCACCTTGCCACCACGCGTCTCGCATGATGTCACGTAGGAGCGAGCATACAGTATGCTGCACTTCGACACCAAGCTAAATATCAAACGTAGAGCGCCATCCCAACGAGGTGAACGAACGAATGGTTTGGATTACCTCCCTCAACTCATGTATGAGAAAACCCCTGTCATCATGACGTGCGCATGATGCGCCGAATGAAGTTACACAATCTGTGCGGGTGGCCGGAGCTTGCCCATCAGACCTACAGGCGGGATGGGCTTGAAAAACCTCGCTCAAGCAAAACCAAATCTGATCAGAAGGGTCTGTGCTGGATCGCCGGAAGCCTTTTCGCGGCGCCGCTTTGGCGGCCTTGGAGGGCCTTTGGACCAGCCCAAGATGCCCAAATCATTGAACGACTATTTGTTGAGCAAGGGTGCAATATGGGAGGTATCACATGTTCGGTCTCGAGATTGTCTAACGGCGACCCAATAATTCCCAAGGTAGCCCCTGAGACGGCCCCAAAACCCCAAGGAAGGGCCCAAGACGCACCCGAGACGGCTCCAAGAAGGGCCCCAAAACAGACAACTCGAACTGACAACTGGAGGCCTCTTCAAGATGGCCCCCGAGACCGCCAGCAGGCCCCCAAGAGGTTCCCCAGCGAGCCCAAAAACGGCCCGAGGAAGCCTCGTCGAGCAGGACCCCAAGAGACGTCCAACAAAGCCCCCAAGACGCCTCCCAAGGAACACATAAGAGACCCGTTGTCCAAGACCCAGGCAGGAGGCGTGATTGGCCGAAGCCCACTGGATTCCCCGACCACTTCTGGTTGAAGAGGGGTGCAAGGCGTGCCAAACTGTCACTGCACCGAAATTGCAGACGTGCTGCAGCGGATTTTTGACGTGGATTTCTGTGAATGCCAAGACTGCCCAATACGCCTCCGATGCTGCCCAAGAAAGCTCCAAGAGGCTTCCAGGAGGGCCCGACGACGCCCAACTCCTACATCTTAACTTGAGTGTTTGATGTGTTTTCGCGCTCTCGCCCTTGAGGGTTTCCGACGGCCCAAGATGGTCCAATCGGCCACGAAGATAATACTAAGATGGCCCCGAAACCCCCAGAGGGCGCCCAAACGGGCCATCGTGGCCCCAAGATGGCCCAAGGGGCCCCCGTGGCGCCCCCCCAAAAAGAGGATCCTGAGAGAGGTCCCCCGAAGAGGCCCAAAATAGGCCTTCTCCCACGGCCCGGGCCCAGTGGCGCGATGGGCCGACGCGCACTAGACAATGCCAGCGCCATTGCATGTTCATGGCAATCAGGGAGCGAGTACGCCTTCGGAGGCAGCAGTGCTGCGAGATGCCGCTCAGATCTACTATCTAACATTGCGCATCACCTTGCCGCTGTGCGTGCCCACTGAGGCCAGCAATGTAGGCGTTAACGGCACGGTATGCTGAACTACGAAACTGGACAACATGACAAACGTCGGCTGCCAACGCAACGAGGTGAACGACAATCGTGTGGCCTCGCTTCTCTCGGCTTGTCCAAGAAAAGATGTGAGCCAGCGTGGACCCAAGGAGATTCTAGCACAATTTCTTGTACAACCTACTATGAGCAATCAAGGCAGTTCAATATAGATGATGCGCAGTATGGTGCGCAATATGTGATGCAATTCATGTTGTGCAATGTGTGTGGCGTACTAATGTGGAGGAAGATATGGTGCGCAATATGTGTGGGGGACTCAGTGGGGCACTGTGTGTGGTGCGGTCTACGTGGTGCAATATATGCCGTGCAATGTACGTGGTGCTATATACATACACACACACTGTACAATCGATGAGAAACCAGCTATGGTGTACAACATGTGTGGTGCAAATTCTGTTTTGCATCGTGGGGCAAACTATGCGGCAACGCCCTCGTGGGGCAATATATGTGGTGCCATCCCTGTTAGGCAATGTATGTGCTGCCGTCTACGTCGTGCGATAAAAGCGGTGCAACGCTGGTGGGTCGCAAAAGGGTTGCGGGTGGGTCGTGGGTGGGTCGTGGGTGGTGGGTCGCGGATGGGTCGCAACTGGGCCGCGGGTGGGTCACGGGGTGGGTCGCGGGTGGGTCGCGGGGTGGGTCGCGGGTGAGTCGCGGGATGGGTCGCGGGTGGGTCGCGGGGTGGGTCGCGGGTGGGTCGCGGGGTGGGTCGCGGAGAGGTCGCGGGGTGGGTCGCGGGGTGGGTCGCGGGTGGGTCGCGGGTGGGTCGCGGGTGGGTCGCGGGGGGGACGACGACAACAAAAAACAGCAGCAACAACAACAACAACAAAAGCAACATCAACAACCGTAACATCAAAAACAACAATAACAACAAGAGCAATAACAATAACAACAACGGCAACACCAACAGCAACACCAACAACAGCAGCAACAACAACACCTACAACAACAACACCACCACCACCACCAACAACAACAACAACAACAATACTTGTTTAAACTGTTTGCCCTTATATGCTCGAGTGTTCCATAACGCGTATGTCCCAAACCCTCGATACCCGCCCTCTTCGTCTTCGATCGAACCCCTTTTGGGGGGTATACTTTTCTTCCCTGCAGGCCGGGCCCCGGCAAGCGGCGAGGCGGCCGCGGACCGTCGGCCTGGCCAGCGGCAGCGCTGATCGGCGGGGCGGCCGCGGACCGTCGACCCGACCCCAAGAGGGACGGACAGGGGACCGACCACGACGACGACGACGACGACGACGTCGAAGACGACGGCGATGACGACGACGACGGCGACGACGAGCGAAAGCGAGAGCGAGAGAGAACGACAGCAGGGCCACGAAGGGCACGAAGTAGGCCACGAAGGGCGACAGCGGGGACGCGAAGGGAATGCGTATGGGGCCACGAAGAGCGCAAACGAGTGGGGGCCACAAGAAGTGCAGATAATGCGGGGCCACAGAAGGCAACTATGGGGCCACTGAGGGTAGCAACTGGGCCACGTAGGACAGTGAGGGGGACACAAATCACAAATGGCGACAGCGGGGCCACGAAGGGCATGCACATGGGGCCACAACGGACGCGACTCCTGGGTGCCTGGGTGTCGGGAGCGCGCGGCGCTTGGGCAAATTGCAGGAAATTCCAACGCAAGGTCATTCTTCAGTAAGTTGCAAGCAAGTCTCCAGCGAGAGCGCGACTCCAGAGCGCCGGGAGAGCGATTCCTGAATAAATTGTGAAGGAAGTCCCAAGCGAGAGCGCGATTCCTGAATCAAATGCGAGGAAGTCTGGGGCGGGAGCGGGGGTCCTGGCAAAGTTGTAAGGAAGTCTCAGGCGGGAGCCATTGTTGTTGTAACCCAGGGGCAAGGGGCCCAGTTTGAGCATCAAGACTTTCCCAGTCAAAAATCAGGGTGCGAGCGTCGAGGGGCACACTTTGATTGAGAAAAACAGTATGCACCAGTGGGGGAGATTAACAACAATTATTCTTCAGAAGTGAAAATGCAATAACAATAAAAACAAAAACACCATGAACAACAACGACAACAACAAAATCAATAACAACAATCAGTTTGAGACTGTTCGATCTTCCTGGCACGCGTGTCTTGTATTCCGAATGCCCCAACCCTCGATACCCGCCCACTTCGTCTTCGATTGCACCCCCTTTCGGGGGGAATATCTTCCTTGTCGGTGCGAGGAAGTCTCGAGCGAGAACGACGTTCTGGAGTTCAAGGGCCTCTCTGGCCAGGAAGTCTCGGAATACCTCAGGAGAAATATCGAACAGGAACCCTTGTCGCGGAGTCCGGCCCTCCACCAACTTGCCTGAATTACGAGAACGTCTCGAGCGAAAGCGCCGTTCCTGAGTTCGGGGGCCTTCTCGGCCAGGGGCTCTCGGAGTAAATCGTGAGGAAGTATCGAACAGGAGCCCTTGTCGTCGTGGCTGGGCCTCCACCAACTTGATTGAATTGGGAGGAAATCTCGAGCGAGAGCGCCGTTCCCGAGTTCGAGGGCCTTTCTGGCCAGGGTGTCTCGGGGTAAAGTGTGAGGAAATGTCGTGCGGATGCCGTTGTCGTCGTAGCTGGGCCTCTTAGAGCGGGAGCTTCTTTTTCAGAGATAATGTGGCCTGCTTCGAGGCGAGAGCGCGCGGAACCGCTTCAGGAGATCAGCAATACGTATTCTTTAGGCATGAGCATCCAACAACAACGTAACAAACATAATCCTCACCACGAATTATCACTTCAGCCACGCAACCAGAGACAATGAATGGCCGTTCGGCCCCCTCACTCTGACGATACACCAGACATCGCACAGAACAACATCAAACATCAACATCGATATTCACTGAAAATCATCTCAGGTCACTCGGGCCGAAGCGGAGGTTGCCGCATATTGCTGGATACAAAACAGATGCCTTGTTCGCCTGGAACCACGACCTTCTATCGGCGAATACGCTCAATGCTATACGAACACTGTGGAATCGTGCAAGTATCAGATGATAGGCTGGCAATCAGGGAAACCACAAGCCTTCTGAGACAGCAAGGCAACATAATGCTGCTCAGATCTACTATCCAACATTGCTCATCACCTTGCCACTACGCGTCTAACATGATGTCACGTAGGAGCGAGCATACGGTATGCTTCACTTTGCCACCAAGCCAAACATTAACAGTAAGAACGCAGTCCCAATGAGGTGAACGAACTACCGATCGGGATCAACTCCCTCCACTCATTCAGGAGAACACCCCTGTGAACATGACGTGCGCATGATGCGCCGAATGAAGTAGGCAAAACTTGTACACAAGTCGTGCGGATGGCGGAAGCTTGCCCACCAGACCTACAGGCGGTATGGGCTTGAAGAGCCTCGAACAACCAGAGCCGAATAGGATCCTAAGGGTCCGTGCTGGATACATGGAACCCTTTTCGAGGCGCCGCTTGGGCCGCCTTGGAGGGCCTGTGGAACAGCCCAAGAGGCCAGAGTCATTGAACGATTGTTTGTTGAGTACGGATGGGTTGGAAGTTCTCACGTGTTCGGTCTCGAGATCGTCGATCGCCCAAGAGTCCCCAAGATAGCCCCTGAGACGGCCCCCAAACGCTAAAGAAACGCCCGAAACGCACCCTAGACGGCTCCAAGAAAATCCCAAAACTGACAGCTCGACCTGACAACTGGAGGCCTCCTCAAGATGGCCCCGGAGACCGCCAGCAGACCCCCACTAAGCGCTCCGGAGGGCCCCAAATAGCTCCCAGGAAGCCTCGTCGAGAAGGATCCCGAGAAACGTCCAACGAGGCCTCAAACATGCCGATCAGCACACAATTTGTGAAGACCGAAGATGCTATGCGATGTCGTCCCTCGGGCGCCCAGAAGTCCTTGAGAGAATGTGTTTACATCAGGTCAAACGGCTGTTGGCAAGATCCTCACATGCACTCGGCATCATATCCGAAGTATGACTCGTTGTCTACTCACCTGGGGCCACAACATGCCATCGGCGAAGACGCGCAACGCCATCCGAACGCCCTGCAGAACTTGCCACCGCACGGTAATTCTGGTAGGGCCTGTCCTCTAAGTCCTGAGTCCTCCGCTTTGTGGCGTTTCTGGACCCTCTCGCATGACGTTTCAGCAGGCCCTGGGAGCGCGGCTCGGAATCCGTCCAGCAGTCCTTACATGGTCATGGGGGTCCGCGCTGAAGCTCTCTTTGGGCAACCCTTGGGCTATCGTGGACGCCCTGGAGGCTGGCCCAAGAGGCCGAAGCCAGTGGAGAACAATGTCTTGCATGGCTATCATTACCGCTTACATCCTGAGAGCGCCCACAAAACGGTGCCCCAAGCGGCCCGAAGGGGGCCCCCCAAACGGCCAAGGACGGCCCCGAGTCCCCCCCAGGACGGGGAACCCATAAGGGGAACCTCGAACATTGGCATGTTGAGACCTCGGCCTCAAGATGGCCCCCGAGACCGCTGGCAGGCCCCCACGAAGCGCCGAACAGGCCCTCGAGTGGGCCCCGAGAGGCCCCGGAGGCCCCCCGCCAGGTGGTCCCGAAGAGACCTCTGAGGGCCCCCCCAAGAGGCCTGTGAAATGCCGTCCACAGCCAAGGCACAGTGGCAAAATAGGCCGGAGCGCACCAGATAACGCGCGCCGCTGGCAATCAGGTAAGCCACAAGCCTTTTGACGCTTCAATGCAGCAAGATGCCGCTCAGATCTACTATCAAACATGGTGCATCACCTTGCCGCCACTCGTGCTAACCGATGCAAACCTGCAGACCTGAACATACGGTGAACTGCATTGTGCACCGGAGGACTATCAAACATGATGCAATGTCAACGAAGTGAGGAGAGCAACATGATGATCTGGCTAAACACTCTCAACTTATCTAAGAACACACCTCGGAGATAATTACTTACACGGAGAGACGCGCCGACGGAACCAACCAAGAGGGTTAGGCAAGTGGCGCTGACGGCGGACGCTTGCCAATCTGATCTAGTAGCCGCTTGAAATCTTCAAACAAGCTGTCAAACACTCAAGATCATGTGGTAGCGTCCTCTGGGGGACACCGTCGACTCTGAGAAATATTGCCCAAACGCTCGAGATCAATGTGTCCACGGAAAACTTGACGGGGGTGTTCGTCACATGGCACATGTCTGATATATGGCAAGACACAGCACGTGACTGGGAGCACATATACACTGCCTGGGAGAATCTTGCCCATCAAATCTAGCAACTTTTATGCCGATCCAATCAATCTGGCTCAGACCAGAAAAAGTATATGCGAATTCGTCCCTCGGGTACCTGGAGTCCTGGGGAAAACTTGTTCGCCGATTAGATTTTGTAGCTGTTCAAATAATCCTTGCATGCACTAGGCAGTATACCCGAAAGATGGTTCGTTGTCACCTCACCTGGAGCTGCAGCCTGTTATTGGAGAAGACGCCTTAACGCAATCCGAATGCGCTGCAGAAATTGCCAACAGGGCAAAAACACGTGGACAACAACAACAGCGGACGTGGACGATAATAATAATGCCAGCGCAGTGACTTGGACAAATAAATCGACCCAATCACTCTCACTTCATCTTGGCACTGACCTAGGTGGAACGACCAGACAAAATGAGCAATACGCTGCTGGCGGAAGCTTGCCAATCACATCTAGTAGCTACTTGGGGATCCTCGCGCAGACTGACAGACCCGAACGATGATCTGATGTATTCATCTGGG
The DNA here is from genome assembly GCA_963575745.1 of Prorocentrum cordatum. Taxonomy (NCBI): domain Eukaryota; class Dinophyceae; order Prorocentrales; family Prorocentraceae; genus Prorocentrum; species Prorocentrum cordatum. The sequence continues at coordinate 208,974 of CAUYUJ010014649.1, read as the reverse complement.
AAGGCCGGGGATTATCCTTGCAATCCTTGAGGAGGGAGTGCGTGCTGCTCCGTGAGATATAGTATCTGCTGTCAAGCGCCTCACATGCTGTGACATCAGACCCGAAAGATGATGTGTAGTCTCCACACCTGGAACCGCAGCCTTCCAGAGGCGACGACTCTCGAGTTATTCAGTCGTCCTGTGGAATCAGACGAGGATCATCGTATGGCACGTTGCTGGCAATCAGGGAAACCACAAGCCTTCTGAGACTTCACTGCAACAAGATGCCGCTCAGAATCTACTATCCAAAATCGCTCATCACCTTGCCAAGCCGCGTGTCAACCGAAAATCAAGTAGAGGTGAGTTTGCATAATTATATTTCGTAAATGCTACATCAAAACTTCTAAACAAAGGATAACGCCAGCGAAGTTACATGGACAGCAACGCAGTCGTCCAAATAACGCAAGCGAACACCTGGGTGTGCAAGTGACACAGGATGTACCGGAGAAAATGGACAAGCGGATTGCGCAAGCAACGCTGCTGGCGGAAGCTTGCCCATCAGATCTAGTAGCTGTTTGAAGATCCCCACACAGACTATCAGACCCGAAAGATGATGTGGTATCTTCCTCTGGGAGGGCCACGGCTTCTCGCATGGTACATTTATCAAGTATGACGCAGCGCCACATGCGACTGAGATCAAGGATGATTGTAACTGGCTGGGTGCGCTAAGTAGCTGGTTTAATGCTGCCCGTCAGATCTAGTAGCTGTTGTATGAATCCGCACACTCTGGCTCAGACCCGAAAGATGATATGTGCTTTCGTCCCTCGGGCGCCCTGCAATCCTTCAGGAGGGAGCGCGTGCTGCTCCATCAGATCTAGTAGCTGCTGTCAAGATCCTCACATATTTTGACATCAGATCAGAAAGATGATGTGTAGTCTCTTCGCCTGGAATCACAGCCTGCCGTCGGCGACGACTCTCGAGTTATTCACTCGTCCTGTGAAATCAGACGAGGATCATCGTGTCGCACGTTGCTGGCAATCAGGGAAACCACAAGCCTTCTGAGACTTCACTGCCTCAAGATGCTGCTCAGAATCTGCTATCCAAAATCCCTCATCATCTTGCAAAGCCGCGTGTCAACCAACAACAAGATAGACGTGAAGTTGCATAATGATGTCTGGCAAGTGCTACACCAAATGTCCTTAACCAAGGGTTGCACCAGCGAGCTGACGTGGACAGCAACACATTCGCACCATCACTCTCTCACTTGATCTAGGCGAACACCTGGGTGTCCAAGTGACACAGGATATGCCGAAGAAAATGGACAAGCGGATTGTGCAAGCAACGCTGCTGGCCGAAGCTTGCCCATCAGATCTAGTAGCTGTTTGAAAATCCTCACGCAGACTATCAGACCCGAAAGATGATGTGGTATCTTCCTCTGGGAGAGCCATGGTTTCTCGCATGGTACATTTCTGAGATACGGCGCAGCGCCAGCGACTGAGATCAAGGATACTTGCAACTGGCTAGGTGCGCGAAATAGCTGGTTTAATGCTGCCCGTCAGATCTAGTAGCTGTTTGATGTATCCGCACACTCTGGCTCAGACCCGAAAGATGATATGTGCTTTCGTCCCTCGGGCGCCCTGCAATCCTGGAGCAGGGAGCGCGTGCAGCTCCATCAGATCTAGTAGCTGCCTTCCATCGGTGACGACTCTCGAGTTATTCACTCGTCCTGTGAAATCAGACGAGGATCATCGTGTCGCACGTTGCTGGCAATCAGGGGAACCACAAGCCTTCTGAGACTTCAATGCAACATTACCCAGTGCGACCCTACCTAGAAGTTGGAGCCCCTAGGAAAGCAGCATTAGTTGCTATGCTATGCTATGCTATGCCATGCTATGCTGCGCTATGATATGCTATGCTTCGCTATGTCATGCTATGCTGGGCTATGTTATGATATGCTGTGCTGCGCTATGCTATGCTACGCTATGCGATGCTGTGCTGTGCTCTGCTATGCTAAAGCTCAGCGAAGCTAAGATGAAGCTAAGCTAAGCTAAGATGAAATAAGCTAAGCTAAGATGAGAGATGAGATAAGCAACGCGAAACTAAGGGAACGTCACTGGGGGAACCGCGAGGCTGATGCCGGGGGAACCGCCCGGGGCGTGCCCCACTGCCCGGCCCTTTAAGCCTCAGAGTAAGAACCCTTCTAGGCAGAGCCTAGGTAGGGAAAGATGCCGCTCAGGATCTACTATCCAAAATCCCTCATCATCTTGCAAAGCCGCGTGTCGACCGAAAACCAGGGAGACGTGAATTTGCATAATGATGTCTCGGAAGTGCCACACCAAAGTTTACAAACAAAGGATGACGCCAGCGAGGCGGCGTGGACAGCAACGCATTCGTCCCGATCACTCTCTCACTTGATCTAGGTGAAAATCTGAGTATGAAAATGACACAGGATGCACCGAAGGAGATCGATAGGAGGATTGCGCAAGCAACGCTGCTGGCCGAAGCTTGCCCATCAGATCTAGTAGCTGTTTGAAGATCCCCACACCAGACCATCAGACCCGAACGATGTTGTGGTATCTTCCTCTGGGAGGACCGGTGATTACGAGACGAAACATCGACCAATGAACCTGCCCGAAGACCGAGCACGGAAAACATTCACGACAAATCTGACTCTGCCATCGCAGTACAGGACGCGACCGGGCGCAAGGATACAACTGGCTAGGTGCACGAGATAGCTGGTGGAATGTTGCCCGTCAGATCTAGTAGCTGTTTTATGAATCCGCACGCGCTTGCTCAGACCCGAAAGATGATATGTGCTTTCGTCCCTCGGGCGCCCTGCAAGCCTTGAGGAGGGAGTGTGTGCAGTTCCATCAGATCTAGTAGCTGCTGTCAGGATCCTCACATGTTTTAACATCAGACCCGAAAGATGATGTGTAGTCTCTTCAGCTGGAATCGCAGCCTTCCGTCGGCGACGATCCTCGAGTTATTCCCTCGTCCTGTCGAATCAGACAAGGATCATCGTGTCGCACGTTGCTGGCAATCAGGGAAACCACAAGCCTTCTGAGACTTCAATGCAACAAGATGCCGCTCAGAATCTACTATCCAAAATCGCTCATCACCTCGCCAAGCCGCGTCCCGACCGAAATCAAGGTAGATGTGAATGTGCATAATGATATCTCGTAAGTGCTACACCAAATGTTCTAAACATAGGATAACGCCAACGAGTTGACGTGGACAGCAACACATCCGTCCCAGTCACTCTCTCACTTGATCTAGGCGAAACCTTGAGCATACAAATGGCACGGGATGCACCGAAGGAGATCATCGATAGGAGGATTGCGCAAGCAACGCTGCTGGCCGAAGCTTGCCCATCAGATCTAGTAGCTGTTTGAAGATCCTCACACAAACTGTCAGACCCGAACGATGATGTGGTCTCTTCCTCTGGGAGGACCGGTGATTACGAGACGAAACATCGACCAATGAACCTGCCCGACGCCCGACTCTGACATATCACACAGCACGGAACGCGACTGGGAGCAAGGATACAACTGGCTAGGTGCGCGAAGTAGCTGGTGGAATGCTGCCCGTCAGATCTAGTAGCTGTTTTATGATTCCGCACGCGCTTGCTCAGACCCGAAAGATGATATGTTTTCGTCCCTCGGGCGCCCTGCAAGCCTTGAGGAGGGAGTGTGTGCAGTTCCATCAGATCTAGTAGCTGCTGTCAAGATCCACACATGTTTTGACATCAGACCCGAAAGATGATGTGTAGTCTCTTCCCCCGGAACCGCAGACTTCCGTCGGCGACGATCCTCGAGTTATTCCCTCGTCCTGTCGAATCAGACGAGAAGCATCGTGTCGCACGTTGCTGACAATCAGGGAAACCACAAGCCTTCTGAGACTTCAATGCAACAAGATGCCGCTCAGAATCTACTATCCAAATTCGCTCATAACCTTGCCAAGACGCGTGTCAACCATCAACAAAGTAGACGTCAGTTGCATAATGATGTTTCGTATGTGTTGCATCAAATTATGAAAACAAAAGATAACGCCAGTTAAGCGACGTGGAAAGCAACTCACTCGTCACAATCACTCTCTCACTTGATCTAGGCCCTGGGCGAAAACCTGAGTATGCAAATGACGCAGGATGTACCGAAGGAGATCATGGATATTTGCAGGCCGAAGCTTGCCCATCAGATCTGGTAGCTGTCTGAAGATCCCCACACAAACTGTCGGACCCGAACGATGATGTGGTATCTTCCTCTGTGAGGACTGGTGATTCTGAGACGAAACATCGACCAATGAACCTGCCCGAAGACCGGGCGCGGAAAATATTCACGACAAATCCACCGACCCTGTCGGCGTGTGCGAGGGGCTTGGCTGTTCGAGTCGTCGTCTCCGTCGGTCGTCGCCTCCGTCGTCCCCTTTCCCTGCAGCTTCCTTCTCAAGCTCGTGAGCGAGAGAAAAATCTAGCAGTGTCGTAATCGAGTCGAAGGGAAGCCCCTTCCCTTCGATCCCTTCCCCAGGGGGGGGGGTCCGGGGGGGTCCCGGGGGGGGTCCCGGGCCGGGGGGTGTCCCGGGGGGGGGGGGGGCAGATTCGTTTTCCCTCGGGCGGCCTAGAAACCTCGAAAACACTCCAAATGAGGTCCGAATGCCCAAGATGGCCCCCGAGACGGCCCAAGAGGGCCCCGAGTCGCCCAAAGATCGGCCGAAAACGCCCAAGATAGCCCCAAGACCGTCCAAGAAGCCTCCAAGACGTCCCAGGCCCCCTCCAAGAGACCCCCAGGAAGCCCCAAGAGGCCCCCACGAGGCTTCCAAGCGGCCCCTGAGAGCTTCCCAAGAGGCCCACAAACTACCCCCAAGAGGCCCCCAAGAGCGCTCGTCGTCGTCGTCGTCGTCGTCGTCGTCGTCGTCGTCGTCGTCGTCGTCGTCGTCGCCATTCAGGGTCGGCGGCACCGGCCGTAAGGCCTTCGCAATCTGACTCTGACATATCACACAGCACAGGACGCGACCGGAAGCGAGGATACAACAGGCTAGGTGCGCGAAGTAGCTCGTCGAATGCTGCCCGTCAGATCTAGTAGCTGTCGTATGTATCCGCACACTCTGGCTCAGACCCGAAAGATGATGTGTGCTTTCGTCCCTCGGGCGCCCAGCAATCCTTCAGGAGGGAGCGCGTGCTGCTCCATCAGATCTAATAGCTGCTGACAAGATCCTCACATGGTTTGACATCAGATCAGAAATATGACTTGTAGTCTCTTCGCCTGGAACCACAGCCGTCCGTCGGCGACGACCCTCGAGTTATTCCCTCATCCTGTGGAATAAGACGAGGATCATCGTGTCGCACGCTGCTGGCAATCAGGGAAACCACAAGCCTTCTGAGACTTCAATGCAACAAGATGCCGTTCATAATCTACTATCCAAAATCGCTCATCACCTGGCCACGCCGCGTGTCGACCGACATCAAGGTAGACGTGAATGTGGATCAGGATGTCTCGTAAGTGCTACACCAAATGTTCTCGACAAAAGATAACGGATAACGCCAGCGAAGCGACGTGAACAGCAACACATCCGTCCCAATCGATCTCACATTTTATCTAGGCGAAACCTTGAGCATACAAATGACACGGGATGCACAGAAGGAGATCATCAATAGGAGGATTGCGCAAGCAACGCTGCTGGCCGAAGCTTGCCTATCAGATCTAGTAGCTGTTTGAAGATCCCCACACACACTATCAGACACGAAAGATGATGTGGTATCTTCCTCTGGGAGGGCCAATGATTATGAGACGAAACATTGACCAATGAACCTGCCCGACGCCCGAACGCAGAACAAATTCACAACAATTCTGATTCTGACATATCACACAACACGGAACGCGACTGGGAGCAAGGATACAACTGGCTAGGTGCGCGAAGTAGCTGGTGGAATGTTGCCCGACAGATCTAGTAGCTGTTTTATGGATCCGCACACCACACGCTTGCTCAGACACGAAAGATGATGTGTTTTTGTCCCTCAGGCGACCTGCAAGCCTTGAGGAGGGAGTACGTGCAGCTCCATCAGATCTAGTAGCTGTTGAAAATATCCTCACATGCTGTGACATCAGACCCGAAAGATGATGCGTAGTCTCTCCACCTGGAACCGCAGCCTTCCATCGGCGACGACCCTCGAGTTATTCGGTCGTCCTGTGGAATCAGACGAGGATCATCGTATCGCACGTTGCTGGCAATCAGGGAAACCACAAGCCTTCTGAGACTTCAATGCAACAAGATGCCGCTCAGAATCTACTATCCAAAACCACTCATCACCTTGCCAAGCCGCGTGTCAACCAACATCAAAGTAGACTTAAACTGCATAATGATGTTTCGTATGTGTTGCACAAAATTATGAAAACAGAAGATAACGCCAGTTAAGTGACGTGGAAAGCAACACATTCGTCACAAACACTCTCTCTCTTGATCTAGGCCCTTGGCGAAAACCTGAGTATGCAAATGACGCAGGATGTACCGAAGGAGATCATGGATAGCTGCTGGCCGAAGATTGCCCAGCAGATCTGGTAGCTGTATGAAGATCCCCACACAAACTGTCAGACCCAAAAGATGATGTGGTATCTTCCTCTGGGAGGACCGGTGATTCTGAGACGAAACATCGACCGATGAACCTGCCCGACGCCCGAACGCTGAAAATATTCACAATAATTCTGACTCTGACATATCACACAGCACGGAACGCGACCGGGAGCAAGGATACAACTGGCTAGGTGCGCGAAATAGCTCGTGGAATGCTGCCCGTCAGATCTAGTAGCTGTTTTATGAATCCGCACGCTCTGGCTCAGACCCGAAAGATGATGTGTGCTTTAGTCCCTCGGGCGCCCTGCGGTCCTTGAGCATGGAGCGCGTGCTGTTCCATCAGATCTAGTAGCTGTTGAAAAGATCCTCACATGTTTTGACATCAGACCCGAAAGATGATGTGTAGTCTCTTCACCTGGAACCGCAACCTTCCGTCGGCGTCGACCCTCGAGTTATTCCCTCATCCTGTGGAATAAGACGAGGATCATCGTGTCGCACGCTGCTGGCAATCATGGAAACCACAAGCCTTCCGAGACTTCAATGCAACAAGATGCCGTTCATAATCTACTATCCAAAATCGCTCATCACCTTGTCAAGCCGCGTGTCAACTGAAAACAAGGCGAGGTGACGTGGACAGCAACACATTCGCCCCATCATTCTCTCGCTTGATCTAGGCGAGCGCCTGGATGTGCTGACACAGGATGTACCGAAGATGATCGACGAGAGGATTTCGCAAGCAACGCTGCTGGCGGAAACTTGCCCATCAGATCTAGTAGCTGTTTGAAGATCCTCACACAGGCTGCCAGACCCGAAAGATGATGTGGTATCTTCCTCTGGGAGGGCCAAGAATATGAGACGAAGCATCGACCAATGAAGCTGCCGGGAAGACCGAAAGCTGACAACATTTACAACAAACCTGACCATGGTTGCTCGTATGGTACGTTTCTGACAAATGACGCAGCACGACATGCGAATGAGATAAGAAGATACGTAGCACCCCGCAGATGCGGATAAGAGTGAGGGGGCAGTGGGGACGTCGGCAGTCTGGGAGACTCTGGAGAAGCCCGCCGCAGGCGCCAACATTGCACACATTATGCAACGAGCCCGCCGCAGGCGCCGACTTTTTCTTCAAACTACTGTGGATCGGCCGCAGGTGGGTCGCGGGTGGGTCGAGGGGTGAGTCGCGGGTGGGTAGCAAGTGGGTCGCGGGTGGGTCGCGGGTGGGTCGCGGATGTGTCGCGTGGTGGGTCGGGGGTGGGTCGCGGGTGGGGTCGCGGGGTGGGTCGCGGGTGTGTCGCGGGGTGTGTCACGGGTGTGTCGCGGGGTGGGTCGCCGGGTGGGTCGCGGGATGGGTCGCGGGGTGGGTCGCGGGGTGGATCGCGGGTAAGTCGCGGGGGGACGACGACAACAAACAACAACAACAATAATTTTAAGACTGTTCGCCCTTATATGCTCGAGTGTCCAATAACGCGTATTTCCCAAACCCTCGATACCCGCCCTCTTCGTCTTCGATCGACCCCTTTTGGGGGGTATACCTTTCTTCCCTGCACGCCAGGCCCCGGCAAGCGGCGGGGCGAATGCGGACCGTCGGCCTGGCCAGCGGCACCGCTGATCGGCGGGGCGGCCGCGGACCGTCGACCCGACCCCAAGAGGGACGGACAGGGGACCGACCACGACGACGACGACGACGTCATAGACGACGGCGACGGCGACGACGAGCGAAAGCGAGAGCGAGAGAGAACGACAGAAGGGCCACGAAGGGCACGAAGTAGGCCACGAAGTGCGACAGCGGGGACACGAAGTCAATGCGTATGAGGCCACGAAGAGCGCGAACGAGCGGGGGCCACGAAGTGCAGATAATGCGGGGCCACAGAAGGCAACTATGGGGCCACTGAGGGTAGCAACTGGGCCACGTAGGACAGTGAGGGGGACACAAATGGCGACAGCGGAACCACGAAGGGCATGCACATGGGGCCACGACGGGCGCGGCTCCTGGGTGCCTGGGTGTCGGGAGCGCGGCACTTGGGCAAATTGCAAAAAAAAACCAACGCAAGGCCACTCTTCAGCCAGTTGCAAGCAAGTCTCCAGCGAGAGCGCGACTCCAGAGCGGCGGGGGAGCGATTCCTTAATAAATTGTACAGAAGTCCCAAGTGAGAGCGCGATTCCTGAATAAAATGCGAGGCAGTCTCGGGCGGGAGCGGGGGTCCTGGCTAAATTGTAAGGAAGCCTCAAGCGGGAGCCGTTGTTGTTGTAACCCGGGGGCCAGGGGCTCAGTTTGAGCAGGAAGACTTTCCCTGTCAAAAAACAGAGTGCGAGCGTCGAGGGGCACACTTCGATTGAGAAAAAACGGTATGCACCGGTGGGGGGATCAACAATAATTATGTTTCAAAAATGCGAATTCAACAACAACAACAACAACATCAACAACAACAACAAGTCAAAACAACCGGCTGGTAGACCCAGTGAGGGTCCACCGGCTCGCTGTTTCGCTCCTTGTGGCGAAACATCTCACTGGTGGACCTGGACCCCCCGGCAACGCAACGCAACGCAACGCAACATAAGGTTGGAAAATCCTGAAGAAAGCCGATGCGTTCCCACGAGCTGAAAACTATTTGCGTTCCCACGAGCCGAAACCTTCGGGCATGTTATAGAATCGTTAAGGGATGCTATAGAATCCCTGAGGGAAGGCTGCAGAACCCCTAAGGGATGCTATAGGATCCCGAAGGGATGCTATATCATCCCGGAGGGATGCTATATAATCCCTGAGGGATGCTATAGACTCCCCAAGGGCTGCTACAGAATCCCTAAGAGATGCAATAGAATCCCTACAAGCGATGGTATAGAATCTCTAATGGATGCTATAGAATCCAGAAGGCATGCTATAGAATCCCGAAGGGCTGCTACAGAATTCCTCATGGATGCCATGGAATCCCTAAGGGGTGCTACAGCTGCAGAAACCCTCAGGGGAGGCTGCAGAACCCTTGAGGGATGCTGTAGAATCCCTAAGGGGTGCTATAGAATCCCTAAGGAATGCTGTAGAATTTTTAAAAAGTACTCTAGAATCCCTAAGGGATGCGATAGAAACCATAATGGACGCCATAGAATCCCGAAGGGATGCTACATAATCCCTAAGGGATGCTATGGAATCCCTAAGGGATGCTGGAGAATCCCTAAGGGGAGGCTGCAGAACCGCTAAGGGATGCTACAGAATCAATCCCCCAGGGGAGGCTGCAGATGCCCTAAGGGATGCGATATAATCCTAAAAGGGCTTCGATCGAATTCTTAAAGGATGCTATATAATCCGAAAAGGGCTGCCATCGAATCCTTAAGGGATGCTATAGAATCCCCAAGGGCTGCCATAGAATCCCTGAGGGCTGCTATACGAATTCCTTAGGGCTGCCATAAAATCCCTAAGGGATGCCATTGAATCCCTAAGGGATGCTATAGAATCCCTAAGGGATGCTATAGAAACCGAAAGGGATGCTATATAATACTGAAGGGATGCTATAGAATCCTTAGGGGGTGGTATGGAATCCCCTGAGGGGTGCTATAGAATCCATAAGGGATGCTATGGGACCCCGAAGGGATACTACAGAATTCCTCAGGGGAGGCTGCAGAAACCCTAAGGGATGCTATAGAACCCTTAAGGGATGCCAGATAATCTTTAAGGGATGGGATGAAATCCCTAAGGGGAGGCTGCGGACACCCTAAGGGATGCTATAGCATCGCAGACAGGGATGCTATAGAAACCCTGGGGGCCCCTGTGAGGCCAGAGGCCCTATGGGATTTCTATCAGGTTCTTAAGCATGATTCCCATAGCATTCGTAAAAGCCTCCCCGGCCTCCCGCAGGATCCCTATAGGATTCGTGAAAGCCCTATACGTCCTATAGGACTCCTACCGGATTCCCTATAGGATTCCTATAAGATTCGCAGCGCAGAAGCCCAATAGGATTCCCATTGCATTCCTACAAGACTCCGAAAGGATCCGTAAGAGGTCGTCTGGGTTTCCGATAAGATTCCTAGATGACTCCTAGAAAGGATGCGTGGAGGCCCTATAGGATATGTATTAACATCACACAGGATTCCCATAGGATTCGTAGGAGATCCTATAGGATTCCTATGGAAGTACTATAGGATATGTAAAGGCCCTCTGGGATTTCTATCAGATCCCTATAAGAGCCCTACAGGGTTCGTAAACCCCCTATAGGAGTCCTGTGGGACTCCGATAGGAATCCTAAAAGATTCGCAGGGGCCCTATAGGATTCCTGTAGGTTTGCCAGAGGATTCCGATGGGATTCGTAAAGGCCCTATAGGATTATTACGGGATGCTTATGGAATTCCTATAGGGTTCGCAGGGGCCCTGTAGGATTCCTATGGGATTCCCATAGGTATCGGAGAAGCCCTATAGGATTCCCATCGGATTCCTGTAGGATTCCCATCGGATTCATAGAGGCCCTACAGGATTCACATAGGATTCGTATAAGATTCCCATAGGAATCAGGCCCTATAGGATCCCTATAGGATTCCAATTTGATTCCTGTAGGATCCGTGGAGGCCCTCTAACGTTCCCATCGGAATCCTATAGAATCCTTATGGGATCCGTAAGAGGCCGTATGGGTTTCCTCTTGGGTTCCAATGAAATTCCAAATTAGGGCCCGTAGAGGCCCTATTGGATGCCCAAAGAGGGTTCCTATAAGATCCGTATCTGATTCGTAAAAACCCTATAGGGTTCCCAACAAGGATTCCTATGGGATTCCCATAGGAATCCTAAAAGCCCTATCGGATCCCCATGGGATTCCTATGAATTCCCATAGGAATCATAAAGGCCCCTAGAGGTTTCCTACAAGCTTCCTGTAGGATTTTATCGGACATGGAAAGGCCCTGAGGGATTCCCGTAGGATTCCGTTGGGATTGCCATAGGATTCGTAAAGGCCCTCTAGGATTCCAAGAAGATTCCCATGGGATTCCCATAGCATTCGTAGAGGCCCTATTCGATTCCTGTGGGATTCCTATCGGATCCCTTTAAGGTTCGCAGAGACCCTATAGGATTCCCATCGGAATCCTATAGGATTTAGGGTAACGTGCGTTGCGTTTGCGTTGCGTTGCGTTGCGCCCGGGGGGGGGGGGGGCGGGCGCCAGTGAGTGGTTTCGTCAACAACGACAACAACGCAACAAGCAGAATCCTCACCACGGCTTCTCACTTCAGCCACGCACCCAAGGACAATGAATGACCGTTCGGCCCCCCTCACTCTGACGGGCAACTGGCTAGGCGTGCGAACTAGTTGGTGCAATGCTGCCCGTCAGATCTAGTAGCTGTTTTAGGGATCCGCACGCTCTGGCTCAGACCCGAAAGATGATATGTGCTTTCGTCTCTCGGGCGCCCTGCAATCCTTGAGGAGGGAGCGCGTGCTGCTCCATCAGATCTAGTAGCTGTTGAACAGATCTTCACATGGTTTGACATCAGACCCGAAAGATGATGTGTAGTCTCTTCACCTGGAACCGCAACCTTCCGTCGGCGTTGACCCTCGAGTAATTCCCTCGTCCTGTGGAATCAGACGAGGATCATCGTGTCGCACGCTGCTGGCAATCAGGGAAACCACACGCCTGCTGAGACTTCAATGCAACAAGATGCCGCTAGTAATCTACTTTCCAAAATCGTTCATCACCTTGCCACGCCGCGTGGCAACCGAAAACAAGGTAGATGTGAATTAGCATAGTGATTGTTCGTAAGTGTAACACCACATGTGAAAAACAAATGATAACGCCAACGAGGCGACGCGGGCAACAACACATTTGTCCCCATCACTCTCCCGCTTGATCTAGGCGAGCACCTGGGTATGCAAGTGACACAGGATGTACCAACGAAGATCAATAAGAAGATTGCGCATGCAACGCTGCTGGCGGAAACGTGCCCATCAGATCTAGTAGCTGCATGCTGATCCTCACACAGACTGTCAGCCCCGAAAGATGATGCGGTATCTAGGAGGGCGGGCGATTATGCAACGAAGCATCGACAAATGAAGCTGCTGGGAAAGCGTCCGACAATATTGACAATTATCCCAGTGCGACCCTACCTAGGAGTTGGAACCCCTAGGAAAGCAGCATTAGTAGTAACAGTAACGCTAAGCTAAAGCTAAGCTAAAGCTAAGCTGAAGCTACGCTAAAGCTAAGCTGAAGCTAAGCCACAGCTAAGCTAAAGTTAAGCTAAAGCTAAGCTAAAGCTAAGCTAAAGCTAAGCTGACGCTAAGCTAAAGCTAAGCTAAAGCTGAGCAACAGCTAAGCTAAAGCTAAGCTACAGCTAAGATAAAGCTAAGCTGAAAGCTAAAGCTGAGCTAACTATAAGATAAGGCTAAGCTAAAGCTAAGCTAAAGCTAAGCTAAAGCTAAGCTAAAGCTAAGCTAAAGCTAAGCTACAGCTAAGCTGAAGCTAAGCTGAAGCTAAGCTAAAGCTAAGCTAAAGCTAAGCTAAAGCTAAGCTAAAGCTAAGCTAAAGCTAAGCAAACTGCGAAGCGAAAAGCTAAGCGAAACGCTAAGCTAAAGCTAAGCTACAGCTAAGCTAAAGCTAAGCTAAAGCTAAGCTAAAGCTAAAGCTAAAACTCCCAAGGGACTGGGGGGAACCGCGGGGCGGGGACTGGGGGAACCGCCCGGGGCGCTTTCCACTGCCCGGCCCCTCTAAGCTAGAGAGTAAGAACCCTTCCAGGCAGAGCCTAGGTAGGGAACAAGCCTGACCATGGTTGCTCGCATGGTACGTCTCTGACATACGACGCAGCATGGCATCTGGCTGAGATGAAGGATGCAAATGGTCAGGTGCGCGAAGAAGCTGGTATAACGCTGCCCGTCAGATCTAGTAGCTGTTTTATAAATCCGCACGCTCTGGCTTAGACCCGAAAGATGATATGTGCTTTCGTCCCTCGGGAGGGAACGCGTGCTGCTCCATCCGATCTAGTAAATGACGTCAACACCTTCAAATGTGTTGACGTCAGACCCGGAAGATGATGCGTAATCCCTTCACCTCGAGCCGCAGCCTTCCATTGGCCAAGGCTCTCGAACATGTTCGACAACCCAATGGAATCATACGACAATCATCGTATCGGACTTTGCTGGCAACCAACGACCAACGAAGGCACAAACCTTCTGAAGCTTCACTGAAATCGCTCACCTTGCCAAACCACGTGTCAAACGACAACCACATGACAGTGAATTCGCAAAGTGATGTTTCATAAATAGAGATTGTTCCAAACGCAAGCCAAAAAAAAGATAACGCCAACGAAGTGTAGATGGACAACTAACATACTCGTCCCGATCACGTTCTCACGTGACACGGGATGCTGCACCAAATGATATCGACACGGTGATTGAACAAACAACGCTGCTGGCGGACAGTTGTCCATCAAATCTAGCAGTTGCCTGGAAAACTTCACACAGACAGTCTGGCCCGACAGATGGTGTGGTATGTTCCTCTGGGAAGGCCCGTGATTACGAGACGAAACATCAACCAATGAAGCTGCCTGGAAACCCGCCGGAGGCTGACAACATTCACAACAAACCGGCCTATGGTTGTTGGCGCGGTACGTTTCTGTCATACGACGCAGAACGGCATGTGGCTGGAAACGAACATACGTATTGCTGAAGGCGCGAAGTAATTGGCGCAATGCTGCCCGTCAGATCTAGTAGCTGCGTTATGGATCCGCACAGTGTGGCTCAGACCCGAAAGATGATATGTGTTTTCGTCCTTCGGGTAATCTTCGATACTGTCGATACTGGAAGTGTGAGTTCGTGTTGTTCCATCATATCTAATAACCGCTGTCAAGACCCCCAAATGTATGTCGCGTCGGACCCGGGAAATGATGTGTTCTCCCGTCGCCTCGAACCGCACCCTTCCATTGGCGAACCCGCTCGGTGACATCTGACAACTCTGCACACTTATACGACGGGTCGTCATACGGCATGTTGCTGGCGCTCCAGAAACAACAAAAACCTCCTGGAACCCAGACGCAGTTTAGATGTACCGTTCAACATTTCCCATCCCAAACCGCCCATTTCCTTGCCAACTGAACGCGAAGTATACGTGCGTTTGAACTATGCTGCGCGGAATTACTAAACCAAATGTAAGAGGGAACATGCCAGCGCGAACGAGGCAAACGAATGAGTTGGCCAAAAACTCGACGTGCATCTTGGCAAAATTCGGGGTCAACGTTGCTGGCGTTCCAAAGAAAGCAGACAAGAGGATGAAGTATCCAAGCGGCACGAATTGCGAAATTTTGCCCGTCAGATCTAGCAACTGGCTTTTGAAATCTATCGCGCAGACTGTCAGACCCGAAAGACGCAGTAGAGGGCCAACGAGTGTGAGGCGGAACATAGGCCAAAGGACCTGTGTATGCAGGTTGACGACCGAAGAGTCGAACCTACAAAGATTGCCGTAGGTAGCCAAGGTAAAGGAAAGGGTAGCGATCCCTTGTCCCATGCGCCCTGGGCAGGCGGCGCTGTACCTGTTTCCAGTACCTGAGCCGAGACGGCAGCAGTATATATGGATAGAATGATGGTATGAGCGGATTTCACACACAGAGCGTGGCCGGCAGCCCCAAGGCCGAACACATTCACAACGAACTGGACGGGGGTCCTCCGCATGGCACATCTGCCTGGCCCTCTGGGCGGCCGCCGGGCTGCGAGGGCCGGGCTCCAGCAACATGTGCCAGCTCTGAATTCCTCGGTCCCAGTCACTGTTCCAGTGCAGCTTCCAGTCTCCAGTCTCCAACGATATCTATATATAGCTGAATATAATTTTTGTATGTATATATATATATATATATATATATATGTATGTACATATATATATAGTTTCTGTTTCCTGCTGCAAGTCGTTCCTGAACGCCCCAGAAGGGGAGGCCGAACAACTGCCCTGGCCACCACGCCTCCAAAAATTCTCAGAACTCCTCCCCGGCGGGCCCTAGGACACGTAAAAATACATTAGATTCGCGACCTCCAACATGCCCTTGCATGGTCATAGGGGTCCGTGCTGAAGCTCTCTTTGGGGCGAGGGCGATCCTTGGGCCGTCTTGGTCGCCCTGGGGGGCTGGCCCAAGAGACCGAAGTCACTGGAACACAGTGTCCTGCATGGCTTTAGGATCATCGCCGTTTACGTCACGTCTGGAAAGCGTTCAAACTCCGCCCAAACTGGCCCAAAGGTAGCCCCTGGACGGCCAACAAAAAGCCCCAAGAGCCACCCGGAACGGCCCTGCAAGGGGAGCCTGTGAGAGGGAACTCGAATGAACATGTTGAGGCCTCCGCCCCAAGATGGCACCCCGCGAGACCGCAGGGAGGCACCGTGTGAGGCGCCGAAGCGGCCCCCGAGGAGGGCTCCCAAGGAGGCTCCCGGGAGGCCTGCCTGTGGTCCCGAAGCGACTTCGCCTCGGAGGACCCCGGGAGGGGAACAGAGGCCTACAGTATTCGGCCGGACCCAAGGAACGATAAACAAGGAACGAAGCCCCTTTTTTTCCAAGCAAGTGAGTCCAGGAAGTCCGAAGGGACACCAGGGGGGCTCGCCGCCCAAAAGGCAACGGCACGCATGCACACCGGAGGAGCGGCCGAGCCCCTCTTGAAAAACAGGGACTCCTTATTCAAGAAACCGGACCCGGTATGACATGCCGTCGACGGCAAAGGCACAGTGGCGTGGCAGGCCGGGGCGCACCAGAGAGCGCATGCCGCGGGCAATCAGGGAAAGGCACAAGCCTTTAGATGCTTCAAAGCAGCAATCTGCCGCTCAGATCTACTATCCAACATCGTGCATCACCTTGCCGCTACTCGTGCCAACCGACGCCAACTTCCATAAGTTACCTCAGCGTACGGTAAGCCGAATATTACCACCGGGGCAAATCTCAAACATGCAATACCCATAACATGAGGATAACGAAATAAGAGACTGGCTAAACACTTGCAATTTATCTAAGAAAACACCTCGGTGACCATCACTCACACGGAACGATGCACAGAAGAAAAGAAACAAGAGGGTCAGGCAAGCGGCGCTGACGGGGGACACTTGCCAACCAAGTAGCTCCTTGAAGATCCTCAAACAAACCGTCAGACCCGATAGATGATGTGAGAACGTCCTCCGTGGAAAGCCGCCGACTACGTGGCAGGGCGCAGCACGTGACTGGGAACACGGATACACCGGGGCGCGGGGAGTCCCTACCTGGGAGAACGTTGTCCGTCAGATCTAGTAGCTGTTATGCAGATCCACACTCTGTGTCGTCCCTCGGGCGGCCTGAAAGTCTAGCAGCTGTTGACAAGATCAGCATCTGCACTCGGCATGAGACCCGAAAGATGATGTGTTATCTCCTTCGCCTGAAGGTACAGATTTCCATGGGAAAAGACGCTCAACGCCCATCCGAAATCGCTGCATAAGTTGCCAACGAGGCAAAAACACGTGGCCGACAAAAACAGCGGACGTGGACCAGAATAATGCCAGCGCAGCGGCGTGGACAAACAAGGCATTCGCCCTAATCACGTTCTCACTCCATCTAGACAATAACCTGGGTGTGGACGTGACGCGAGATAGCGTCCAAAATGAAGACGACCATATGAAGTTTGCTTATCAGACTTAGTAGCTGATTACACCTCCTCACAAAGACTGTCAGCCCTGAAACATATTCTAGTATCTTCTTGCGGGAGGGCCTGTGGTTAGGTGACGAGGCATCGACCCATGAGCCTGCCTGGAAGCCCGAAGGCTGTAAATATCCACAACAAACCTGACTATGGTTGCTCGCATGGTGCGTTTCTGACCAATGGCGCAGCACGGCATCTGGCTGGGAGCGCGGATACAACTGGCTAGGTGCGCGAGGTAGCTGGCTGGTAGAATGGCGCCCGTCAGATCTAGTAGCTGTTTTATGGATCCTCACGCGTTGGCTCAGACCCGAAAGATGATATCTGTGTTCGTCCCTCGGGCGCCCTGCAATCCTGGAGCAGGGAGCGCGTGCTGTTCCATCAGATCTAGTAGCTGTTGAACAGATCCTCCCATGTTGTTGACATCAGACCCGAAAGATGATGTGTAGTCTCTCCACCTGGAACCGCAGCCTTCCATCGGCGACGACCCTCGAGTTATTCGGGCGCCCTGCGGAACCAGACGAGGATCATCGTATCGCACGTTGCTGGCAATCAGGGGAACCACAAGCCTTCTGAGACTTCAATGCAGCAAGATGCCGCTCAGAATCTACTATCCAAAATCGCTCATCACCTTGCCACGCCGCGTGCCAGACGAAAACAAAGTCAACGTGAATGTACATAATGATGGGCGTGATTACTACACCAAACGTAGAAACAGGACAGCGCTAGCGAAACGACATGGACAACGAAACAGTCGCCCCAACCACTCCAATCACGCTCTCACCTAATCTGGGCAATAATCAAGGAGGGCAATTGACATATGCTGGTGAACCAAAAAATATCGACATGAGTAAGACAACAGCGCTGCTGGAGGACGATTATCCATCAGATCTAGTAGCTGCTTGACGATCATCCCTCACCCTGTCAAACCCGACAGATAATACGGTAGCTTAGTCTGGGAGGGCCTGTGGTTAGGTGACGAAGAATCGACCAATGAACTTGCCTGGAAGCCCGAAGGCTGAAAATATCCACAACAAACCTGACTATGGTTGCTCGCATGGTACGTTTCTGACCAATGGCGCAGCACGGCATCTGGCTGGGAGCGCGGATACAACTGGCTAGGTGCGCGAGGTAGCTGGCTGGTAGAATGGCGCCCGTCAGATCTAGTAGATGTTTTATGGATCCTCACGCTTTGGCTCAGACCCGAAAGATGATGCCTGGTTTCGTCCCTCGGGCGCCCTGCAATCCTGGAGCAGGGAGCGCGTGCTGTTCCATCAGATCTAGTAGCTGTTGAAAAGATCCTCACATGCTGTTGGCATCAGACCCGAAAGATTATGTGTAGTCTCTTCACCTGGAACCCCAAACTTCCATCGGCGACGACCCTCGAGTTATTCGGACGCCCTGTGGAACCAGACGAGGATCATCGTATCGCACGGTGCTGGCAATCAGGGGAACCACAAGCCTTCTGAGTCTTCAATGCAGCAAGATGCCGCTCAGAATCTACTATCCAAAATCGCTCATCACCTTGCCACGCCGCGTGCCAGACGAAAACAAAGTCAACGTGAATGTACATAATGATGTGCGTGGTTACTACACCAAACGTAGAAACAGGACACCACTAACGGAACGACATGGACAACAAACCATCCACCCCAACCACTCCAATCACGCTCTCACCTAATCTGGGCAATAACTTAGGCGTGCAATTGACATGTGCTGGTGTACCAAATCATATCGACATGAGTAAGACAACAACGCTGCTGGAGAACGATTAGCCATCAGATCTAGTAGCTGTTTAAATATCACCCTCAGCCTGTCAAACCCGAAAGATGATACAGTAGATTCTTCTGGGTTGGCCTGTGGTTAGGTGACGAAGCATCGACCAATGAACCTGCCTGGAAGCCCGAAGGCTGCAAATATCCACAACAAACCTTGCTATGGTTGCTCGCATGGTACGTGTCTGACCAATGGCGCAGCACGGCATCTGGCTGGGAGCGCGGATACAACTGGCTAGGTGCGCGGGCTAGGTGCGCGAGGTAGATGATAGCTGTGTTCGTCCCTCGGGCGCCCTGCAATCCTGGAGCAGGGAGCGCGTGCTGTTCCATCAGATCTAGTAGCTGTTGAAAAGATCCTCACATGCTGTTGGCATCAGACCCGAAAGATGATGTGTAGTCTCTTCACCTGGAACCCCAACCTTCCATCGGCGACGACCCTCGACTTATTCGGGCGCCCTGTGGAACCAGACGAGGATCATCGTATCGCACGGTGCTGGCAATCAGGGAAACCACAAGCCTTCTGAGACTTCGATACAGCAAGATGCCGCTCAGAATCTACTATCCAAAATCGCTCATCACCTTGCCAAGCCGCGTGCCAGCCGAAAACAGTCAACGTGAATTTACATAATGATGTGCGTGATTACTACACCAAATGTGGAAACAGGACAACACGAACGAAACGACATGGACAACGAAGCATTAGCACCAACCACTCCAATCACGCTGTCACCTACTCTGGGCAATAACCTGGGCGTGCAGTTGACACATGCTGGTGTACCAAATCATATCGACAAGAGTAAGACAACAACGCTGCTGGAGGACGATTATCCATCAGATCTAGTAGCTGTTTGACGATCATCCCTCAGCCCGTCAAACCCGAAAGATGATACGGTATCTTCTTCTGGGAGGGCCTGTGGTTAGGTGACGAAGCATCGACCAATGAACCTGCCTGGAAGCCCGAAGGCTGAACATATCCACAACAAACCTGGTTATGGTTGCTCGCATGGTACGGTTCTGACCAATGGCGCAGCACGGCATCTGGCTGGGCGCGCGGATACAACTGGCTAAGTGCGCGAGGTAGCTGGCTGGTAGAATGGCGCCCGTCAGATCTAGTAGCTGTTTTATGGATCCTCAGGCTCTGGCTCAGACCCGAAAGATGATATCTGTTTTCGTCCCTCGGGCGCCCTGCAATCCTGGAGCAGGGAGCGCGTGCTGTTCCATCAGATCTAGTAGCTGTTGAACAGATCCTCACATGTTGTTGGCATCAGACCCGAAAGATTATGTGTAGTCTCTTCACCTGGAACCGCAGCCTGCCATCGGCGACGACCCTCGACTTATTCGGACGCCCTGTGGAACCAGAAGAGGATCATCGCATCGCACGGTGCTGGCTATCAGGGAAACCACAAGCCTTCTGAGACTTCAATGCAGCAAGATGCCGCTCAGAATCTACTATCCAAAATCGCTCATCACCTTGCCAAACCGCGTGTCACCCGAAAACAATCAACGTGAACTAATAATACTGATGTTCCGTGGTTGTTACACCAAACGTAAAGACAGAACACCACCAGCGAAACGACATGGACAACGAACCATTCGCCCCAACCACTCCAATCACGCTCCCACCTACTCTGGGCAATAACCAAGGAGGGCAATTGACAGATGCTGGTGTACCAAATACTATCGACATGAATAAGACAACAACGCTGCTGGAGGACGATTTACCATCAGATCTAGTAGATGTTTGACGATCGACCCTCAGCCTGTCAAACCCGAAAGATGATACAATATCTTCTTCTGGGAGGGCCTGTGGTTAGGTGACGAAGCACCGACCAATGAACCTGCCTGGAAGCCCGAAGGCTGAAAATATCCACAACAAACCTGACTATGGTTGCTCGCATGGTACGTTTCTGACCAATGGCGCAGCACGGCATCTGGCTGGGAGCGCGGATACAACTGGCTAGGTGCGCGAGGTAGCTGGCTGGTAGAATGGCGCCCGTCAGATCTAGTAGCTGTTTTATGGATCCTCACGCTTTGGCTCAGACCCGAAAGATGATGTCTGGTTTCGTCCCTCGGGCGCCCTGCAATCCTGGAGCAGGGAGCGCGTGCTGTTCCATCAGATCTAGTAGCTGTTGAAAAGATCCTCACATGTTGTTGGCATCAGACCCGAAAGATTATGTGTAGTCTCTTCACCTGGAACCCCAACCTTCCATCGGCGACGACCCTCGAGTTATTCGGACGCCCTGTGGAACCAGACGAGGATCATCGTATCGCACGGTGCTGGCAATCAGGGAAACCACAAGCCTTCTCAGTCTTCAATGCAGCAAGATGCCGCTCAGAATCTACTATCCAAAATCGCTCATCACCTTGCCACGCCGCGTGCCAGACGAAAACAAAGTCAACGTGACTGTACATAATGATGTGCGTGGTTACTACACCAAACGTAGAAACAGGACACCACTAACGGAACGACATGGACAACAAACCATCCACCCCAACCACTCCAATCACGCTCTCACCTAATCTGGGCAATAACTTAGGCGTGCAATTGACATGTGCTGGTGTACCAAATCATATCGACATGAGTAAGACAACAACGCTGCGGGAGAACGATTAGCCATCAGATCTAGTAGCTGTTTAAATATCACCCTCAGCCTGTCAAACCCGAAAGATGATACAGTAGATTCTTCTGGGTTGGCCTGTGGTTAGGTGACGAAGCATCGACCAATGAACCTGCCTGGAAGCCCGAAGGCTGCAAATATCCACAACAAACCTGGCTATGGTTGCTCGCATGGTACGTTTCTGACCAATGGCGCAGCACGGCATCTGGCTGGGAGCGCGGATACAACTGGCTAGGTGCGCGGGCTAGGTGCGCGAGGTAGATGATATCTGTGTTCGTCCCTCGGGCGCCCTGCAATCCTGGAGCAGGGAGCGCGTGCTGTTCCATCAGATCTAGTAGCTGTTGAAAAGATCCTCACATGCTGTTGGCATCAGACCCGAAAGATGATGTGTAGTCTCTTCACCTGGAACCCCAACCTTCCATCGGCGACGACCCTCGACTTATTCGGGCGCCCTGTGGAACCAGACGAGGATCATCGTATCGCACGGTGCTGGCAATCAGGGAAACCACAAGCCTTCTGAGACTTCAATGCAGCAAGATGCCGCTCAGAATCCACTATCCAAAATCGCTCATCACCTTGCCAAGCCGCGTGCCAGCCGAAAACAGTCAACGTGAATGTGCATAATGATGTGCGTGATTACTACACCAAATGTGGAAACAGGACAACACGAACGAAACGACATGGACAACGAAGCATTAGCACCAACCACTCCAATCACGCTGTCACCTACTCTGGGCAATAACCTGGGCGTGCAGTTGACACATGCTGGTGTACCAAATCATATCGACAAGAGTAAGACAACAACGCTGCTGGAGGACGATTATCCATCAGATCTAGTAGCTGTTTGACGATCATCCCTCAGCCCGTCAAACCCGAAAGATGATACGGTATCTTCTTCTGGGAGGGCCTGTGGTTAGGTGACGAAGCATCGACCAATGAACCTGCCTGGAAGCCCGAAGGCTGAACATATCCACAACAAACCTGGCTATGGTTGCTCGCATGGTACGGTTCTGACCAATGGCGCAGCACGGCATCTGGCTGGGCGCGCGGATACAACTGGCTAAGTGCGCGAGGTAGCTGGCTGGTAGAATGGCGCCCGTCAGATCTAGTAGCTGTTTTATGGATCCTCAGGCTCTGGCTCAGACCCGAAAGATGATATCTGTTTTCGTCCCTCGGGCGCCCTGCAATCCTGGAGCAGGGAGCGCGTGCTGTTCCATCAGATCTAGTAGCTGTTGAACAGATCCTCACATGTTGTTGGCATCAGACCCGAAAGATGATGTGTAGTCTCTTCACCTGGAACCGCAGCCTTCCATCGGCGACGAACCTCGACTTATTCGGACGCCCTGTGGAACCAGAAGAGGATCATCGCATCGCACGGTGCTGGCTATCAGGGAAACCACAAGCCTTCTGAGACTTCAATGCAGCAAGATGCCGCTCAGAATCTACTATCCAAAATCGCTCATCACCTTGCCAAGCCGCGTGTCAACCGAAAACAATCAACGTGAACTAATAATACTGATGTTCCGTGGCTGTTACACCAAACGTAAAGACAGAACACCACCAGCGAAACGACATGGACAACGAACCATTCGCCCCAACCACTCCAATCACGCTCCCACCTACTCTGGGCAATAACCTGGGCGTGCAATTGACAGATGCTGGTGTACCAAATACTATCGACATGAATAAGACAACAACGCTGCTGGAGGACGATTAACCATCAGATCTAGTAGATGTTTGACGATCGACCCTCAGCCTGTCAAACCCGAAAGATGATACAATATCTTCTTCTGGGAGGGCCTGTGGTTAGGTGACGAAGCACCGACCAATGAACCTGCCTGGAAGCCCGAAGGCTGTAAATATCCACAACAAATCTGGCTATGGTTGCTCGCATGGTACGCGTCTGACCAATGGCGCAGCACGGCATCTGACTGGGAGCGCGGATACAACTGGCTAGGTGCGCGAGGTAGCTGGCTGGTAGAATGGCGCCCGTCAGATCTAGTAGCTGTTTTATGGATCCTCAGGCTCTGGCTCAGACCCGAAAGATGATATCTGTTTTCGTCCCTCGGGCGCCCTGCAATCCTGGAGCAGGGAGCGCGTGCTGTTCCATCAGATCTAGTAGCTGTTGAAAAGATCCTCACATGTTGTTGACATCAGACCCGAA
Organism: Prorocentrum cordatum; assembly: GCA_963575745.1. Taxonomy (NCBI): domain Eukaryota; class Dinophyceae; order Prorocentrales; family Prorocentraceae; genus Prorocentrum; species Prorocentrum cordatum. Next base: position 185,276 of record CAUYUJ010014649.1, on the reverse strand, counting down.
CGATGATGTGTAGTCTCTTCACCTGGAACCGCAGCCTTCCATCGGCGACGACCCTCGAGTTATTCGGACGCCCTGTGGAACCAGACGAGGATCATCGCATCGCACGGTGCTGGCAATCAGGGAAACCACAAGCCTTCTGAGACTTCAGTGCAGCAAGATGCCGCTCAGAATCTACTATCCAAACTCGCTCATCACCTTGCCAAGCCGCGTGCCAGTCGAACACAGTCAACGTGATTTTACATAATGATGTGCGTGATTACTGCACCAAGCGTAGAAACAGGACAACACCAGCGAAACGACATGGACAACGAAGCACTAGCACCAACCACTCCAATCGCGCTCTCACCTACTCTGGACAATAACCAAGGAGGGCGATTGACATATGCTGGTGTACCAAATCATATCGACATGAGTGAGACAACGCTGCTGGAGGACGATTATCCATCAGATCTAGTAGCTGTTTGACGATCACCCCTCAGCCTGTCAAACCCGAAAGATGATACAGTATCTTCTTCTGGGAGGGCCTGCGGTTAGGTGACGAAGCATCGACCAATGAACCTGCCTGGAAGCCCGAAGGCTGAACATATCCACAACAAACCTGGCTATGGTTGCTCGCATGGTACGTTTCTGACCAATGGCGCAGCACGGCATCTGGCTGGGAGCGCGGATACAACTGGCTAGGTGCGCGAGGTAGCTGGCTGGTAGAATGGCGCCCGTCAGATCTACTAGCTGTTTTATGGATCCTCACGCTTTGGCTCAGACCCGAAAGATGATATCTGGTTTCGTCCCTCGGGCGCCCTGCAATCCTGGAGCAGGGAGCGCGTGCTGTTCCATCAGATCTAGTAGCTGTTGAAAAGATCCTCACATGTTGTTGGCATCAGACCCGGAAGATTATGTGTAGTCTCTTCACCTGGAACCCCAACCTTCCATCGGCGACGACCCTCGAGTTATTCGGACGCCCTGTGGAACCAGACGAGGATCATCGTATCGCACGGTGCTGGCAATCAGGAAAACCACAAGCCTTCTGAGACTTCAATGCAGCAAGATGCCGCTCAGAATCTACTATCCAAAATCGCTCATCACCTTGCCAAGCCGCACAGTCAACGTGAATTTACATAATGATGTGCGTGATTACTTCACCAAACGTAGAAACAGGACAACGCTAGCGAATTGACATGGACAACGAAACATTCGCCCCAACCACTCCAATCACGCTCTCACCTAATCTGGGCAATAACCTAGGTGTGCAATTGACACATGCTGGTGTGCCAATCAATATCGACATGAGTAAGAAAACAAAGCTGCTGGAGGACGAGTATCCATCAGATCTAGTAGCTGTTTGACGATCACCCCTCAGCCCGTCAAACCCGAAAGATGGTACGGTATCTTCTTCTGGGAGGGCCTGTGGATAGGTGACGAAGCATCGACCAATGAACCTGCCTGGAAGCCCGAACGCCAAACATAGTTTCGCCATACACCTGACTATGGTTGCTCGCATGGTGCGCTTCCGGCATATGATGCAGCAAGGCATGTGGCCAGAAGCACGGATACACATTGCTAAGAGCGCGATGTGGCTTGGAGAAAATTGCCCGTCAGATCTAGTAGCTGTTTTGTGGATCCGCACACTCTGGCTCAGACCTGAAAGATGAGATCTGGGTTCATCCCTCGGGCGACCTGCAATCCTGGAGGAGGGCGCGCGTGCTGCTCCATCAGATCTAGTAGCTGTTGACAAGATCCTCACATGCTTTTGGCATCAGACCCGAAAGATGATGTGGAGTCTCTTCACCTGGAACAGCAGCCTTCTATCGGTGAAACCGCTCGATGACATCAGACCACTCTGCACGCTCATACGACGGATCACAATATGGCGCGCTACTGGCAATCAGGGAAGCCATAAGACTTCTGAGACTTCCATGCAACCAGATGCCGCTCAGCATCTATGATCCAAAACCAATCATCACATTGCTATTTGGATATAAGGTAGAAACGAGTTTTAGCTATGCTGCGCGAAGCTGCTAAACCAAACATCATAAGCATAATACCAGCGCAAACGAGGTGGACGATCGAATGATCTGGCCAATGACCCTGCATTCATCTAAACTAAAAACGAGGTGAACATTATCCACACGCGATGGCGTTCCAACGAAACTTGACAAGGGGATGATGCAAGCGGCACTGATTGCGGAAGCTTGCCCATCAGATCTAGCAGCTGCTTGAAAGCCCTCGCACATGCTGTCGGACCCGGAAGATGATGTGGTAGAAGGGCAGTGAGTCTGAAATGAAACATCGACCAAAGAACCTACCAAGCCTTGGCCATCGCTCGGTCGTCCATTCCCTGTGTTTTTGTTCAGTTTGGTGAGTGGTTTTCCGACAAATAATCAAGGATGCTCCTCGATGGTCCTCGCCGAAGGAGAAATGCACACGTCCAAGCGATGCCAAGAGCCCGGAAGCCTGAAGGCTGAGCATGTTCACAACGAACTGGACCGTCGCCCTTCGCATGGTACATATCTGCCTGGCCCTCGGCGCGGCCGCCAGGCTGCGAGGGTTTCGGCAACAGGTGCCAGTCCTGAGCTCCGCGGTCCCAGTCACTGTTCCAGTGCAGCTTCCAGCTTGCAGCCTCAAGTTACACACATATATATATGTGTGTGTATGTATACTTCCTGTTTCCTGCTGCAAGTTGTTACTGACCGCGCGAGAAGGGGAGGCCGAGCAAATGCCCTAGCCACCACGCCTCCCGAAATTCTCAGGACTTCCGGGCGGGCCCTGGCACACGTAACAATACGTGAGATTCGCGACCTCCAACATGCCCTTGCATGGCCATAGGGGTCCGTACTGATACTCTCTTTGGGACGAACCTCGGGCCGTTTCGGACGCCCCGAGGGCTTTTCCCAAGAGGCCAAAATCAGTGGAACAACAATGCCTTGCATGGCTTCACGATTGTCGCCGTTTACGTCACGTCTGGAGAGCGTCTCCAAACAGCTCCCGAAACGACCCAAAGGTAGCCCCCCGACGGCTAAGGAAAACCTCAAGAGCCACCCGAGACGGCCCTCCACGGGGCACCAGTAAGAGGAATCTCGAATTGACATGTTGAGGCCCCCGCCCGGAGATGGCCCCCCGGAGACCGCCGAATGCCCCCATGAGGCACCGAAATGGCCCCTGGAGAGGGCAGCCAGAGGCCCCCCGGAGGTCCCCCTCCAGGTGGTCCCGAAGATACCTTCACGGAAGACCCCGAGAGGGGACCCGTAAGAGGCCGAATCACGACCCGTCCACGGCCCGGGCACAGTGGCGTGATGGGCCGAGACGCCCCAGATAATGCATAATGCGTGCCGCTGGCAATCAGGGAAGCCACAAGCCTTTGACGCTTCAATGCAGCAAGATGCCGCTCAGATCTACTATCCAACATCGTGCATCACCTTGCCGCTACTCTTGTCAACCGATGCAAACTTGCAGAACTAAGCAGACGGTAAGCTGCATGTTGCCACTGGATCAAATCTCAAACATGCAATGTTCACAAAATGAGGAGAACAACATTCATCGCCGGCCCAACGGGCCAGAGGCGTACTAAAATCCCCCGTAAGAGGTTAAGGATGTTTCTAGTTCGCGCGCGCTGGCCCCTGGTGGTCCGCGGACGAGCAATATCCCCTGGCAGGGTCCTGGCAAAGTCGTGGCAGGGTCGGATCAGAGATGCCAGGACTCCTGGACGCGGCCTCGGGACCCCCTCGAGCGCCCCAATGAAGCGCCACGGCCTCAGGCCACAAGCGTTCCAAGATGGCACACGTTGAACCCAAGACGGCCCAAGACGCGCCCAGGACGTTCCAGGAGGGTTCCAAGAGGACTTCGACAGGCCCCGACGACGCACACATTACTGATGTTGATTCGGTCTTCGGGCGATTTTGGCGGTACCGCCTTTTCGAGCTGCCCACCGCCCTCTCAAGATCGCTCCAAAACGGCACAAAAAACCTCCAAGAGGCCACGATGGCCGCAAGACGGACCAAGAGGCCTCCAAGACGGCCCCAGGATGGCCCAAAGAGGCGGCCCAGAGAAGGAACCCTAACAAACATGTCGAGCTCTCGGCCCAAAGAAGCGTCCAGGAAGCTCCGAGAGGCCCCCAAGAGGTCCCAGGAGGTCCCAAAACAGGCTCCCGAGACCCCCAACAGTCCCCCAGGAAGCCCCAGCAGACCCCCATGAAGCCCCAAGAGGCCCCCAAGAGGCCCTTCAGAGGCTCCCCAGAAGCTTCAAAACGGCTCCCCAGAGGCTCCCGAGAGCCCTCCGAAGAGACTCCGACACGCATCCATGAGAATTCGAACTCACAACCCAGATACGTCTTGAGGCTCTGCTGGAGCTCCCTTCGGGCGTGAGTGGTTTAGAGAGCCCGCTCTGTTCTCAACCCCCCTTCTTCCCCTTCGGGGAGGGGTTTACCCCTCCCCCTACCCCCTCCCCCTGAGCCTGGAGAGGGCGCCTCGCGGGTCGTTGGAGGGGTCATTTTCGACTCCTGGGAGGGCTAAACAACGACACCCCTCACGAGGATTCTGGCCCCGACGGGGGGAGGGAGAAAAAATGCTCCCCTCTTCTTCAAAGCCAAAATCATTGATTTTACTACGGTTTTGGCCCCATTTTGGCCTTCTGAGGGTGGCCCCAAGAAGGCCCCAAGAAGCGCCCAGGAGGCACCAAGAGGCCCCAAGATGGCCTCAAGAGGCCCCCAGGAGGCCCCCAAGAGGCCTCCAAGAGGCCCCCAAGATGCCCCCAAGAGGCCCCCAAGAGGCCCCAAGAGGCTCCCCCGAGGCACCCAAGACGCTCCTGGAAGCCCCTGGGGCCGCCAAGAGGCCCCCAAGACGCCCCAAACGGCCTCCAAGAGGCTCCCAAGAGGCCCGAAGAGGCTCCCCCAAGGCACCCAAGACGCTCCTAGAAGCCCCTGGGGCCGCCAAGAGGCCCCCAAGACGCCCCAAAAGGGGACGAGGTGCCCGAACGCCTCACGCCACGAGGAGCCCGAACGACTCACACCAGGACGAGGGGCCCGAACGACTCACACCAGAAGGAGGGGCCCGAACGACTCACACCAGGACGAGGCGCCCGAACGACTCACACCACGAGGAGCCCGAACGACTCACACCACGACGAGGGCCCCGAACGACTCACACCACGAGGAGCCCGAACGAGTCACACCAGGAGGAGGGGCCCGAACGACTCACACCAGGACGAGGGGCCCGAACAACTCACACCACGAGAAGCCCGAACGACTCACACCAGGACGAAGAGCCCGAACGACTCACACCACGAAGAGCCCGAACGACTCACACCAGGAAGAAGGGCCCGAACGACTCACACCAGGACGAGAAACCCCAAACGACTCAAACCACGAGGAACGCTTTCTCTCCCTCCTCCTCCGCCTCGTCCTTCTCCCGCTCCCACCACAAGGGGGATGTACAAGGAGGCGGGAGGAAGGAGGAACAGGGGAGATATGCGGGGGCAGGCGGAAACACGCATGAAAAACACGACTGTCGGCATGCTTCGCAAGAGTCCCACAGGCCCTTTGGGCGTGAGTGGTTTAGAGAGCCCGCTCTGTTCTCAACCCCCCTTCTTCCACTTCGGGGAGGGGTTTACCCCTCCCCCTACCCCCTCCCCCTGGGCCTGGAGAGGGCGCCTCGCGGGTGGTCAGAGGGGTCTTGTTCGACTCATGGGAAGGGCTAAAAAACGACACCCCTCACGAGGATTCTGGCCCCGACGGGGGGAGGAAGAAAAATACTCGCCTCTTCTTTGAAGCCAAACTCATTGATTTTACCACGGTTTTGGCCCCATATTGGCCTTCTGAGGGGGCAGCGCTAATTAAAGCTCCTCTCTTCTTTCAAGCCAACATCATTGATTTTACTAAGGTTTTGGCCCCATTTCGCCCTTCTGAGGGGGCAGCGCTAATTAAAGCTCCCCTCTTCTTTGATCGATCTCCTCCAAGATGGCCCCAAGAAGCGCCCAGGAGGCACCAAGAGGCCCCAAGATGGCCCCAAGAGGCCCCCAGGAGGCCCCCAAGAGGCCTCCAAGAGGCCCCCAAGATGCCCCCAAGAGGCCCCCAAGAGGCCCCAAGAGGCTCCCCCGAGGCACCCAAGACGCTCCTGGAAGCCCCTGGGGCCGCCAAGAGGCCCCCAAGACGCCCCAAACGGCCTCCAAGAGGCTCCCAAGAGGCCCGAAGAGGCTCCCCCAAGGCACCCAAGACGCTCCTAGAAGCCCCTGGGGCCGCCAAGAGGCCCCCAAGACGCCCCAAAACGGGACGAGGGGCCCGAACGACTCACACCACGAAGAGCCCGAACGACTCACACCAGAAGGAGGGGCCCGAACGACTCACACCAGGACGAGGCGCCCGAACGACTCCCGAACGACTCACACCACGACGAGGGCCCCGAACGACTCACACCACGAGGAGCCCGAACGAGTCACACCAGGAGGAGGGGCCCGAACGACTCACACCAGCACGAGGGGCCCGAACAACTCACACCACGAGAAGCCCGAACGACTCACACCAGGACGAAGAGCCCGACCGACTCACACCACGAAGAGCCCCAACGACTCACACCAGGAAGAAGGGCCCGAACGACTCACACCAGGACGAGAAACCCCCAACGACTCGAACCACGAGGAGCGCTTTCTCTCCCTCCTCCTCCGCCTCGTCCTTCTCCCGCTCCCCCCACAAGGAGGATGTACGAGGAGGCGGGAGGAAGGAGGAACAGGGGAGATCTGCGGGGCCAAGCGGACACACTTTTGAAAAACACGACTGTCGGCATGCTTCGCAAGAGTTGCTGTTGTGAGATGGGCTGGTGGGGATACGCGAAGCGTAAAGAATTGCTGTTTTGAGATGGGCTGGTGGGGATACGCGAAGCGTAAAGAATTCGAACTCACAACCCAGATACGTCTTGAGGCTCTGCTGGAGCTCCCCTTGAACTATCTTGGCGCCCTCTGGGGCAGTCTACTGGCGTGCGAACCGCATCTCCCAAGATCTCCACGAGGACAATCCTGCCTGCCCCACCGTTCCCCCATGGTACGAGCACGCCACCATGCAGCCACCGTGATGCGAAATGGGCCGGCGGAACTAGCGAAACGTTTACACTATCCGGCTAGACACTCTCACCTTGTCTAAGATAACACCTCGGTGATCGTTACTCACACGGAGTGATGCGCCGACGAAACCAAACAAGAGGGTTAGGCAAGTGGCGCTGACGGCGGACGCTTGCCAATCTGATATGGTAGCAGCTGGAGAATCCTCAAACACACGGTCAAACCCTCAAAATCACGTGGTATCGTCCTCCGAAGACCGTCGACTATGAGAAACGTCGGCCAACCAAGCTGCCGGAAGCCCGAGATCAATGTGCCTGCGAGGAACCCGAGAAGGGGGTCTTCGTCATGTGTCACGTGTCTGACATGTGGCAAGGCTCAGCATGCGACTGGGAGCACAGATACACTTGGGCGCGGGGAGCCACAAAGTAGGAGAATGTTGCCCGTCAGATCTAGTAGCTGTTGTGCAAAATCCGCACGCTCGGGGTTGAACCCGCAAGGTGATATGCGAAATCGTCCCTCCAGCACCCTGAGGTCCTGGAGGCGAGAGAACGTGCTGCTCCATCAGATCTAGTAGCTGTTGATGTATCCGCACTTGCACTTGGCATCAGACCCGAAAGATGATTCATTGTCCCTTCACCTGGAACCGCAGCCTTCCATCGACAAATATGCTCAATGCTATGCAATCGCGCTGCAGAATTCGCCAGCGCGTCACAGGATCTGAGTGGACTATCCTCATGCTTTTGAGTCCTCCGCATTGGATATGGTGAATTTCACCGGAATGCCCCATACCACATATTCCTGCCATGTCCGAAAACGCATTTGGGAATTTCTGGGCATTCTCGCTTGACGAGTCAAACGGCCCTGGGACCGTGGTTCGGAATCCGGACCTCCTACATGCCCTTACATGCTCATCATGGTCTGGTGTGAAACTCTTTTCGGGGCGACTCTTGGGCCGGCTTGGAAACAGCTTCGAGCGCTGGCCGAGAAGGCCAAAATCATTGAAAACCAAAGCGTCTGGTATGGTTCAGAACTGCCGCGGTTTATGTCTTGAGAGCGTCGAAGAACTACCCAACTGGCCCCAAGGGATCCCCAAACGGCCAAGGAAGGCTCAAGAGCCCCCCCGAGACGGCCCCCAAGGGCAGCCCAGAAGGGGAACTGAAACTTGCAATTTGAGGCCTCCGCTCTAAAATGGCCCCCGGGACCGCCCGCAGGCCACAACGAGGGCTCTTAGAGCCCCCCCCGGGAAGCCCCCCTCCAAGAGGCCCCCAAGAGACTTCCAAAGAGGGCACAACGAGATGCCTCGCAAGGAGCCTTTGAAATGCCTCTTGCGACCCAGGCCCAGTGGCGTGATGAACGCATGCTGCTGGCAATCAGTGAAAAACAAGTCTTCTGAGGCGTCAGTGCAGCAAGACGCTGCTCAGATCTACTATCAAACATAGTGCATCACCTTGCCACTACTCGTGTCAACACTGCATCAGGATAAACCTAGACACAATTTGTACTGCACTTCGCCACCGAACCCACCGTCAACCGTATGCTGCAAACGCAACGAGTTGAAAGTAGTGAGAATGATCTGGCTAAACACTCAACAATTCTAAGAACACGCCTCTTCCAGAGTTGCTTACACGGAGTGATGCGCCGACGACACCGAACACGATGGTTCGGCAGGTGGGGCTGAGGGCGGGCGCTTGTTCACCAGATCTAGTAGCTGCTAGACGATGCTTCAACAGATTGCCAGACACAGAAGATGATGTCGTATCGTCATCTGGGGGAGTCCTTGCTCAGACGCACAAGATGAGATGCGAGGTCCTCCCTCTGGCGCCCCAAATTCCCGGAGGCGAGAGAACCTGCTGCTCCATCAGATCTAGTAGCTGTTGACAAGATCCGCACATGCACTTGGCATCAGACCCGAAAGATGACTCACTGTCTCCTCACCTGGGGCCGCAGCCTTTCATCGGCAAAGACGCCCAATGCTGATTATGAGAACTCGTTGCAGAAATCGCCAGCGCCACAAATTCTGACTGGCCTGTCTTCAAACTCCTGAACCCTCCGCACGGATGTGTTCCGTGCGTGTCTGAGCTTTTCGCGTGACACTTCAAGGAGCCTGGGGAGCACGTTTTGGAACCCGCACTTCCAAGAGGCCAAAGTAACTGAAAACCCATGTCGTGTATGGTTTTAGACCCATCGCTGCGATACATAGATCTATATATATATATATATATGTATATATATATGTCTGTACAGATAGAGAGGGAGAGAGAGAGAGAGAAAGAGAGAGAGAGAGAGAGAAGAGAGAAAGAGAAAGAGAGAGAGAGGGAGAGAGAGGGAGAGATAGAAGCAACAAACCCAGTAAAGAAAGAAATGAAGAAAGAACTCAAGAGAGAGAGAGAGAGCGTCCAAAGGCTGTCCCAGAAGGCCCCGAAGCAGCTCCCAGTCGGGCAAAGGGAAGCCCCACGCGCCCCTGCGAGACGGTCCAGACGGCCCCCGAGCCCCCCCCGCGGGCGCCCAAAAGAGCCCCACGAAGGCTGCAGGCTGCAAGAGTCCCCCCCGGGAAGCCCTCCTCAAAGAGGCTCCCAAAAAACCTCCGAAGAGTCATTGCACCGGCCTTGCAGACGTGCTGCAGCGGATTTCTGCGTGAATTTCTGCTGCGTGGATGTTTGCCCGAAGCGGCGAGCGGAAAACGAAGTGAATTTCGCGTGAACTACTTTTGGTCATCCCTGGGCCAGGAATCCTGGCCCCCCCCCCAAAAAACACACACACGAAATTCACCTCGGAATCGGGAACGAACTTCTCCAACACACTCCGGGCCCACCCTATCGTTTTCCGAACGATATCCGCTCTGCGATGTTGGCGCTATGAACAGAGGAGACCCAGAAGGCTCCCAAAAGGCATAGTACATAAAATGCTCCGTGTCCGCGCGGCCCAGGCACGGTGGCGTTGCGGACCGAAGCCCACTGGGTAATGCCAGGATCGTGGCATGTCGCTGGCAATCAGGGAAACCACAAGCCTTCTAAGGCTTCAGGGCAGCAAGATGCTGCTCAGATCTACTATCCAACATCTTGCATCACCTTGCCACTACGCGTCTAAGTTGACGCCGACCAGAACAGGTGAGCATGCACGATTATGCACTAGGCCAACGAACAACTTGTCAATAGGATAATGCCAAAGAGTGGGCTAAGCACGGCCACTTTGTATAACAGGACGCCTCTGGGAACACTACTTACGCACAGGACGATGTGTCGAATCAAGCAGACAAGAGGGCACAATGGTGGCACTGGTGGCGGAAGCCTGCCCATCCTATATCTAGTATTCGTTGGAAGATCATCGACCAGACTGTCAGACCCGAAAGGCGATGTGATAACGTCCTCTGGGGAAGATCGTCGTGTATGATAGCCAATACAGACCTACCGGCCTGCACGGACGCGCGAGCTCAAAATGACCACGAAGACCCTAAGATGTGTCACGGCGCGCGAGGGGCGGTCCCCACGCAGATCCAAGAAATCCGCGCGGAGCGCCAAAAGTCTATGTTGAAGGGGCCCAGGGACAGACAAAAAAGTACACACACAAATACCAACATTCCCCATATGTCATATTTTCTGGATGTTCGTCTTCCCCCCCCACTTCCAATATCTTCCCATACTTCCCTGGGATCGAAGATGAACTGTGTCTGTGTGTTTTTGTTTCTCGCCTGATATGTTTATGCAGATTTTCTTGTTCGAACTTTGGCGTGCGGAATGTCTGGTAGAATGGTTGCCCGTCAAAATCTGGTAGCTGTTATACAGATCCGCCCGTGCTGGCTCAGATCAGGCCTTTGCCTCACGGGATCTGCCCCTGCGCAGAGCACAAGACGGGGACATCCTGAGGATGAGGAGGAGGCGGAGGGGGAGGGGTGTCCAGGCACGCCAGTGTGGAAGTTGGGATGAGGCGGCGCGAAGGATAACAGAGATGGGGGGGGAGGCTTGCGCTTCAGTAGGCAGCTTTGTGCTAGCCAGTCCCACCTGCGGGCGAAAGGTGAGTATGAACTCCAGCTTGGGTCCATGTGAGAATGGTAAGAGTTTCGATCGTCGCGTACAAAGCTAGCCGATGCAAGATCGGGCGCTCTGTCTGAAGCCCCGTTTGCATTGACCCCCGTCTTTCTAGCAGGGACCGACCGTCCCGGCCATCCTATAGGGCTACCACGACATGCTCTTAGAACCAACAAGTGTTCGAAAGAACAAAACCATGTTCTTAGAACAGCAACCCCATGTGTTAAAACAAGACAGCCCCGGCCAAAAATGCTCTGAGAACATTTCGCGGAAACCACGACAGGTTCTTAGAACATCCCTTGGTGGGCCTATAGGCGAGCCAGGGCGCTGGGCCACTGCTCGAGTCTCTCGACGCCCGATGCTGGCTGCCCGTGCCCGGCCCGGCCTCCATCCGGCGGGCCCCGAGGGCGTGGCTCTGCGGCGTGCCGCGCCCGGCGCGCCGCGGGGCATCGGGGCCCCTCGCGCGCGCTGGGTCTCTGCCGCTCTCGCTCAGCGTGTCTGTGTTTCTCTCTTTCTCTCTCTCTTTTTCTGGCCTTTTCTCGCTTCTCCTCTCTTCCTCCCTCTCTCTCGCTCTCTGATGCCCTCTCCCTCCATCTCTCTTTTCCTCTCTCTCCTTCTCGCTGTTTCTTCCTCTATCTCTCCCTCTCTGTCTGTCTCCTTTCCTCCCTCCGTTGGGAGATGTAGCTGTGTATATGTGTACCGGAGCAGATGCATGTATATGTCCGTCTATGTGCTATATGTGTATATATTTACATATATGCACCATCTATATATATATACATATACATATGTCTGTGTATATCGGAGTCAGGGGGCCGAACGGTCATTCATTGTCCCTGGGTGTGTGGCTGGAAAGAGAATTCGTGCTGATAATTATGCTTCTTGCGTTGTCGTTGTTGTTGTTGAATTCTCATTTCTGAAGAATAATTATTGTTGATCACCCCTCACCGGTGCATGCAGTTTTTCTCAGTCAAAGTGTGCCCCTCGACGCCCGCACCCTGTTTTTTGACAAAGAAAATGTTCCTGCTCAATCTGGCCCCCTGGCCCCCGGGTTACAACAATAACGGCTCCCGCCTGAGACTTCCTTGCGATTTAGCCAGAGACCCCGCTCCCGCCCGACGCTTCCTCGCATGTTATTCAGAATCGCGCTCTCGCTTGGGACTTCCTTACAATTTATATGCAGGAATCGCTCTCCCGGCGCTCTGGAACCGCGCTCTCGCTGGAGACTTGCCTGCAACTTACTGAAGAATGGCCTTGCGTAGGAATCCCCTGCAATTTGCCCAAGCGCCGCGCTCCCGACACCCAGGCACCCAGGAGTCGCGCCCGTTGTGGCCCCATGTGCATGCCCTTCGTGACCCCGCTGTCGCCACTTGTGTCCCCCTCATTGTCCTACGTGGCCCAGTTGCTACCCTCAGTGGCCCCATAGTTGCCTTCTGTGGCCCCGCGTTCTCTGCACTTCGTGGCCCCGCTCGTTCGCGCTTTCCGTGGCCCCATACGCATTCCCTTCGTGTCCCCGCTGTCGCCCTTCGTGGCCTACTTCGTGCTCTTCGTGGCCCTGCTGTCGTTCTCTCTCGCTCTCGCTTTCGCTCGTCGTCGTCGTCGCCGTCGTCTTCGACGTCGTCGTCGTCGTCGTGGTCGGTCCCCTGTCTGTCCCTCTTGGGGTCGGGTCGACGGTCCGCGGCCGCCCCGCCGATCAGCGCTGCCGCTGGCCAGGCCGACGGTCCGCGGCCGCCCCGCCGCTTGCCGGGGCCCGGCCTGCAGGGAAGAAAGGTATACCCCCCAAAAGGGGTTCGATCGAACACGAAGAGGGTGGGTATCGAGGGTTTGGGAAATACGCGTCATTGCAAACTCGAGCATATAAGGGCGAACGGTCTTAAAATGATTGTTGTTGTTTTTGTTTTTGTTTTTGTTGTTGTTGTTGTTGTTGACTTCTCATTTCTGAAGAATAAGTATTGTTGATCCCCCCACCGGTGCATACAGTTTTTCTCAATCGAAATGTGCCCCTCGACGCTCGCACCCTGTTTTTTGACAAAGAAAATGTTCCTGCTCAAAGTAGCCCCCTGGCTTCCAGGTTACAACAATAACGGCTCCCGCCTGAGACCTCCTTACGATTTAGCCAGAACCCCCGCTCCCGCCCGACACCTCCTCGCATGTTATTCAGAATCGCGCTCTCGCTTGGGACTTCCTTGCAATTTATATGCAGGAATCGCTCTCCCGGCGCTCTGGAACCGCGCTCTCGCTGGAGACTTGCCTGCAACTTACTGAAGAATGGCCTTGCGTGGGAATCCCCTGCAATTTGCCCAAGCGCCGCGCTCCCGACACCCAGGCACCCAGGAGTCGCGCCCTTTGTGGCCCCATGTGCATGCCCTTCGTGGCCCCGCTGTCGCCACTTGTGTCCCCCATCACTGTCCTACGTGGCCCAGTTGCTACCCTCAGTGGCCCCATAGTTGCCTTCTGTGGCCCCGCATTCTCTGCACTTCGTGGCCCCCGCTCGTTCGCGCTCTCCGTGGCGCCATACGCATTCCCTTCGTGTCCCCGCTGTCGCCCTTCGTGGCCTACTTCGTGCCCTTCGTGGCCCTGCTGTCGTTCTCTCTCGCTCTCGCTTTCGCTCGTCGTCGCCGTCGTCGTCGCCGCCGTCGTCTTCGACACAATCGTCGTCGTCGTCGTCGTCGTGGTCGGTCCCCTGTCTGTCCCTCTTGGGGTCGGGTCGACGGTCCGAGGCCGCCCCGCCGATCAGCGCTGCCGCTGGCCAGGCCGACGGTCCGCGGCCGCCCCGCCGCTTGCCGGGGCCCGGCCTGCAGGGGAGAAAGGTATACCCCCCAAAAGGGGTTCGATCGAAGACGAAGAGGGCGGGTATCGAGGGTTTGGGAAATACGCGTTATTGCAAACTCGAGCATATAAGGGCGAACAGTCTTAAAACTGATTGTTGTTGTTGTTGTTGTTGTTGTTGTTGTTGTGTGTTGTCGTCGTCCCACTCGCGACCCACCCCGCGACCCACACTGCGACCCACCCTGCGACCCACCCCGCGACCCACCCCGCGACCCACGCCGCGACCCACCCCGCGACCCGCCCGCGACCCACCCCGCGACCCACCCCGCGACCCAGTCAGTATACAAAATGCAAATCAGAGTGAGGTGGCCGAACGGTCATTCATTGTCCCTGGGTGCGTGGCAGAATTAAAAAAAAAATCGTAAAGATTATGTGTGTTGCGTTGTTTTTGTTGTTGTTGTTGCTGTCGTTGTCGTTGTCGTTGTTGTTGTTGTTGTTGTTGTTGTTGTTGTGTGTTGTCGTCGTCCCACTCGCGACCCACCCGCGACCCACACTGCGACCCACCCTGCGACCCACCCCGCGACCCACCCCGCGACCCACCCCACGACCACGCGATCCACCCCGCGACCCACCCGCGATCCACCCGCGACCCACCCCGCGACCCACCCGCGACCCACCCCGCGACCCACCCGCGACCCACCCCGCGAGCCACCCCCCAGGGAGGAAAAACCACAGGACCTGACAATTTACGTTTACCAAAGCAGCCCTGGGCGTTGACTAAACAACCCTGCCCTGTTCGATTCAATTCCTTGTCTGTGCTTACTAGACGGGTTTGCTTGTCGCGGTGATTATGATGGGGTAGATGTTCTGCCCTCTACACCCGCTACCCACACACGACCCAGCAACGACCCACCCGCCCTACCCACATTGGTTTATCCAACAAATCGGCGCCTGCGGCGTGCTCGTTGCATAATTTGTGAAACTTTGGCGCCTGCGGCGGGCTTCTCCATTGCCTCGCAAACTGCCGACGTCCCCGCCGCCCCCTCACTCTTATCCGCATCTGCGGGACGCTACGTACATATACAAGCCCTATTTCAGGCCCACCATACTAACAAACATGGTAACACGAATAATAACAACAACAAAACGACAATACAACACTCTTGAATCTCCATCCTGAAACAAAGGTGGCCGACACAAGAAGGCAAAACCCTTACGGATAAAGCCCTTACATATATACTGTCATTATAGACATATGTGTGTGTCAACACATATGTATATACATATTTATAACATATAGATATGTACATGAACCTATGCGTCTGCAGCCCGTATATGTGTCCATATATGAAAAGTTCTCTCACTCTCTCTCCCTCTCTCTGTCGCACTCGCACTCGCTTTTTCACTCTCCCTCCCTCTCACTCTCTCTATCCCTATCCCCATGGTAATCACAAGGTGGGGATAACACAATTCAGGGTTTGGGAGGGATAGTACACTGTTCTCCGGGCAACTCGTACGTGCGATGATATGTTAGTGTAGTCGAGCAATATCCTGCTCGCTCTGGCGGGGCCTCCTTGGAGAGAGGAGCACGACACCTGCGAAGTAGTATTGTATAGCCATGCCCTGCTCGCTCTGGCAGGGCCTCCTTGGAGGGGGTGATACCCTGGTCGTTCTGAAGGGGCCTCCCTGGAGGGGTCGGAGGAACACGGAACCTGAGAATCCCATAGCCCTGCCACGCGTCCGTTAGGATAGCTGAAATAGTGAGACTCCGATGGACATGCCACAAGTTTCGAGACAGCTTTGCTACTCAGCATAAGATGATGGCATTCGTACTTCCCCTGGCGATAATGAAGTTCGGTCTCGCCGACCTTTCCCCCGGCCAATTCTGTCTCTGTCTTGGAACGGGATAGTCAACTCTGAGGGGTTAGGGGATGGTATGCTTTATTTATCTGTGGAGCTCGGTTATCTCGCCCTGGAGGTCTCCCAACAAGGAGCTCGCCTCGGCGGGATGGAGGAGCAAATCTAGGGCGCACCAGCCTGCTTACGCAGACGATTGCGGCAGCGACGTAGCAGATGACCATGGCTGTCCTGAAACACCATAGTCGTCGTGTGCCGGGAGAGGGCTGGGGTGGGGGTGGGGGGGGGGAGCGAAAATCCCTGGCAGCTCGGGGCTCGGGGCCCGGAGCCGCAGACGGCCAGGCGGGGGCGGGCAGCAGCACTGGCTGAAAGCTCGACGCTCCGCAGCAGGCTCGGCTGCCTCCTCTCTGGCCGAGCGAAGCTCCATCCATTGCCGAGAGACTACTCGCAAACGGCCTGGATCCGCCGAGGCTTTGGAGATCCGCTACATCGAGGCAAGCATGTCGCAAGCCTAGAGGTTGACACCAACACCAAGATCGGCGGTGTGCTTCCACCGAGCGAAGACGATCCCGATCTCGGTGATGGTGGTAATATTCTGGCTTCCAAGGTGACCGAAGTATTACCACCAACACCGAAATCTAGGACCATCTCCCCCATGTGGAGGCAACCCCCTGTGCTGGTGTTGTTGGTGCCAATTCCCAGGCCTTCAAGCACGTGCTTTCCGTCGGACGCCTGCGAGCAGCGGACCGCGCTCGGTGACGCTCCAGGGGCCCCGGGGCAGCCGCTGGCTGGCGGACTGGCCGGCGGCGGCGGGAGCCGAGGCGCGCGCGCATCGCGGGGCCCGTGGCGGGCGGCGCCGGGGCTCGCGGGCGGCCGGGCACGTGGACCGCAGAGCGCCCCAAGCCCGCTCGCCAAGGGAGGGGCTGCAGCAAGAGAGACAGCGAGAGTGAAGGGGCCCTGGGACACACAAATAGATACACACAAATAACAGGTTTTCCCATATTTCCCCATATTTCCTGGGTTTCTGTCTTCCCCCCCCCCCCACACTTCCCATATTTTCCCATATTTCCCTGGGACTCGACGAATAATTGTGTCTGTGTGTTTTTCCCTCCTGAACAACGAGAGGCGCATAACAACTGCGCCAGAGCGCGCCCGGGGTGGCGCCGGAGGCGCCGCCAAGGGGGGGGCCCAGCGCCGATGCAAGAGATCCGCGCGGAGCTCCAGGGCGTCGTGTTTACGCCTCTCTTTCGTCTTCGAGGGTGGATGCAGTCAACCCCTATGGAAGAAGGACGCACGATCGCAAGGATGCCAAGGGCCTCGGAGGGCCATGTCGCCACTCTGCGGGCCGGCCGGCGAAAGCGGCCAAGGATGGGCCGAAGAGGAAGGATGCAAGGGTCACCGTGGAACATTGCTCATCCGTGCTGTGCGGGTCAGGGCTGGACCTGAACGCTGTTTTTCGCTTTGGTTTCGTGTTGCGTTTCGTTTGCTCTGCCTGTTTTCCTGCACCTCCCTGCCAGAACTCGGGAGCGGCCAAGAGGGGTGTCCAAGAGGGGGGTGTGCGAATCATGACCGGCGGCATGTGCGCGGCCCAGCGGGGGGGCCAGGGACGTAATGAAAAGAAGAGGCGCCATGAAATCTGGGGAGATATCATGGCCCCCGCCATGGTATCCACCCCCCCTTGTCATCACCCCCCTCTTTTCCGCCCCCGAATAACGAACAACAACCCACGGCCGAAGTCCAGCAAAACGGCGCTTAGATCCAGCCCTGGTGCGGGTTGACGGTGCATCCGCACAGAGCCCGCACGGACTGCAACCGGCCCATGCGCCACCGAGCCCTCCTCTCGCTGCATCCCGCCGGTAACTCGGCCCCGACGCCTGCCGGGCGCGGGCCCGGGAGCGGCAACCAGCCGGGCCCCGGGAAGGCCGTTCGAGGATCCAGAATCTCGGCGGTGGACAAACCTGCCTTTAGTAAACCTCAATTTAGTGAAAACGGCCTAGGACCGAAACCGACGGACATGGACCCGCAGAAATGACGGCCGCGACGCCCTCTCGCGAACCGAAAACGGCCAATTCACTAATCAACGTGTCAGGGTAGGAGGCCTGTCAACCTCCGAGAATCGAGGGTCCAGGATCCAGTATCGAGGCTCCAGAGTCGAGGCTCCCGGGTCGAGGCTCCCGGGTCGAGGCTCCCGGGTCGAGGCTCCAGAAGCGAGGCTCCAGGGTCGAAGCTCCAGCACGGGAGGCCCCGCCGCGACCTCTCCCCCCGCCGCAGCACCCCCCCCCCTCTCCCTCCACAGGAGAGGCCCCCCTCGCCGCTCCCGCCGCTCTCGCTCGCTGCGTCCCCCCCCCCCCGGGGGGGTGGCACGGCCTCCCGCCTCTGGGGACGGGGCGCCCCCCGGTCCCGTCTTGCCGTGCCCCCCCCCCTCTCTTTCGCCTCTTGTGATTGTGGCTGGTTTGTTTGTTAGTTCTGTTGCTTGTGTCTCTCTCTCTCTCTCTCTCTCCCTGTGTGTTTCCCTCTCTTTCTCTTGCGTTGGCGTGATCATCGGCCCGACTCGAACAAAAACAGTTGTTTTTGGTATGTTTGTTTTGTTTGTTTGTTTGTTTGTTTTTCTCTCTCTCTCTCTCTCTCTTTCTCTTGCGTTTGCGTGATCATCCAATCGAATCAACAAAATCTGCCCACGCTGGGCCTACAATGGTAATTCTCTGACGCTGTGTCTTTGACTCTGAGCCACGTCTGCGTCACAGAGCAGGGAAGGGGGGGGGCTGGGAAGCGGCATGCCACTACCTGACAACACCCTGGCCCCATCTCGTGATCCACCCGGAAATTTGGTCCGGGGCCGGAAACAGACAACATCCATAAGAAGGACGGGCGGAAAAGACGCCTGGACCTTGGACACCGAAGTTGGCACTTTTTGGGCGGCGGGCTGCCAACATGCTGAGGGGGTGGCCCGTGAAAACGGCGACGGCCAGGCCGCAGAGGCAAGGGCGCGAGGGCTTCCGAAGGACAGTCGTGCGTCCTTGCTGAGAGTTTTGACTGTATTGCGCAACGAGCTAACCGAGGAAGCCTTTAAGAACCCCACTGGGGTTATCGTTAGCACCGCACCAGGATTTAATATTTCCAGGGGGCCGTTTTCGCTGGATATGCTGTGCATTTCCTAGGCCAGCATGGCTTAGCGGCAGCTAGCAGGGCTCAGCAAGGCTTAGCTTTGCCCCGAGTGCTCTCTGCGGGCTCCTCTGGAGCCGAGGCAACGCTCCCAAGGTGCCGGATGCGTTATGCTTTCACCGGATGACGGGTGGGGGTTCTTAAGTGCTTCCTGGGGTTCTCTCTCTCTCTCTCTCTCTCTCTCTCTCCCCAAACCCCCCGCGTGATGATTTGTTTTTCCTTGCGTCGACCCCTGGAGGTCTCGACCCACTCCCCTGGACCGGGTTCTCATCCTGAGTCATTTTTGACGGCCTCGAGGGCCGGTAAGGGCCCAAGAAGATAGCCCAAATGATCGCTTCATTGCCCGAGAGGGGGGGCCTGGGCCTCTCGCTCGCGCACACGCTTGCCACAATGCGTGCCCCTCATCCGACAGATCGCCGATGGGCCCCCGATGCCTGGCGCGACCGCCCGGTCCTGGGCGGGGTGCGGCAGCAGGGTCCCACGTCGGGGCACACACATGGACTAGCGATCCATGGGTCTGGCGCGCGGTCGCCAGATCCATGGACCCGGGGGAGGTGCCCTCCCCCAAAGATGCATCTGGCGCCGCCTCGCTCGGCAGGTGGAAATCCGCGATTTTTGCCCTGGGAGCGGGGCCCGCCGCGAGTCCACGCCCCCGTGATCCAGGCTTGCGATCGCCCGCCCCGATGCCTGGCGCAACTGCACGGCCCTGGGCGGGGTGCGGCAGGAGGGGTCCCCCCCGCGCACGCCCCGAAGGGCGACGACGAGGAGCGTGCGATTGGGGGTCGGCGCCCCCCCCCCCCCCCCTCCTCCCCGGGGCCATTCCCCCCTTGACGCTGCCCCCTGGTCGGTATCGTCCAACCGATCCCCGCCCCGTGGTCCAGAGGCTCGAAGCTTCCGGCCGCTGCACGGCTGGAGCGGGGCGGGTCGCTCTCGAGGGCGCTCGAGACGTCGAGGCGCTGAGATCCAGAAGGCGGGAAACCCACCCCCAGACCCCCAGCATCCCTGCACCCCAGCTGAGGACGCACACACACACACACACACACACACACACGCACACACACACACACACACACACATCGAAGCCCGAAGGGAACGGCCCATATCCCCATATAGGGGGGCAATCGGCCATGGGGGCCCAGGCCACGTTCATGGGGATAGGGGTCGGTCAAACGATGCCCACATGGTGCGGTGAGAACATTGGATAAGGGGCCGTTGGACAAAGAATCGAGGGTCTGGGTGCTGGTGGGACTGCAATCGTG
Source organism: Prorocentrum cordatum (assembly GCA_963575745.1). Lineage (NCBI taxonomy): Eukaryota > Dinophyceae > Prorocentrales > Prorocentraceae > Prorocentrum > Prorocentrum cordatum. Next base: position 165,163 of record CAUYUJ010014649.1, on the reverse strand, counting down.
GACCGGCGATGGACATCGCCGCCGCCCTCTTCATCAGGTGAGGAATCGTCCAGGGTCTGAAGCATCATGGGTACAGTCCTCAACGAAAGCCCCTCACCGTATTCGTGGCGGGTAACATCCGAATCCTACCCCCCCAACCACCGATATCCACTGATTCGCCGGAGTTGATGAGACGCGGCGGGGTTCAGATTTCGCCGCGTCTCGACGAATTCCGAACCCTAGTTACCCCCGCCGCCGATCGAGTTGCCCGAATCCTTGATCGGCGAGGACAGGGTTCACATGCTGCCCCCGCATTCGGGCCACAACTGGGGCCTCTGGCGGCCGTTCGGGACGATGCAGGTACCCACGGAGCGCTGTCGGCGAGGCGCAGATCACGCTGGACCTCACCCCGAGGCTGAAACGCCGCTGGGAGCCGACGAAGCCGGTCTTGGAACCCTGGAGAGCGGCCTCCCCCCCCTGTCTTGGCATGCAAGAAGCGGGTCCTGCGGGGAAGGGGTCCTGCCTGGATCCCAGGGCCCTCCCCCCCGGACCAGCTCCCCTTCCCGAGGCGTGCGTTGGCGGGCCTGGGGCCCATCGAAGGGCCCAGGAAACCCCAAACTGGTCCTTGATCAGACTTTCTGCTGCATCCTCGGGGGGCCTTGTCTATCCTGTCGCGGCCCTATCCGCGTCGAATCCGTGTCGAATCCATGTCGGACTCGTCGGATCCGTGGCGAATCCGTGTCGAATCCGCATCGAATCCACGTTTGATTCGCGTCGAGTCCGCATGGAGCCCACGTCGGGCACAAAGATGCAACGTAACCTCGGGACCCATCTCTGTCAGGGTGGCCATCGTAGCCCTGTGCCTTGTGGATGCCATGACAATGGACACCCTAGCAGTCCTAACATCGAATTTAAACATGTGTTCAACATGCCGGAAACATGTTCTAATCATGTTTCGATCATGCTTTTACAGGTTTAAGACACGCTTCAAACATGTTTAGACATCTGGACATTACAGGGCAGTGTTTGATAGATCTGTTTTTCTTGTAAAAGAACATATATATATGACTTTAAACTCATGACGAGGGTATGAATACATGTCTGCATGAACTCATCGTTGTTTTTAAATACTCAATCCCTGCATGTTTAATACATCGTCCGCACGCGGAGCATGTATTTCAAACGGCCCTGTATGTGTCAACGCGCTTCCCCTGCATCTGATCGTCGTCCGCCCTCGTAGCCCCCGAGCGCTCACGAGCCGCCGCCGCCGCCGCCGCCCGCCTGGCTGCGCAGGGGAGCCCGCGCGGGCGGCCGCCGGGGAGGGGAGGGGGGGGGCGCCGCAGGCGCCGGCCGGGCGCTGCCGCTGCGGCGGCGAGCGCCGTCGAGGGCTCAACGACGTCTGCGCTCCCTCGACGATTGCTCTCCCTCGACGTCTGCTCTCCCTCGACGGTTGCTCTCCCTCGACGTCTGCTCTCCCTCGACGATTGCTCTCCCTCGACGTTTGCGCTCCCTCGACGATCTGCTCTCCCTCGACGTTTGCTCACCGTCGACGATCTGCTCTTCAGGTTGCCGTGGAGCTCTCGCAAGGTGTCCGCCGTCTGGCGGGCCAGAGCCCTGCAAGCCGGCCGGAGACAGGTCGTCAAGCCCGTAGGGAGGGCGGAGCTCCTCCTCCGCATGTCCCTCCTCCCTCCTCCTCCTCCTCCTCCTCCTCCTCCTCCTCCTCCTCTTCCTCCTCCTCCTCCTCCTCCTCCTTCTCTTCCTTCTCTTCCTCCTCTGGCCCGCGGGAGTCCCCAAACACGCGCGCGCGCCACGTACAGGACTGCAGCGGGCACTGGCACCCGTGGGCCTCGACCCGCGCAGCCGCCCCTCTTGCCACCTTCGGCTCCCGACGACGGAAGGGACGGGGGGAGCATGCCCGGAGCGGGGTGGCGACAACCGGGGATGTCTGAAGGGGCCCTGGGACACACAAATAAACACACACACACACACAAATCACAGGATTCCCCATATTTTCCTATATTTTCTGGGGTTTTGTCTTCCCCCCCCCCACTTCCCATATTTTCCTATATTTTCTGGGGGGTCGACGATTCACTGTGTCTGTGTGTTTCTTTCCCTCCTGAGATGTCTAGGGGAGGAGCAGGGGCGAGGAACAGGGACGAGGAGGACTGCGACGGAGGAGGCACAGGGACGAGGGGGGGGGGGCGGCGGCGGAGGCTGGCGGAGCAGGGACGAGGACGGCCGCGACGAGGGGGAAAAAACGAGCTCGGAGGCCACGCCCGACGTCTTTCGGGCGCGGCCTCACCGAGCCCCGGCAGACCACCCCTTTCCGTGACGCCATCCTCGCCGTACTAGCTTCCTTCCGGCCGCATACATACGTCTTCGGGCGAGGCGAGGGGGACGTCACGGAGAACGATGGTTTGCCAGGGATCGGTGAGGCCGCCCCTGAGTCATGGGCGGGTCTTCGCACGCAAGCCAGAAAGTGCGGGAACCTGGCCGTGCAACCACGCTCCCTGCCCCTGGATTTCCAGCAGCCCCACATGCACAGGGAGGTTCGGCGTTGAGCACCATCATTCGCATGCCAACGCGAACCAAGCATCGCCTCCGACAACTCCTTCCACTTTCCCACCGACGCATACCACCCGCAAGATCCCGCAAACATCCCTCGGCTTCCATCGCAAACCCAATACAGGTCGATTCTATGACCTCAGGGCCTCTCTCGCTGAGTCCCCAGGATCTATCTGAAAAGCCCTCTGCCTTGTGCCCTGTGCACACTGCTTCGGCAGCGCGCGGCATGCCTGGGCGCGCCGCTGGCGACCATGGCCTTGCGAATCAGCCCCATCAAGTCTGCCCGAGGCGCGACCGAATAATTCGGATCTGGAAGCCGAAGCCCTCTCTCTCCGAAGGCCAGACGTCTTTAAACTATGCTTAGGTTGGGCATGTCCCCCTACAGGCAGATGTTGGGTTTTTTCCGCAACAAAAAACTCAAAAGCAATTCAAAAGTGCTCAACAATCCTCCCCATTCTATCTTTTGATTATGTTTGGATGTTCCTCCTGTACAGGGACACGCCCGACTTAAAACTATGCTCTCATGACTCTCGCTCCTTGCCTGCGTTGGGGGCAGCTCCCGTGCGGCCGCTCCCCAAGGCGGCCCCGTGGCGAGGGGAACCCACGCTGGCGAACGCCCACACGACCGGCGCCAGGTCCTTCACGTCCTCCGCGGCGAACAAAGAGAGGGACCCGGAGCCGAGCATGGAGCTTAGTGGCAACAGCCCAGACCCTCCCTCTCCAAGCCGCCTTGAACTATCGACGCCTAGGTGCTGGACTTGTCAATGCCTGATGGGGGAACGAAAAGAGAACCGATACCCAGGTGGGTGTTGCCCAGAATTCTGGGGCGAACCTACCGATGCCGCTTTCGGGTTTAACAGACATCTCGCGTCGTGAGGTGGCAGTCGGCGGCGAGCGACGGGGGGAAGTGAGAAGGAGGAAAACTTCTCAGAAGGCAGCGGGGATTCTTCGGAGCCCGCCGGCCCTCTGAGAGGTTCAGCGTGGGAGCAGCAGCAGCAGTCGGGAGGTATACCGCGGGTGGTGGGGCCGTCCTGGGGCCCTCTCGGGCGATCTTGGGCGCCTCTTGGGTCGTGTGGGAGCCTTCCCGGGCCGCGTTCGGGCCCTCTTGGTGACCTCGTGGGCCCACTTGGGGCGGTCTTGGGGCCTCTGGGGCACTCTTGGAGCGTCGGGAGCCCGAAAACGCGAGAACGCGGAGAACCCAATGATCACCCAGAGTGCAGAGGGACCGAGCAGGCCTGTCCGCCCCACCCCCCCACACACACCATCTTCTCAAACACACACACAAACACACACACACACACACACACACACACTCACGCACAAACCAAGGCCACGCTGACGGTGATGCTGGTTAGCGGCGATGTCGGGAATGTGCATTTTTTTCGACGCAGAACCCGCGCAGAACAAATCGTAGGAACCCTACAAAAAAACCCAACTGCACTATCGAAACCTACATCGTTGTTACCTATATCGACGTTAGCGCGTCTACGGAGAAACATACAAACACAACGGTGATGCGTTGGCACAAACCATGTGTTGCAACCAAGGGCCAATCATGTACCATGACACCAACAGAGCCTTCGCCAATTGCTCAACGTGTTGGAACCGGGAGCCAGGAATATACCATGACACCAGTGGCTCAACTGAAGTGTGAACCACATGGGTGGAACGTTCCTGCAAGTCGATACAGCACGCACGGGTACCGCACGCGCATCGAACACTTTGTGTAGCATCGCGCTGCCCTATATCACACTGCAACCTTGAAATTAGACCGCTATGGAACAGCACATATTGCAACACACAACATGTTGACGACCAGTGCACAACACGCACCTTTCCGTATGTGTGGGCGCGTCAAGCGCACACTGCTCATGGCTGATCTCACAAAGCTGCACCTCACGGAGCAAGCATACCACAGTGCGAGTGCCTGTGTGTAACTGCGCGCAGGCACATTGAAGGCATACATTGCGAACCGCAATACAACATACCTAGCCAACATATGATACATGCCACAACGTGCACTCGCATTCTCAGTGTACTGGCGCATGCCTGAGCATGCGCATGCACATGCGTCCATGTGCGTACGCATGTCATGTGCATGTGCGTGTACATGCACTCGTTGGACAAGCACGTGCAGGTACACATGCAAAGGCCGATACGCATGCACAACCATGGCGTATGGCCCTGGGTAAGGCGTGATGGTGGAGCATAACGGTAATGCTGTACATGTAAAAATGGAATAAGTGTAGCTGTGTGCGTGCTCACGTTTTCATGCGTGTAGGTATGTGAATGTGCGATCGCCCATCTTTCAGTATGCGTAACCCCTGCATTCTTCGAATGTGCACGCAGATGTAGGTGCGGATGCACATGCATGTAAAGTGTGTGAGCATGAAAGCAGGCGTTCGCATGTGGTTGAGCTCGCACATATGTGATGTTAGTGTGCATATGTTTGTAACCACGCGTCAGTGCGTGTGCCGATCATGTAGTCTATTGACAGATGCGTGAGTGCAATCGTGCACGCAGGGTTAACAACAAAATTTTACATGGTTGTACGCTGCTCCTGAGGCAATGACACATTCGGGATCACACTGTTCGACATACTGGGAAGATGACGAGTCACCTCATGAACATGATTTGCACAAATATACACCCAAGGCATTGATGGTTCTATGCTAAATGGAAGAGATGTCTCAGGCGAACTGGCCGAACCACCTGGGATGAGGGCTTCTCGGTGCGCGAGGATGACTCATACGACGCTGGCCGCGTGTGCTGTATCAACGAGCCCAGAAACAAGAGGACATCTCGAGCGAGACTGGCTGGATCACCTGGTGCGCGGCATGTCGTAGACGAACCTGTCTGAACCATCTCAGATCAGGTCATATGGGAGCCCAAAAATGAAGCCCAGAAATGCGAGGACGTCTCAGGCGACTCTGGCCGCGCATGCTGCATCCATCTCCGAGCCCAGACATGCGAGGGCGTCCCAAGCGGAACTGGCCAGACCATCTCTCGCGCAGTATCTGACGAAGTTTGAGAAGGAACGGTCTGGACCGCCTCAGGTCAGGGCATCTTTGAGCTCAGAGTTGCGAGGCTGTCTCAAGCGAAAACTGGCCAGAAAGTGTCGCGCGGCGCCCTGAACTCAGACTTGCGAGAATGTCTCCAGCGGAACTGGCTGAACCACCTCGCGGGCTGTATCTTCGAGCACAGGTGTCTCTTGCGGAACTGGCTGGACCGCCTTGCGCGCTGCATCTCGCCGTCATCTCTGAGCCCAGAGTCGTGAGAATGTGTCAAGCCAAACTGGCCAGAAACCTCAGTTTAGGGCATCTCCGAACCAAGAACTGCGAGAACGTCTCAGGCGAACCTGGCCAGACCACCCCCGATGCTGGCCAGTATTTCTGAATGCTGGTCCCTGAACCAGAACTAGCTTCTACCGCAACAGGACCCCCATCAGCACAGCTGCTTGGGGAAGCGCGGTACAAGAGGGCGTGCGAACGGGAGCGGAAAGGGGGCACGAGATACGAGGAACGGACAGGAGGGAAGTCGGGAAAGAGAGGCGACATTTCCAGCTGGGCTTGCCTGGGTGTGCCATGCGTTTGATGGTATGCGTGATAATGGCATGTGCACGTGCTGGCAAGAAAACGCGGTCCAGACAACCCCTTGGACGCCTTGGACAACCCCGCCAGGATCTGGACAACCCCGCTGAGACAAGCCTCCCCGGGGTGGGTTCTTCTCAAAACACATATAGTCGGCTAAGCATGCACAGCAGAATCGAAAGGAACAGCTTACAATACCCTGGGAATTCGCGGCACATCAGTTAACACACTTAGATCGCGCCGACGCCTTACATCCGAAGACAGATTGTACACATGCGCTAGCCCTGGAGCCACCTAGTCCGCAGCTGAGTTATTGATATCACAACCATGATGAGAGGTGCACAATGCGCGCGTGCAACGTTGTATGGCATGTACAAGCAGACGACGCATGTTCCATGTGAACAAGTACATGCATTTACGCATGTCGTATGCTCCCGTGCTCCCATGGGCGCGCACAGATCAGGATGAATGCTTGCACGTGTGGCCAGGCACGGTAGCAAAGACGACTGAACATGTACACTAAGAAGATATCGTGGCATGCGCAGAGCCGGTCATATAGACAACACTACATCTTAGTTCTGAACAATGATTTACAGCACTGGACGCGGTATACAGTCCATACCAGCTGGCAAATTACGCCATGCCGATATCACAAAAAAAATATTACACTTCAGCATGGCTCTTCAGCAAAAGGACCCGTGCATGTGGCAGAGAGCTGCGGATGCAGGGCGCAGGCGCCTTGAACAACCCAAAATCTGACAGGAGCAGCTCAGCGATGTTCCGGTAGGCGTCCTGAGGGAGCATGCACTGAGGCTCCAGATCACAATCTGGGGAGACGGCGACAGAAGCGCAGACGCCCCCCCTCCCCTCGCCCCACGCGCCTCCTCCCACCCCGCTCTGATCCCTTCTACCTCCCCTCTTTCTCCCTCGCTCTCCTCCTGCTCCAGCCCCCTCTTCTTCCGTCCTCCTCCCCCTCGCGCAGGAGGACGCCCTACTCTCCATACCATGAGGGAAACGCACGGGGGGACTGACTCGGGGTGGGGGGAACATCGACCTGGCATCGGCGATACATCGCCGATAGATCGGCCATAGACCCCGATAGCGAAGCGAATATGCACGGTCCTCGGCGGGGGTGGGATATCTGGCATCGACCGGCGATCAATGAGCGACTGTGGGTCGATGCACACACACCCCTGAGCCTATTCCCCCTAGCGGCCCCAGCGTTGCCCCTGACCGTCTACTCCTTCGTCGCCTGACCGCCCCTTGCGCAAGAGGACGTCCTACTCCCCATACCCCCTCCTGCTCCTGATTGTCTCCACGCAGCGCTCCTCGTCGAACAGACGGAGCCTCGCCAGGCTCACGACCAGCGTGCAGTGCTGGAAGAAGGACGCCTGCGGCCAGGAACGATCGGGGTGGTCAGGCAGATGGGAGCAATTACCCAGGGGAAAAACAAGGCCCCAAACTAACAATCGAATCAAAAACCTAACGAACACACCGTTGGTTGTGCGCGCGTGCATTCTGCATTTCTAATGAAATGCGAAGCCAGGACCGGGACAAGATCAGACCCAGACAAATCGGAGATCTCAGAGATCCAGCAGTTCAGGAGGATGTATCGGGCAACACGGCCGTGCCAAAGCACTCCAGAACGCACTGAGAACCTTCTGGAACGCTCTCGAATGATCTACGCATCCCGGCTTTTACACAGAAATGTGAGCCCAAGAAGTGCACAAAGCAAGGGACCAGTCAAAATGATTGAGCAGCCCAAGATAGCCTTATGTCGGGCGTGTCTCCCTACAAGGGGATTTTCGACGAAAAATAAAAAGTACTCCAAAAACAAACCAAAAAGGTCACAACACTCAAAAAATAGTCCCCCGATTGTTTTTGGAGTACGTTTGGACTATTCTGGTGGTATTTTTTGTTTTTCGTCGAAATTCCCCCTGTAGGGGGACACGCCCGACTTAAAGATAGCCAGAGCCACGTCTCTCGACACCACGCGACTCACAGCGGGCAGCAGACGCTGAAGCGCGCCGGCCTGGGCGTCTCAGCACCGAGGGGGGAAGAGCGACACATCGCTTGCCGCCCGGAGCGCTGTCCCCGCCCCCTCCCCCGAGCGAGGACGGCTGGGGGGGGGGCGGGCCCCTCCTTGATAACTCCGGGGCTGACATTGCTGGCGCTCCCAAATCCCTCGCACCAGCAGACAAACGAGACAGACAGCCCGCCCCCCTACATGGCCTACCCCGCCCCCGAGAAAGGACGGTTTGGTGGGGGGTCCTTCCTATATGATTCCGGGGCTGACACTACTGGCGCTCCCAAATCCCTGGCGCCAGCAGGCAAAACAGAACGAACAGCCCGCCCTCCTACATGGCCAACCCCCCCACCCGAGAAAGGACGGTTGGGGGCGGGGGATCCTTCCTTCAAAATTCCGGGGCTGACACCACTGGCGCTCCCAAATCCCTGGCACCAGCAGGCAAAACAGAACACACAGCCCCCCTCCTACATGGCTCCGGCTGGGCGAAAGGGGGGATGGCAAAGGGGGGATTTTGAGACTCAGCTCACGCAGCTGATTTTCCCGGCGCCTCCTGGCGCCGGAGGCGGCTGTGCATCGAGGAATGGGCCCCGCTCGGTGGGGCCGAAACCAGCTGCATGCAGCAGACTTCGCAACCCCCTAAAACGACGCGAAGATCGGGACAAAATCGGATCGGGATCACTCGAAATCTCTGAGAATCGGCGGGTTTGGAGGATGTATCGGGCGCCGCGGCCGCTCCAGAGCGTTCCGGAACGCTCTGAGAGCGCTCCAGAACGCTCTGGAGCGATTTATCCCGATCCTAGCCCTGTTTTACCCCCCTTTCCCAATCCCCCCCCCTTTCGTCCCGCCCGAATGGCCTGCCTGGGGCGGCCAGCGGCGGCAGGCCGAACGCCGCGCCGCGGCCACCTCCCGAGGCTGCGGCGGCCACTGCGGCAAGAGAAGCCACGGGGGGGTCCACCAACCTCCTTTGATGAAGGGGCCCAGGGACACGCAGACAAATACACACACTGATCCCAGGATTCCCAATAGTGTTCCATACTTGTTGGGTCTTCGTCGTCCCCCCCCCCCGCTGCCCATACTTTTTCGTGGAATCGACGATTCATTGTGTCTGTGTGTTTTTTGCCCCTCCTGAATTGGGCGCTCCAGCTTGCCTCAGGATGGACATGCGTAAGGACGCCACCCGACGGCCCAGCAGGCCCTCCAGGATGGCCCGGAGAGGGCCTCCAAGGTCAAGGCGGCCGGAGATGGCGTCGTCGCTGCAGGGTGGGTGGCACAGTAGGGGCCAGACCACAAAAAACCTTCCATGGCAAAACCATCGGAAACCCAAGAAACCCACGGCACCCTGGAGGCGAGCAGGTTTTTCTTGACATGGGCCTCCACTGTAGTGGTGCGTGTCTTGACTGGGGGGTGGAGAACCATGCCCTACAGGGGCCCTTGAGAGTCCCTTTGGAGCCAGCAGGGGCTCAAAAGCGGCCCCACAGGGGAACCTCTATGGCCATGTTGATTGCCAGACGCGGCAGCGTGCTTGGTTAAACGCTGCAGCAAACGGTGGAAACCCTTCGCAGACCTGGCTCGCAACACCACGTCAGGCAAACGACTGAACACCGAAATCAACTCGATCTCCTCCCGACTTCACAGGAACACAACGCTGCAGAAATACAAATTGTCGGACGATCGCACGCATTTCTCGGAGTGGCGCTGGACCCCCCTCCCTGACGCGCGGAGCGCGCCCAAGGCGGCGCTAGAGGCGCCGCCCCGGGGGGTAAGCGCCGATGCAAAAAATCCGCTTGGGTCTCCCAACGTTGATCTCTCTATCGCTTCATCGTATTCTTATTATTGTTCTTCTTCTTCGAACCCTCATCCACCCTCCGCCGTGCACTCACCCATGGCACCACGAGCGGCGACCGTGTCGGGTTCGCGCCCTCGCGGTCTGGATTCTGGGGCGCGACCCCGCGGATACAAGGTCTCGGGTCGGGCGAAAGGGGGGGATAGCAAAGGGAGGGTTTGAGAATCAGCTCACGTAGCTGATTTTCCCGGCGCCTGCAGGAGCGAGCCAGAGGCGACTATGTATCGAGGAATGGGCCCCTCGGTGGGGCCGAAACCAGCTGCATGCAGGAGATTTCGTACTCCCCCCTTTCCCAATCCCCCCCCTTTCGTCCGGCCCGAAGGTCGCACGGATACGTCCCACGCGGGGCATCCGCCAAGACATGCCCCGTATCCGCGCGCTCGCGGCTCAGGAGCCCGGCCCGCGAGGCCGCGGACACGGATACGTTCTTCGCCCGCGATCTCTCTCCCGGCCCCCCTCCCAGACGGCGCTCCCAAACCGCCCTCCTTGAAGGGGCCTTGGGGCACACAAATAAATACACACAAATCCGCCGACCCTTCGTGGGTCTCTAGGCGTGTGAGATAGTTCCCCCCCCAAAAGTCCCCCCCCAGGGACCCCAAACCTGCGATTTGACCCCCCCCCCCGGGCCCCGGACGAGCGACTCACTGGCTTTTTTGGGCCCAACAGGGGCTCAAGACGGGCCAAGAAGGTCTCAAGACGCCTCCAAGACGGCCCACGAGGGCCCCGAGACGTCACACGAGCGCTCCAAGACGCCCAAGATGGTCCCATGACGAGCCAAGAGACCTCCAAGACGGCCCAAGCGGCCTCCAAGAGCAGTCCTCAGAAGGGCCTACGAGCTGAAAATTGTGGAATTCCTACAGGAAACGTACATTTTGATACTATACGACTTGTCGGCCTTCACGGCGTTGAAGACCGTCCAAGAGCACCCCAAGACCGCCCCAAGACGGCCCAAGAGGCCCCCAAGAGGCGCCCAAGTCGGCTCCAGAGGGCGCCAAGACGGCCCAATAGGCCCCCAAGACTGCCCAAGAGGGCCCCAAGACGGCCCCACGAGGGGCCCAAGAGGGGGGGCTTGAACCGACAATCCGAGCCTTCCGCCCCAAGACGGCCCCAGAAGGCCCCAAGAGGCCCCAGGAGGCCCCCAAGACGCCTCCAAGAAGCCACAAAAGGCCCCCAAGAGGGCCCCAAACGGTCCCAAAACGGCCCCCAAGAGGCTTCGAAACTGCCTCCAAAAGTCCCGCGAGACGCCCCTCGCCCATTCTTCCTCTCCCTCCCTCACCTCATCCTCATCCTCGTCGATTCTTTTCCCCCCGTCCTTCATTTCCTCCGTGTCCCCCTCCTCCTCCTCCTCCTCACAGTCCTTGTCCACCTCGGCCCCCCGGTGGCTTCAAAACTGTGTTCCAGAGGTCCCCGAAAGGCGTGCCGCGAAATCGCTATACACATACAAGAATTTCTCACCCATAAACCATAACTCAGAGCCTCATCTCAATGTCCCCCTCCTCCTCGTCCTCCTCCACCCTCTCCACGTTCCCCTCCTCCTCGTCCTCCTCCTCTTGTTCCTGGTCCGCTTCACCTCGTCATATTCGATGATTCGCCCCCCCCCTATCCTCCGCCTCATCTCCATTCTCCTGTCTCCGTCCTCCTTTTTCTCACCAGTACGCGTGCCCGATTCGACATCATTTGCATGTCTTGCACTTCAGGGTGCCTTTATTGGCGTCTCGCGGGACATAATGCGTCATGATGCCCTCAGGCCGCCACACAGAGCTTCCAAAAGACCCCCCCCCGAAACCCGAACTTCGCCCCCCGAAGAGAAAAAAACAAGGGGGCGGCGGATGTGGCGTAAGCCTGAAGAATAACAGGATTCTCCATACTTTCCCATATTTTCTGGAGTTTCGTCTTCCCCCCCACTTCCCATAGTTTCCCATATTTTCAAGGGAATCGACGATTATTTGTGTCTGTGTCTGTTTTTCCCCTCCTGACTCCTGCTCCTCCTCCGTCTCCCCAGCTTCCTCCACCTCCTCCTGGCATGGGGGGCAGGCCTTTTCCACGAAGAGCTTGTCCTTGGACATCTCCAGCGCCATGCAGGGCCACCTGGCGTCGAACAGCTCCATCTTCGCGCACGACTGCGTGGCGCCGATCCACTGCGGGTGGTGGTTAGGTGACGCCACATCTCCATCCAAGCACCGAAGACATCGCATCCGCCCGCGCGATGGACGTGGCGAGAAGATAGCCTCCCAACGGATAACTACCACTGGGTCCTCGGGACTCGTCTCTCCCTTCGGCCCTGCTCGATGAGGGGGTACCGTGGCTTCAACAGTACAAGCTCAATCCGTGGCGCAGTCTGGCCGCGAAACCTCGTTTGGACGGCTCGAGGGACCACCGCAGGGGCCGCAGACGGCAATCGGTGAGGTGCGCCCCTCGAGTGTTCGGTTCTCTCTTCTCTTGATCCGACTCGAGACTTTGCTTGAATTCCCCTGGGCTGCCGGACGATGGCGGATCGCACTGGCGGGTCTGGTGCCACGGCAACGGCACGAGCCGAATCGGCAGAAGCACAAACACAGGGACGGACAAAGAGGGGAGAGAGGAGGCAAGGAACGGGAGCGAGTCAGGAAGGACGCAAGGACAGGAGGAAGGGGAGCGAAGGGCGTCTCACTCTCCATATCTGTCTCTCACTCTCTCTCCGACCAGCCACCTTCCTTATCCCGCCTGGGGGGGAGCCCATTTCATCGACCAGCTCTAGAGAGGGGTATCGATGCCAAGGTCTTCCCTCCACTGGGCACTGGCAACCCACCACACACACAATGCGGGCTAGTCTCGCTGCTAGTCCCGCTGCGAGGACGCTGCGGGGGGGGAGGAGGAGGAGGAAGAGGAGGAGGAGGAGGAGGAGGAGGAGGAGGAGGAGGAGGAGGAGGAGGAGGAGGAGGAGGAGGAGGAGGAGGAGGAGGAGGAGGAGGAGGAGGAGGAGGAGGAGGAGGAGGAGGAGGAGGATGAGGAGGAGGAGGAGGAGGAGGAGGAGGAGGAGGAGGACGAGGAGGAGAGGAGGAGGAGGAGGAGGAGGATGGAGGAGGAGGAGGAGGGGGAGGAGGACGAGGAGGAGGAGGACGAGGAGGACGAGGAGGAGAGGACGAGGAGGAGGAGGAGGACAAGGAGGAGGAGGAGGAGAAAGGAGGAGAGGACGAGGGAGGACGAGGGGGGAGGGCCCAAGACGGTGCGGTGACAGACTGCGCGGTGACCTCGGAATCCCAGGACGACCTCTCGCCGCACCGCCTGCCACCGCACGGTTCTTGGACCTGGAGGAGGAGGAGCAGGAGGAGGAGGAGGAGGAGGAGGAGAAGGAGGAGGAGGAGGAGGAGGAATAGGAGGGGGAGGAGGGACGAGGGGGAGGAGGAAGAGGAGGAGGAGGAGGAGGCGGAGGCGGAGGAGGAGGCGGAGGAGGAGGAGGAGGAGATGGAGGAGGAGGAGGGAGGGAGGGAGGGAGGGAGGGAGAAGGAGGAGAAGGACGAGGCTGGAGACCCTAGTCGCCCGAGGCATCCTCGGAGGGCCGTCCGAGACATCCTCGGCCACGCCGGATCCCACCCGACTCGCGCGGGCCTCCCCGGGGTCGCAGGGGTCTGACGCCCGTCGCGCCCCGTGCGCGCCGACCAAGGGGGAGGGGCGGGGCCTCGTGGCCCGAGGCACGTGCGCGGACGAGGGGCCAGGGGAACTTGCTGGTAGATAGACGAGCGCGCTCCACTGCTCGCAGAGTCACCACTCGCAAATGGGCTGGATCCCCCGCGGAGGATCTACGACGAGGCACATCAGAGCGGACAGTTGCTTTTCGGACGTTTGCGAGTGGGCGCAGTGCGAGTAGTGGAACGCGCTCGGCGAGTAGAAGAAGGGGGGGCATGCAATCTGGGAGATGCCATGGCCGGGGCCACGAATCACACACACACACCCAATCTGATCTGAGGGGGAGCGATCGAGGGGAACCGGCTCGGAGGGAGGGGAATCAGCTTGGAATCGGCAATACGTCGCCGACAGATCGGCGACAGGCGCCCGATGGCAAAACCGAGACCTCTGGAGGCGAGCAGGGTGTTTCTTGGCTCGGGCCTCCACTGCATCCCCCCCAATGTTGACCACGACTGGTCCCCCTCTCGGGCGCCCCCCCGACTGGCGGGCGGGCGGGGCGCGCTGCCCAGGGAGACGCTGCCGGCGTCGACGGCTTCTGACACCGCGTGCGTCGTGCAACCCGGCACGGTCGGCGGCTTCTCGATCGCCAGGTCGTTCCGTGGTGGTAAATTCTGGGCCACTGGCGGCGTTCCACCGTGCCCCCCGAGTGTAAAAAAGAAACAAACTGTACAAGCATAAACTCTGTTTAGGTCCGCGCGGATTCCTTGGATCGCCGCTGAACCCACCCTCCCTGGCGCGCGGAGCGCGCCAGGGGCGGCGCTGGAGGCGCCGTCAATGGGAAAACCAAAAAGTACGGATACCATTGAGCAGGGACCGACCGTCCCGCATGTCTATAGGCCTACCACGACATGTTCTTAGAACCCCAAAAATGTTCGAATACCAAAAAATAATTCTTAGAACATGAACCCGATGAGCTGAAACAAGACAGTCCCAGCCAGAAATGTTCGAAGAACATTTCGTGGAAACCACACATAGTTCTTAGAACATTGCTTGGTGCGGCTATGGGCACGCCAAGACGCTTCGCCACTGCTTGATACCGCCACTTCCTGGACCTCTCCTGGGGTGCGTCCCGTCCAGATCTTCGATGCGGAGACAGCGGTGGCGACGAGGACCCCCCACGAGGCCCAACAGGTTGAAACCGAGGGACGGGTACCAGTATGGGCACCCTTTGTCCTCCTGTGAGCCAGGGGGGGGCCACCAACGATCCAAGACATCCGCGCGGAGTCCAAACACTTGCGACCGCAATCCTCGCCCCCCCTCTGGACAAGCGCGCTCCACTGCCCGCAGAAGAACTGCTCGTGCATGGCCCGGAACCGCCATAGGGGATTTACGATACGTTATACATCGATGCATACATGTGTTCTTTTCGGACGTTTGCGAGTAGGCTGATGGGCCTGTTTTCCACCACCACCATAAGTTGGATGGGGGGAAGAGGAGGAGGACGAGGAAGAGGACGACGAAGAGGAGGAGGAGGAGGCGGAGGAGGAGGAGGAGAAGGAGGCCCTCCCCCACCAACTTGGGGTGGTGGTGGTGGAAAAAAGCCCATCGTAGGCACTTTACGAGTAGTGGAACGCGCTTGGTGACTTGAGCAGGGACCGACCGTCCCGGCACTCCTATAAGCATACCACGAAATGTTCTTAGAACCCAAAAACGTTCTAAGAACAGAAACCATGTTCTTAGAATATGAACCCGCTGTGTTAAAAGAAGACAGACCCAGCCAGAAATGTTATAAGAGCACATCGTCGGAACCACAGAAGGTTCTTGGAACATTGTTTGGTGGGGCTATAGGCGAGCCGGGACACTTCGTCACTGCTTGAGTGAGGGCCCCCCCCGCCAGGCGGGCAGGCGGGGCGCGCTGTCCAGCGATACGTTGCCGGAGTCCGCCGGCCCAGGCCGCCGCGAGGGCGGCCCTCGGGCACCGAGGTCGGAGCGAGGGCCCGCCGTGTGCCGGTCGGGGCGCCCAGGGGAGGGTCCAGGAGGATCGAGGAGGGGGGCAGCGAGGACCGAGGCGGAGGACCGAATGTCGAGGAGGGGGATCGATGGCCGAGGAGGAGGAGGAGGAGGAGGATGACGAGGAGGATCGATGGCCGAGGAGAAGGAGGAGGAGGCGGAGGAGGAGGACGAGGAGAATCGATGGCCGAGGATAAGGAGGAGGAGGAGGAGGAGAAGGAGGAGGAGGAGGAGAGGCGATGACCGAGGAGGATCGACGATCGAGGAGGAGGATCGAGGAGACTCGAGGCGGGCCGCGGTATTTGTGGATGGGGGCCTTACCCAGAGGGGACCCGAGCGAGAGAAGGGTCGGTGCTCGCCCTCGCACCGGTGGCGCAGCGACGACGCGTCGGCGGTGCGAGGGCGACGTCGGCACGGAGAGCATGGGTCTCTCGGCGGCGAGCGAGGGGGGGAAGCGAGAAGGACAACGCCTTCTCAAAGGCGGCGAACTTCTTACTTCCCCCCTCGCTCGCCGCCGAGTCTCGGAGTCCCGCCGCGTAGCCGACGCTCATCCCGGATGCGTCGGCGCGCGATCCTGCGAGGCCTATCAGCAATGAGACCCTTGCGTTTTCGAGAGCTCTCCCAGAACATTGGCCTTGAGCGTGGCGCTCCTATTCTCCCTCGCCTCCTCCCCATCCCTTCTCTCTTCGCCCCCCTCTTCCCCCACAGCCCTGCGTGCGCACACACTTTCTGCATACGTGCGCCGGCTGGGCGCCCAGCTCTGGCATGGCACGGGGCCAGCGAGGGCACCCAGAGGCCGGAAGCTGCCCCCCAAAAAAACCGCCGCGCTGCCTTCCACGGCTGGCAGTGGGCATCGCTGGACCGACCCCCTCCCCGCCCCCCCCCCCCTTCCTCCGCAGCCTCGCGTGCGCACACTCTTTCTGCACACGTGCGCCGGCTGGGCCTCCTGCTCCTCCTCCTCCTCCGCCTCCTCCTCCTCCTCCTCCCCCTCCTCCTCCTCCTCCTCCTCCTCCTCCTCCTCCTCCTCCTCCCCCTCCTCCTCCTCCTCCAGGCTCTCCAGCATGGCACGGGGCCCGCGAGGGCCCCCGGAGGCCGGAAGCTGCCCCAAGAAATCCCCCGCCGCGCTGCCTTTCACGGCTGGCAGTGGGCATCGCTTCACCGACCCCTATTCTTAGGTCGGGCATGTCCCCCTACAGGCGGATTATAAAATTTCAATGCCCCCCCCAAACAAAAAAAACACAAATATTAAAACATAGCAACAAAAATCGCCCGACTTAACCCCTTTGCCCAGGGGCGTGACCTGGGCCCCGCGGGGCCGATTTGCCCCCCTAGTTTAGTTGGAGATAGAGGCCGTTCCTTTCGGGTTTCGAAGGGTGTATCCCCAACGGGGGTGCTGAGACGGCGGGGTTCTGAATGCGGCGGATGGGGATGGGAACCCCAACCCCGACGCCATGACGTTTCCACAACGTCGACCCCCACGAAGGTCCAACCCATGCCGCGCGTCCGGCTTTTCATCCCGAGTCGGCTTTAGACGGTCCCAGGGGCCCCGCGAGGGGTCGTCAGCCCACGGAGGCCAAAATTGGTTCCGACAACCCTCCGTCGTGTTGCTCTGTCGTCACGATTCGAGGGGTCTGGAATAGGGCTCGGCTCGACGATACAGTCGACCCGTATCATAAGGATGCGCGATAAGGATACAGGGGCCTTCGACGCCCAGTTCGAAGCTGTTCGAGCGGGGCGCGGCCAACGAGAGTGGCCGAGGATGGCGAGGAGGCAGGGATGCAAGGGCACCCTTGGGAAGGCTGCCCATCCTTACATATGCGGGTTGACTGCACTGACCCTCGCAACAAACACTGGGACAAACCCGCGCCCTGCAGCGTCTGTGGGGGGGAGCGGCGGCGAGGCGGGGCCGCAGCCGCACAGGGCTACTGGGGGTCTGGGAATAGGCGCCGGCTCGACGATGCTGACTCCCACAACATTGTTCAACGCAAATTCGTTGTTTCATACACGATTCAACTTATCCATTCATGTGCTTATGGATGCAGCCCTGCAGCGCCTGTGGGGGAGCGGCGGCGAGGCGGGGCCACAGCCGCACAGGGCTACTTCAGCTCGATCTGGCGCTCGGCCAGCACCGCGTCCAGCCGCGAGGCGAGCTGCGCGGGCCTGGAAGCCAGCGGGGGCCACGGCGGCCGGCCACGTCGCGCTCCGCGCTGCGCGCGAGGCGCGAGGCGCGAAGAGCTGCGCAATCGCGCGCCGCCCCCGCCCCCCCCCCAGGGGAGAGGAAGAAAAAACTTCGAAGTCTATGAATGCATACAGTAAATCCGTTATTGCCCGTACGACGCAAACTCCAAATTTTTGGGTGACCCAAAAGGGGGTCCAGCTGAAAGGGGGTGGTGCAATAGATTTTGGGAAATGGTGTTGCACATGTATTGCGCAGAAAGACTGCACTGCAAATGTACTGCGACCATCCAGCAGTACACTTGCGCCCGGGGATGTTTTGCACACCCCACATGTATTGCACCCCGACAAATCTATTGTACCAAATCTATTGCGCCACACCCTTGTCGCTGGACCCCCTTTCTTTTGGGTCCACCCGATTGAAGTCTGTAAACGCGTACAGCACACGAGTTATTTCGCGGATGCCGCAAAGTCCGAACTTGCGGGGAGGCGCGTGGTGCCTCCCCTGGAGTGTCGGCTGGGAGTGTGGTGCCCGGGCCTTGACGTTTGTGAAGGGGCCCACGAACACACAAATAAATACACACACCTATAAATCTTCCCCATATTTTCCCATATCTTCTGGGTTTCGGTCTTCCCCCTCACTTTCCATATTCTCATCTTTTCCTGGGACTCGACGATTAATTGTGCCTGTGTGTTTTTTCCCTCCTGAACGTTTGGGGGGCAGGTGGTGTCCCAGTGTGCGCCGACCCCGCCCCGCACACAGGGACTTCGCACCCTCCCCTTCCGGCGGGTGCGTGGGTGTGCGGGCCGCCCCTCCCCCCTGGCGCCGCGCGCGCCACGTCAGGCGTGGTGGGGATTTGTTGGGGCAGAGAGCAGAAAGGTTTCCCTCCCCTCCCTTCCCCTCCCGGGTCCCTCCCCAGGGGAACAAAAAATGGCACAAACATAAAAACGATACAGTCGACCCATCTGGTCCGATAGCTCGCCCGACTCCGTGTTCCCCGAAGGCTTTCGAAACCCACTCGGGGAACGCGTGGCCCGAGAACCCAAAGGGTCTTCAATAACCCCCCGGGCAATAATGGAAAAAATAATAATTTGTCCGCCGCCTTATTGACGGATTGGGACCCCGACAAAAGTTGGAAACTAAATATTATCGTCGGCGGATGCATGAGAGGTCATGAAAAGTGCTCAAAAATCCCATCGCTCAACGCCCGGCGGATGCATGAGAGGTCATGAGAAGCGCTCAAAAATCCCATCCCAATGCAAAGGAGGACAGAGGGGAAGGAGGAGGGAGGGGAAGGAGGAGGAGGAGGAGGGACGAGTTTCTATTCCACGCCGAGAGCTTAGGGGGGGGGGGGCATCATTAAAGACCTTCTGCGGTTAGCTTGGCCAAGCTCAAACTCAACTTTCGGCCACGCAGGCGCTTGCAAAAAGGCAGGCGGCAGCGGTGATTCGCCGCATGCATCTTCGATAACGCCAACGTCTCAATACGCGCTGATGACCCCCACCCGCCCTCGCATGATGTTCCCGGATGCGCCAAGGCAGCGCCGAGACGCACCGACGCGCCTCTGATATATCCCATTCTGATAGAGGAGGGGGCCCGCGGCAGGGGGCAAAGCCCTTACGGACAATACTGTTGCTGATGCCTTCCCCCTCCCCCCACCCCAGGAGCAGATTTTCGCCCCCAGTCGGTGTTTGACTGTACCAAGGTCCGGCGAGCGCCCCCAGAGGCCGAAAGTGCCGGAAAACTTTGCGCGCGCCGCGCGCCGTGGTCGAGAAGTAATCCGTGGCCGCTAGGTACTCAATCTTATCACCCGCCTTTCCTCCCAGTGCTCATTCTTGCCGGCCTCCCCCCCCCCACTCGCCCAGCGGCACCCGCCAGGCCGCAGAGGGAGGCTTCAGCGCGGCGGGCCTCATGCCCCAGGACGCAAACGTCTCCAGCGCGTCCACGACCTCGCTGGGACGCACAATGACATGCTAGAACAGTGCGTCCTGCTTGGAGGCGTGCGTCCGACCCGAATATCTAGATGAGCCATCTTGTAGTACATCGTTGCCCGAGCGGTACGGCCAGAAAGCGCCCCGCCACGAAGCATATACTATCAGATTTCTGGGCGCGAACGTCGCCCCTGACGGGGCGACACATGCATAGTATTAGCATGTTGGGGTGACGCCGACTCGCTGCCTGCGCCCCCACCAAGCCAGGGCGAGGACCAATTCGGGTGAAGATGAATGGAGATTCTCTGAGATCCAGCGGCCTTGGATGATCAATGGGCGCCGCGGCCTTCCCAGAGCGTTCCCGAACGCTCTGAGAAACGATTTGTCCTCGTCCTAGCCCGTCCGACCTCACCCTTCTGGACGCCCGATATGGTACGGACGCAATGGGTACAAAGCCCAACAGCACATGCTGTCCAAAGCCAACAGCGGCGTCTGTTGGCCAGGCGGCCCTCGGTCTCAAATGAACAGCGTCCGCGGCGGCACCGACAGCGAGTCCTGTGCGAAATGCGCAGGAACTGCTGTGTCTCTGTGCCCATCCTTTCCAGATCCGTTTCGATTGTCCCGATCTCTCGCGCGCGTCCTGGCCTTCCCCAACTCCAGGACGAGAGACGACATCGTGACCATACGCGCTCGCCAAAACTGAGGGGGCCCAGGGACACACAAATAAACATACACAAATACAAGGGTTCCCTATCTTGTCCCATGTTTTCTGGGCTTTCCTCTTCCCCCCCACTCCCCATAGTTCCCCACATGATCCCCGGGAGCCGACGATGAATTGTGCCTGTGTGTCTTGGACCCTCCTGACCCGTGCGCAGATCGAGCGGGCGGTGCCTCTTTGGCCTCGGACGGGGAGCTGCCATCCCCCGCCCCCCCACAGTGGGCGCGGCGCGAGCCCCCCCGTGCACAACACCCCCCAAAGCGTGTGCCCTCCCCCCCCCACCATGCCCGCACGGTCGCCTTCCGCCGCAGCCGCGCGGACGGAACCGCGCCCATCCGCTGAAGGGGCCCTGGGACACACAAATAAATACACACAAATAACAGGACTCCCTATAGTTTCCCATATTTTCTGGGTTTGCGTCGTCCCACGCTTAATTGTGTCTGTGTTTTTTTCCCTCCTGATCCGCCTCCTCCCCGGTGATGCGCGGGCACTCTCTGCGCGATCCTCCAGGCCACCGCACGCGCATTGCACATCGTCGTCGCCGTCGTCGCCGTCGCCGTCGCCGTCGCCGTCGCCGTCGCCGTCGCCGTCGTCGTCGTCTTCGTCGTCGTCGTCATCGTCGTCGTCGTCGTCGTCGTCGTCTCGTAGGCCGTTCGTTTGTACCAGCCGTAGCAATACGCAAAAAGGGCAGGTGCCTCGCATGTCGATGTCGTCGTCTCGTATGACAGCCCCCGTGCTCCACCATATCAAACTGCAAAAGAAGCCGGGTGCCTCAACTACTCTCAGTGGTCTGAGGTCCTGCGGCTCAAATACATCAGCGCGGAGAAGAGAACGCACGCGCGAGTAATGCTCATATGTGCGCACTCTTACGTATGCACGCATTTAATCTTAAATTCGAATATAGCTGTATATGTGGCGCCGAAAGGTGATGGGGACACTGTCGCGAAAACGGAAACACACGGAGTAAGAGGCATGCACAGCGGCAACTGGTTGGGCGAACGGGACTGCCCAGGGCACCAAGAAGGGGGCCAGGACGCCACGGGCTGGACTGTATATGAGCTTATGGTTGTGGATGCCACGACAATGGACACCCTAACAATCCTATCATTGAATTTGAAATGTGTTAAGTGTCGGAACCATGCCGTAAACATGTTTTAAAGATGTGCTTTACATGTATAAAACATGTTTAAAACCATTTTTTGACATCTGGATCTGATTTGGCAACATGCTTCCTCTCCATTGATCGTCCTCCACAAAGCTTGTGGGGACATCATTATGGTTACTCGTCGACGCGCTGGGCCAGCAGATCTCAAAGGCCCCCCCCAGACGGCTCGGCGAGGCCACGGCGACCGGCAGGCCGGCGGCCCTCCGCGCCCACGTCGGGGAACTTCGGGGCCGCGCCCCGCGGACCTCCGACGCTGCAGACGCTGCAGACGCTGCAGACGCTGTCGAGATGCAACTCAACCGCCCGAGCTCCGTGACGGAACGCCCCCTTCCCGATGAGATGCTTTTGGAAACGGCCAGGGTGCCTCTGCGCTGGCTGGGACCTGAGACAATCGGTCATAGGCGAGAGCGTTCCACTACTCGCAAAGCAGCTACTCGAAAATGGCCTAGATCCGCCACAGGGGATCTACGATATATTACACAAAGGCAGACGTATGGCTTTCTGACGTTTGCGAGTAGGCACTTTGCGAGTAGTGGAACGCGCTCGGCGAGGTCTACAGGGAGGCGGGGCAAAGGCGAATCCGCTAAAAATCAGCCCTGGACCGCTCCCAAGGGTCGATCTGTCGAGCCGGCTTCCTTGCGTGGTGGTGACGAGGAGCCCTTCCTGCTGGCCGGAACCAGTGCTGGACCACCTCGGCCGCCCAGCTGGCTCCAACGAAGGGTCGCGCCCGTCGCTGCACACCGCCAGATTGGCCTCAGACCGTGTCGCGGGTATGGAAGGCTGAGCGCGCCCCACCTGAGGCGCTGTACTTCAGGCACCGCCACGCCGCAACGCCCAGGCGTGCCGTGGACGGCCTCGAGGCGGCACTGCTGAAAGATCCCCGCAGTTCTGATCAGCCCAGGTGTTTTTACAGCCGCCCTGCAGTCTAATTACCATCATGTCCCGAGCCCATCGGCCTCGTTGAGCCTACTCACGCGCAGACAGTATATCAAATTCCTCGTTCCAGCCACACCGCAAACGAAATCGCAATTACCTTCCAACCATTCGGCCCTGCTGGGAGTGTCTTCGCACAAATACAAGGAACGCCATAAACAACAGCTGTTGGCGCTCCGCGCAGATGCCTTGGATCTGCGCTGGAATCCCCTCCCTGGCGCCAGGGGGGCGCAGGACGCGCCACCCGGGGAGCCAAGTGCGCGTCCAAGACATCCGCGCGGGGCGTTCATTTTTTTTGTTTGTGGCGTTCTTTTGGCGGCGTGCACAAGGGGGTCGAGAGAGGGGGAGGGCTTCTTAGAAGGAGGCTGCTTCTTAGAAGGCGTCGGCCGTACATCTGTAGATAAGGCCCGCGCCTTCTAAGAAGCAGGGGTGCTTCTAAGAAGCCCTCCCCCTCCCCTCACCCCCCTCTGCGCGTGGCTGATGCTTTCCTCTTCGAACAAAAAGATAGAAGTATCGCAAACCTACACGCCTGGCCCTGCATGGACCCAGGGGGGTGTTCGGCAAGACGCCTCGACGGAGAGAGCAGCGCAAACGAGACGTATGAGGCGGACTTTCGGGCCCGGCCAGCCCCCCCCCCTCCCCGATCCCAGCGGAGTGCATTCGAGGCCCAGACGTTCGGTGGCAACTCATGGAAGCCTCCCATACCATCTTGTCGGCGGCACTTGCGAATCAGCGCTAATCGACGCGACTTGACGCCAAACAGACGCTAATCGACGCTAGCCGACGCTAAATCGGCGCTGTCCCATCCACTCCCAGACGCCAAGCGACGCTAATCGACGCTGAGGGCGAAATCAAGAGGGTAGACCAGGCTCCCATGATTTGCTTCAGCGCAGACGTAGCCCCCAGGAGCGGGGTTCCAGGCCACGGTACGTTTCCTCTATTCGTTCCCACTGGGGATCCCCTCGCCACAGACGGACCCTCCAGGCCAGCCCCTGGACTTTCCACGGACTGAGTCTCGTCTCCACACCCTCACCCTCACCCAGCCCCCGCGCAACCACCCGCGGGCTGCAGCAGAAGGGGAACAGATCATGCGCGCCAGCGCCAAGATAAAAGCCACCACTGCGAGCATATGCCAAGCACAGCGTGTGTTACGATAAACAAGTGTACACAAGTACTGGCCACTTGTGGTCGAAAATGCGCTAGGCCGTTCTGTCCATCGCCACCCACGTGGTGAGCAAACATGACGGCCCCCTGGTAAGTTCATACAGAAACCCGAAAATGCGGCAACTACGTGTTTTGCCTCTTTTGCATGAAACAAGCGCGCCAATATGATAGTGCAAAGACGGCAGGCTAACAGCGCATGGTCTGCGCATCATGTGCCTGGATCGACAACTACGGCGGAAGAACCGCCAGCGGTGGTCTGTGTCTAGGGCTCGGCCGCCACGCGCACTGATGGTATGATTTCTCCGCCTGGCCGCTGTGCGCGAGGCCACTACGGCCAACTGAAATAGTGTGGTTGTGTGTGTGCTGTGTGTGTGCGTGTGCGTGTGTGTGTGTGTGTGTGCATGTGTGCGTGTGAATGAGTGTGTGTGTGTGTGTGTGTGTGTGGGAGTGTGTGTGTGTGTGTGTGTGGACGTGTGTGGGTTCGTGTGTGTGTGTGTTGGCGTGTGCGTGTGTGCGTGTAAGCGTGTGTGCGTGCGTGCGTGTGTGCGCGTGTGTGCGTGTGTGCCTGTGTGCGTGTGTGCGTGTGCGTGTGCATGTGTGTGTGTGTGTGTGAATGTGTGTGCGTGTGTTCGTGTGTGTGTGTGGGAGTGTGGGTATGTGGCTGAGTGGGTGTGTGGGTGTGTGGGTGTTTGGGTGTGGGCGTGTGGGTGTGTGAGTGCGTGGGAGTGCGGGGGTGTGGGGGTGTGGGTTTGTGGGTGTGGGTGTGTGTGTGTGCGTGTGCGTGTAAGCGTGTGTGCGTGCGTGCGTGCGTGTGTGTGTGTGTGTGTCGATTCGCGTTCGAGCATCTTCCATCGCCTCGCAGCCAACGCAGTCACTCCGCCTAGCCGCCGGCCGTGTGTTTCCTGAGTGAGTGCACGGCCAAGCGTAGACGTGCGCGCTTCACTGCCTGCTTCCAACTTTCTGCGCCCCGTCGCAGCGAGCAGGGCCGCGACGCCGAAGCGTGTGTGTGTGTGTATGTGTGTGCGTGTGCGTGTGCGTGCGTGCGTGCGTGCGCGTGTGCGTGTGCGTGCGTGCGTGCGTGCGTGCGTGTGTGCGTGTGTGTGTGTGTGTGCGTGCGTGTGCGTGTGCGTGTGCGTGTGCGTGTGCGTGTGCGTGTGCGTGTGCGTGTGCGTGTGCGTGTGCGTGTGCGTGTGCGTGTGCGTGTGCGTGTGCGTGTGCGTGTGCGTGTGCGTGTGCGTGTGCGTGTGCGTGTGCGTGTGCGTGTGCGTGTGCGTGTGCGTGTGCGTGTGCGTGCGTGCGTGTGCGTGCGTGCGTGTGCGTGTGTGTGCGTGTGCGTGTGTGCATGTAAGCGTGTGTGCGTGTGTTGCGCGATTCCTGCTTTTTAACCTTCACCGCCCTATCGCTGCGCGCAGGGCCGCGACGCCGAAGCGTGTGTGTGTGTGTGTGTGTGTGTGTGTGTGTGTGAATGTCTCTGTGTGTGCGTGTGTGTGCGTGTGTGTATGTGTGTTGCGCGATTCCTGCTTTTAGACCTTCACCGCCCTGTCGCTGCGCGCAGGGCCGCGACGCCCAAGAGTGTTTGCAAGCGCGCGTGCGTGCTTGCGTAAGTGCGTACGTGTGCGCGTTGTGTGCGTGCGTGCGTGCTTGTGTGTGCGTGCGTATACGCGTGTGCGCGTGCGTGCGTGCCCGCGTGTGTGCGTGCTTGTGTTGTGCGTGTTTGTGTGTGTGTGTGGGTGTGGGTGTGGGTGTGGGTGTGGGGGGGTGGGTGTGGGTGTGGGTGTGGGTGTGGGTGTGGGGGTGGGGGTGGTGGTGGGGGTGGGTGAGTGGGTGGGTGGGTGGGTGGGTGTGTGTGTTTACGCGTTTGTGAGTGAGTGCGGGCCCCGTGCTTCTTGAGCCGCAGGGCAGCTGCTGCGGGAAACTGCGACTAGGGAATGCTCTCGAGCGGGGCCCGCGAGGGACCCCGGCGAGGTCGGGGAGCCCCCGTGGTCCAGAGCAGGAACCTGCAGCCGCCCTGCCGCGGAAGCACTCGACCCCAAATGCAGGTGGATGAGGGACACCCTGCTCCTGCAGCCTGGCATAGTCGCGGTACAGTGAAGTCGGGCATGTCCTCCTACAGGCGGGATTTTGGCAGAAAACGTCCCCTGACTGAGACACATGCTCAGAATGCTCAGAAATACTAAAACGTGCTCCAACAAATACCATTCTTGAATGTTCCCCCTGTAGAGGGACAGGCCCGACTCACTCCTGCACTCTGGGCATCAGCCGCGGCACAGTCGACGCGCTGCCACAAGGAACGCCGAAGAAGGAACGCGAGGGGGCTCCCCGGACCACGGCGAGCCTCGGCCACGCATAACCAGGTCCCCGGGGTGCTGAGATGGCGAAGGTCTGGGCATACGGATGGGGACACGAGGACGAGGTGCAGGAGGTGGTGGTCGAGGCGGGGCAGTTCGTCGACGCGGAGGCCGAGGAGGCGGAAGCGGAGGCGAAGGGGTCAGGGCCCAAGTCTCCGCCGAAGACGCGGACGATGGGAGGATGAGGAGGCGGAGGAGGTGGAGGAGGCCCACGGAACCACGGCCCCCGAGAGATCGGCCCGGGGTGCTGAGATGGGCACGGGGACAGGGGGCGGTGAAACGATGCTGACCAAGGCAGGACATGGTGAGCGTTTTCTCTTTCGGCGCCTCGACGCTGAGCGAAGAGGGGGGAGGCGGGGGAGGTCACTGGCTCTGGACCTCTGCTTGGAGCGACTGTGTGCACCAGTGTGTCCCTTGTGGGGGAGAGCCTGCGCCTGCTCGAAGCCGGCGCCCCCCAAAACAGCCAAGATCTAATCCATGTAGGCGGGGGTGCGAGGGCCCGCGCCGATCGGCAAAACTGAAGGGGCCCCGGGATACACAAATAAACAGGCACAGTTAACAAGATTCCCCATCTTTTCCCATATCTTCTGGGTTTTTGTCTTCCCCCCCAGTTCCCAGATTTTCTGGGGAATCGACGTGAATAAAAAACTACCAAATGGCCCAGCACCTCCCGCCGTGTTTCCTTCACAGCAGGCCACCAGGTTCCTGGAAAAGGCGCGCCTTTGCAAGCACGTCGACTACGGCACCGCCTGATCCCGAGGCTTTGCCTCCTCCCGGCCTCGTTCTGAGGCTGCGCCCCCCCCCCTTCGTCCTCCCCCTTCCCTCACTCAAGCTTCGCGCGGACCGCTTAGCTTCGACCGGAAGAGGTGCGCTCTCGACCCGCGAATCAACAAAGTGTTTCCTTCACGGGCGGCCTGCCCCCGCCCGACGGCGACGCCGCAGCCCTCCGCGGGGCGGTCCTCGGCCGCGCCCCACTTCCGCTCCACGGCCCGCGCGAGGGCCTGGCCGCGGCGGCGGCAGGGGGGGTGCCTCCCCCCCCCGGGGCCGCCTCCAACAGGTGGCCAGCAGGAAGCACTAGAGGCCGACAACTAGGCGACTGCCGACAGGACGCCGCCTGTGCATGATCAGGAGAAAAAGGAACAAAATGCATGGACCTGAACGCCCGAGTGTCCGCGCGGATTCCGTGGATCGGCGCCTGAGGCGCCGCCAGGGAGACCCAGCGCCGATCCAAGAAGTCCGCGTGGAGCAGTTCTTACTCGGCGCCTGGCGGATCGATCTTCGGGGACCTCTGGAGGCTGTGTATGTGGCTGTATTCGCCCCTCCCCCACCCAGGGCCCGAGAACATCCAGATCCATCGCCTCTCGCTGCCTCCTCCGCCTCTCCCTCTTCCCTCGCTCTCCCTACCCCCGCTTCCTACCCACCCAACCGCTGCCCCCCTTGTCCTCCTGCTCCCGGTTCTCCTCCCTCCTCCTCCTCCTCCTCCTCCTCCTCCTCCTCCTCCCTCCTCCTCCTCCCTCCTCACTCCTCCTGCTCCTTCCTCCTCCTCCTCTCCTCCTCCTCCTCCTGCTCCTCCTCCTCCTCCTCCCTTCCTCCCCTCCTGCTCCTCCTGCTCCTCCTGCTCCTCCTCCTCCTCCTCCTCCTCCTGCTCCTCCTGCTCCGCTCCTCCTCCTCCCTCCTGCTCCTCCTCCTCCTCCTCTCTCCTCCTCCCTCCTCCTCCCTCCTCCCCTCCTCCTCCTCCTCCTCCTCCTCCTCCTCCTCCTCCTCCACCTCCCCCTCCTCCTCCTCCCCCTCATCCTCCTCCCCCTCCTCCACCTCCTCCTCCTCCTCCTCCTCCTCCTCTTCCTCCTCCTCCTCCTCCTCCTCCCCCCCCTCCTCCTCGAGCGAGAGCTTGAGGTTCTGGGCCCCTGGCGGCACTCGCCCTTGGCCGCCCGCGCCTGGGATCGCCGCCTCGCCAGCGCGGCGCACGCCTGCCATTGCTCCCCGAGCTCCCGCTCGTGCCAAGGATTCTGGGCACGTCTCGGGCGGCTCGCTTTAGGCTGGGCATGTCCCCCAACAGGGGGATCTCGTACCAAAGATTGAAAATACCATCGAAATGCTCCAAAATACCCAAACATGCTCAAAACATCGTCCCCTGACTATTTTTCTATTCGTTTTGGATATACCCCCTGTAGAGGGACAGGCCCGACTTCTGTCTCTTTGGCGCCCCACGGCTCCTGTCTCTTTGGAGCCCCGAAGCGGTGCCGCGGTGACGAACCGTGCGGTGACCTCGCACTCCCCCAAGACCTCACCGCACGGTCCGTCGACGACGCACGGTCTTGGGGCCTCGGATGCCCCAGTCGCCCCGAGGCATCCTCGGGGAACGACACGAGTCCCAAAACCGTGCGGTGACCCCGAATCCCCACCGACTCACCGCACGGTGTGGTCACCACCCCGTTCGGGGGCCCCCGAGGCGAGGGGGGGGGGGAGCGAGAGGGGGCACGCCTCCTCAGAAGGCGTCCGGGCTTCTCGGAGCTCTCCTCGCGCCTTCTGGTAGATCTTCGAAGCCCTCTCCGAACCCACAGAGCACTTCGCAGACACCCTCGCGCCTCCTGAGAAGCCCCGCCGATGTCTGAGAATGCCCGCGCCCTCTCAGTACCCCTACCGGGCTCGCCACCGATTGCTAGCCGCAGGATCACCGCGGTATGGCAGGCATGGAGCATGTGGGCCCCCCAAGGCGCAACCGCCCGGGGCATTCCCCTGTTCGCGCCCAGACTGTGAGGGTGTCCCAAGCGGTTCTATCGTTCAGTAGTACCCGACTCTGAGCAGGGGCCGACCGTCCCGGCATTCCTATAGGCCTACCACGGAAGCGTCTTAGAACCCAAACATGTTCTAATCACAACAGCAATGCTCTTAGAACATACACCCGATGCGTTAAAACAAGACACTCGCAGCCAGACATGTTCTAAAAGCATCTCGCGCAGACCACACAAGCTTCTCGGAACATTCTCTGGTGGGCCTATAGGCGAGCCAGGACGCTTCGCCTCGGCTTGACGACTCTACTCCGTTCAGAGCCCAATGATCACCTCGACCTGGCAGACATGGACTTCGGGCACCTCGAGGAACTGCCGCCAAGGAGTCTTGCGCCCGCCCGCTCGCGGCCACACAGTGCGCGCGGATGTTTCGCGCCAGCTCCGCCCTGCCCAGGCCCCCGTGGCCACCGCGATGCAGCAGGCCTTGCACTTTGGAGCCGCCAGGGGCGTCACGCTTAAAGCCGCTCGCGGCCAGATCGCGGGGACGCCTCGCGCGAACCGCTGGCTTGGGCACCCACAGCTCCTCTCCTCGCAGCGCCCCAAGCCCCCACCCCCGATGGTTGCCAGCATCGCACTTGGGCGCTCCACGGGGGAGCCGCCGGGGAGCGCTCTGGCGCCGCATGCGAAGACGCCCTCCCTCAAACCCTCCCCGCAAGACCAGGACGTGAAATGCACACCCGGGGACATCTGCGCCGAAGCACTGCCTGTTCTCCGCGCGCAGCCGCCGCCGCCCCCCCCCGTCCCTGCAGGGGGGACGAGGCACGAGCACTGACCCCCCCCTGCGCTGCGCGCGGCCCTCGCGCGCGCGCTACAGACTACGTGCATGTCAAGGGGGACGTCCTCTGACCGCCTCGCCGAGTCCTCGCTGGGGCCGAACCTGGGCCAATGATCGGCCTTCCCGCCTCCCTGGCCATGCCAGGCGGGCGTGCGTGCCGACCCGGGGCCCAAGAGGGGCCTGGCCAGGATCGGTGAGGTTGGTAAGGCTTCGGTTGAGGGATGAAAAAACGACCCTACCCTGGGTTACAAGTCCGTGGTCTGTAAACCTCCTGGGAACCCCCAAAGCCTAGAGCCGCCAGGACGCGGCACATCACGCAGGGTTTACCCTGTCAGCCCACACGAGTTTCAGCGCACAGCGCCTCGTAAACCAGGGTAGGGGCGTTTTTTTATGCCCTTGATTCGGGTTGCTGAGCATCGTTTAGCCGATCCCCATCCCCACCAGCGTGGGCTGGGCCCCACTGTGGCCGACTCGCCCCCCTGATAGGGGGTGTAGGCTGCCCTCTTCGGGCTTCGAGGGGCACATCCCCAACCGAGGTGGTGAGACGGTGGGGCTCGAGATGTGGATGGGGAAAACCAGAAGGCACCGCTGCCGCTACCTCTCCCGGGGTGCGTTCGGACCAAGGTTTCGAGGCGCATCCAGCGGTGGCGACAAGGGCCTCCCAGGGGGCGCAAAAAGGGGACCACGGGCGAGGGGGTAGAGGTGGGATGGGTTCCTTTTCCTCCTCTGATCAATGGGGATGGGGATAGGGGATCGGTGGAACGATGCTGAGCTGCGGACGAAACTGACAGCCCCCCACCTCTCCATCGCTCGGACGTCCATTCCCAGTGCTTTTCTCAGTTTCGTGCGTTGTTTTTTTTTCTCGCCAGAGCATCAAGGATGCTCCTCGATGGTCCTCGCCGAAGGTAAAGTGCACACGTCCGAGCGATGCCGAGCCACAGGCAGTCCGGACGGGCCTCCACAGGCCCCCCGAGATAGGGCCCCCTGGGCGGCCCCTCTCGCAACACCTCCAGCCTGGCTGGGCGCGCGCAGGGCGCCACCTGCGCCGCAGGAGGCGGCGCTCGGGGTTTGGAGAAAGCCCCTGGACGACTCGGGGGCGGCCAAAAAGGGGAGCGTCCAAGAGGGGCTTGCCATCGCTCGGACGTCCATTCCCTGTGCGTTTTTCGGTTTCGTGCGTGTGTTTTGTTTCGTAAGGCGGCCCACAGTGCTCTTCGATGGTCCTCGCCCCCAAAAAATGCACAAGTCCGAGCGATGCCAAGGGGGGGTGCTGACAATGGCCAGCGGCAGGTGCGCGGCCCAGAGGGGGGGGGGGCAGGGACGCAAGGAAGCAAGAAGAGGCGCCCTGAAGCCTGGGGAATTGTCATGGCCCGCGCCACGATCTCCCCCCTAGTCATCCCCCCCCTCCTTGCCGCCCCCGGGACTACTCGGAGGGGAAGGGGAGGGAGGCCTACTGAGGCCAGCCGGGGCTACCCGAGGAGCGGGCTGCCCGTGCGCAACTGATCAGCAGCCTTCCCGTCGGTGAGGTGGTCTGGTGACGTCCCCCAGCATGTGCCCTGCATGCCAGGCCCTGGGTCGCGGCGTGCGCGGCGTGGCTGCGAAAGGCGGCGGCCACGACCTGCACAGCCTGCGCGCGCAGGCGCTGCTGCAGCGCGGCCATGTCCTGCTGCAGGCAGCACCGCAGCTCCTCCGTGCGCTGCTCGAAGGCCGACGACCCTCAGAACGTGTTAGCGCCGGCGTGCGCTTGTCCGCCCGAGCCCTTCAATACGATGTGGACGGTGCCATATGACGGACGAATCATGCGCCGTGCCATCGATGAAGCTAAGCGGGGCACACACGCACACACACACACACATACATACACATACGCACACAACACACACACACACACGCACGCACGCACGCACGCACGCACGCACGCACGCACGCGCGCGCGCGCACACACACACACACACACTGACACGTACATACACACATTCACACGCGCGCACGCACGCACGCCAGCATACGCACATACACACATACACTCTCTCTCACACACACGCGCGCGCACGCACGCACGCACGCACGCACGTACACACAAACACACACCCACACACACACACACACATACACACACCTTTGGCGTCGCGGCCCCGCGCGCGGCGACGGGGCGAAGAAGGTTAGAAAACAGCGATCGGACCAACACTCGTCCCGAGGATCCTCGAGAAGAGCTCGGTCAGCCGCCACTCCGCGGCCGCCCCCCTGGCCGCCACCTCCTCCACCTGCGCCCGCAGGTCCCTCGCCTGCTCCTCGGCGGCCCTGCTGCTGGCGTCCGCCTGCAGCTGCCACTCCCGGCGGCCCTCGAGCGCCCTGCGCTCCGCGGCCGCCAGCCGTGCCTCCAGGGCCTCCCGGGCCTGCTCGGCCTGCGCAGCGCTCGACCGATCCCGATCCTCACAGGCGCGGCCTTGGCCCAACTAGTCTTAAGTCGGGCCTGCCCCCCTACAGGGGGTTTTCCGACGAACAGAAAAAAAACCCAAAGTAATCAAAAAAATATCCCAGTGCGACCCTACCTAGGAATTGGAACCCCTAGGAAAGCAGCATTAGTAGTAACAGTAACGCTAAGCTAAAGCTAAGCTAAAGCTAAGCTAAAGCTAAGCTAAAGCTAAGCTAAAGCTAAGCTAAAGCTAAGCTAAAGCTAAGCTAAAACTAAGCCACAGCTAAGCTAAAGCTAAGCTAAAGCTAGGCTAAAGCTAAGCTAAAGCTGAGCAACAGCTAAGCTAAAGCTAAGCTAAAGCTAAGCTAAAGCTAAGCTAAAGCTAAGCTGAAGCTAAGCCACAGCTAAGCTAAAGCTAAAGCTAAGCTAAACGCTAAGCGAAAAGCTAAGCGAAACGCTAAGCTAAAGCTAAGCTACAGCTAAGCTAAAGCTAAGCTAAAGCTAAGCTAACGCTAAAGCTAAAGCTAAAGCTAAAGCTCCCAGGGCACTGGGGGGAACCGCTCCCAGGGGACTGGGGGAACCGCCCGGGGCGCTTTACACTGCCCGGCCCCTTTAAGCTAAGAGAGTAAGAACCCTTCTAGGCAGAGCCTAGGTAGGGAAATAGCCCAAAAATAGTCAAGGGCCTATTTTTGGAGTATTTGTTGACCTTTTCAGGGGTATTTTGGGGGCATTTTTTATTTATTTTTCGTCGACAATCCCCCTCTACGTGGACAGGCCCGACTTGACACTGGCCGACTTACCCACCCAGGCAGGGATGCATGATCCAGGGATCGAGCTCACACACCCCCCCCTCCTGCTGATGCCTTCGGCCCCAACCCTCCATCGCGCGATGGGTCCCCCCACCCATGTGGGCGTGGTGTGGTGGACCCCTCACTTCCCGCCCTGTGGGCGTGGGGTGGTCGGGGGGTGCCGGTGCCCCCCGCCCACAGTGGGTGTGGGGTGGTGCTGCTGTGCCGTGGTCGTCATCGTCGTCGTCGTCGCCGTCGTCGTCGTCGTCGTCGTCGTCGTCGTCGTCGTCGTCGTGGTCGTCGTCGTCGTGGTCGTCTTCGTGATCGTGGTCGTGATCGTGGTCGTGGTCGTGATCGTGGTCGTGGTCGTGGCCGTGATCGTCGTCGTGGTCGTCGTCGTCGTCGTGGTCGTCGTCGCCGTCGTCGTCGTCTTCGTCTTCGTCTTCGTCTTCGTCGTCGTCGTCGTCGTCGTTGTCGTCCCCCCAATCCCATCTGGGAGGGGGGCCTGTGAGGCCCTGGGACCCGTCAGGGCCTAGGAGGGGGGACCTGGAATCATGCACGCCTGCTCCTGCGAGTTCCGCGGGGCCCATCCCCCCCCCGCCGCACCTGGGAAAGTGGGCTGCTGGGGCTGAAATGCCGTGGCCCAAGTGGGGATGGTCGGGCATGTCCCTGTACAGGTCGGGCATGTCCCCGTACAGGCGGATTTTGGACGAAAGATGTAAAAATAAAACGAATGCCCCCAAATGGTCAAAAATACTGGAAATTTCCCCCCCGGCTATTTCTTGACTAGTTTTGAATATTCCTCCTGTAGAGTGACAGGCCCGCCTTCAGGGTACGTTAGAAAAACAGCCGACGGCCTGTGCCCGGCAGCGGGCCTCGAGCTCCCTGCGCTGGACGCCCGAGATGGGTACGGAAAACATGTGGCACGATGCCCCGCAACAAATGTTGCCCCAAACCAGCAGGTTGGGCGCCCGAATTATCCGGGGTAACTCGGGCCCGGGGTAACTCGGGTTCGGATTCCCGAACAACGAACCCGAGTTAGCCCTGACCCGAACTACCCCTGATGATTCGGGGCTCTGGACGCCCGAATTATCCGGGGTAACCCGGGCCCGGGGCTATACTCGGGCTCGGATTCCCGAACAACGAACCCGAGTTAGCCCTGACCCGAGCTACCCCTTATGATTCGGGGCTCTGGACGCCCGAATTATCCGGGGTAATTCGGGCCCGGGGCTACTCGGGCTCGGATTCCCGAAAAACGAACCCGAGTTAGCCCTGACCCGAGCTACCCCTGATGATTCGGGGCTCTGAAACAGTGGCCGCTGTTGGTCAGGCGGCCTTCTTTCTGACCGGACCGTTTCAGACGGACACAGGCCGCGGCGGCGCGGACGG
This sequence comes from Prorocentrum cordatum, assembly GCA_963575745.1. NCBI lineage: Eukaryota > Dinophyceae > Prorocentrales > Prorocentraceae > Prorocentrum > Prorocentrum cordatum. The sequence goes on along the minus strand of CAUYUJ010014649.1, from coordinate 130,952 downwards.
CGAGTCCTGAGCAAAATGAAGAGGAACCGTTGTTGGGCATCGTGCCTCGCCGGTGGCCGCACTCCCGAGCATGGGGAAACCAAAAGGTACCGATACCGCTACTCCACGGACCTCTCCTGGGGCGCGTTCTGACCAGGATTTCGAGGCGAATCCAGCGGTGGCCACGAGGTGCTCCGAGGAGGCCCAAAAATGGGAACACGGCCGAAGGGTAGAGGTATATGTACCTTTTCCGCCTCTGAGAGTACCCATCCTTTAACCAGCCTCGAACTTATCCCTATCCCTAAGATTGACACGCCCAAAGGCGATGACAGTCTTAGGGATGCACCCCCAGAAACTGAGAGAATCCCTAAGGTCGCCATCGTGACGAGGCGATGCCCAACATAGGGATAGGCATAGGTTCCAGGCTGGTAATCCTTTCCGTACCCGTTTCGATCGTCCCGACCTGCGCGCGGCGGCGAGCTCCCCGCGCAGCTCCTCAAGCTGCGCCCGGCCCGCCCGGGCGTCGCAAAGGGGCCGCAGCTCGCCCAGGAGCCGCTCCTCCCAGGGCTGAGCCCAAACGGTGCTTTTCGTTTCGTTTCGTTTCGTGTTGTTTTCGTGTTGTTGTCGTTTTTCGGGATGTGTTTCGTTCCGTTGTTGTTTCGTTGCTCGCTTCGTTGTTCGTTTCGCTTTCCTCCAGGAAGCGTTGTCCTTCGTTTCGTTGTCGTTATGTGTTTCGTTTTGCTCTACCCTCCGGGGGCGAGCAAACACGGGTTGGCGGTCCAAGGACCATGGATTTGGCGCGCGCGGTCGCGAAAACCATGGATCGGGGGAGGCGCCGTCCCCAGGATGCGGCCGCTGCCGCCTCGTTCGGCGACGGAAGAGCCGCGATTCCCATGGAAACGGGGACCGTCGCTGATACACGCCCCCTTGATCCATGTTTGCGATCGCCTGATAAACGTTGTTCTTCGTTTGGTGTTGTTTTTGTCGGGGACGGTTGCTGATACACGCTCCCTTGATCCATGTTTGCGATCGCCTGATAAATTTTCTTTTTCGTTTGGTTTGGTTTGTTTTCTCGGGGGGAGCTAAAAGGGGGGGTAGCAAAGGGTAGGGTAGAGAATCAACTCACGTAGCTGATGTCCCCAGCGCCTCCCGGCGCCGGGAGGCGCCCATGTATCAAGGAATGGGCCCAGCGGCGGGGCCGAAACCAGCTGCATGCAGCAGATTTCGTAATTAACCCCCTTTCCCCTATCCCCCCCCTTTCGTTCTGCCCGATGTTCGTTTTGCTCTACCTGTTTTCCTGTACCTCCCTCCCAACACGGAAAACAAGACACAGCCGAAGTCCAGCAGAACAGCGTTGGGATCCAACCCCTTCTCTCCTCCAGGCTCCGCCCGGCCTGGGCCGCCTCCAGCCGGAGGCTCTCCAGCTGTGGGGGGAAACAAAACGGTGACCGTGACCAGAACTGAGCGCGGAGCCCTCGGTGCAACCCTGGTCACCGTCCATGCTGTGATGGGCCTGTTTTCCACCACCGCCGCCACAAGTTGGAGGGGGAGGGGGTCCTCCTCCTCCTCCTCCTCCTCCTCCTCCTCCTCCGCCTACTCCTCCTCCTCCTCCTCCTCCTCCTCCTCCTCCTCCTCCTCCTCCTCCTTCGCCTCCTCCTCCTCCTCCTCCTCCTCCTCCTCCTCGTCCTCCACCTCCTTAATCCCTTCACCCTGTGGTGGTGATGGAAAAAAGGCCCATCATGCTGGTCACCGTCGACTCCTGGATCATCCTCGCGACTCGGCGACGGCCAGCATGGACCACGTCGGCGGCGAGCGAGGGGAGGGAAGTGGTGAGAAGGGGCGGGCCTTCGCAGAACGCTCGGGCGCCCCCTGGACTTCTGGCAAGTTCTCTCAGCCTTGCGCCCGAAGGCGCAGGAAAATTCTCAGAAGGCGCGAGAGCTTCTGAGGACTTCTGACAGGGCCTCCTCATTCTCACTTCCCCTCCGCGCTCGTCGCCGACCACGACCAAGATCGGCGTCGATAGGTCCCGCGACGTCTTAGTCATGGTAAGCATTAGGTCGGGCATGTCCCCCTACAGGCAGATTTTGGAGGAGAAACAAAAAATAGTCGAAACATACTCCAAAAATGGCCGACAATACTCGAAAAATCATTCCCAGACTATTTTTGGCTTATTTTTGAATGTTCCTCCTGTAGAGGGACACGCCCGACGTAAGTCTTGGTCATGGCCAGCGCGTTCCTTCCCCCGAGGCTGGCCGTCCACGGCGCCCAGCCCCTCCCCCAGGCCGTCCGCGGCCGCGCGCAGCTCCCGCACCTTATGGGCGACAACCGGAAGGCACACCGATGCCGCTGCTCCCCGGGCCCCAGACGTGGGTTTAAGTCGGGCCTGTCCTCTTACAGGGGATTGTGGGCGGAAAATGAAAAATACTACAAAATACCCCCACATGGTAAAACAAAACTCGTCCCCAGACTATGTTTGTACCATTTTTGAATATTCCTCCTGTAGAGGGACAAGCCCGACTTACACTTGGGTCGGGCCTGTCCCTCTACAGGAGGAACATTCAAAACTAGTCAAAAAATAGTCTGGAGACGACTTTTTGACGACTTGTTTGACCATTTGGGACATTTCTTGCGGTATGTTATATGTGTCGTCCACAATCCACCTGTAGGGGGACAGGCCCGACCTCACCCCAGACCTCTCCCGGGGCGCGTTCTGATCAGGATTGGGAGCCGAAGCCAGCGGTGGCGACGAGGGCCCCCCGGCCTGGGGGAGGCCCCAAAAAGGCGGCACCCGAGGCCCGGCTGGCGACATCGGTGCCCTCTGCCTCCTCCGATGTGACAGGACCAGAGTAGAAGAATAACACTCACCATAAACATGAACTTTTGGCGCTCCGCGCGGATTTCGTTTCTTGGATCTGCGCCAGACACGCCTCCCTGGCGCGCGGAGCGCGCCAGGGACGTGCCGAAGGCGCAGCCGGGGAAGCCCAGCTCGGATCCAAGAAATCCGCGCAGCGCGCCGAAAGTCTACGTTGATGGCGTGTGTTCTTCTTCGACGGAGATGACCTCGATTTCCCTCCTTCCCACCTCGGCGCCCAGGCGCTCCACGTCGGAGCGCAGCACCGCCTCGGGTTACGTCGGGCATGTCCCCCTAAAGGGCGGATGTTGGACGAAAAATCAAACATAGTCCAACACATACTTCACGAAATGTTCAAACATAGTCAAAACATCGTCTCCTAAATCCTCCTCCGCCTCCTCGGCCTCCTCCGCCTCCTCCTCCTCCTCCTCCTCCTCCTCCTCCTGCTCCTCCTCCTCCTCTTCTCCTCTTCTCCTCTTCTCCTCTTCTCCTCTTCTCCTCTTCTCCTCTTCTCCTCTCCTCCTCCTCCTCCTCCTCCGCCTCCTCCTCCTCTTCTCCTCTTCTCCTCTTCTCCTCTTCTCCTCTTCTCCTCTCCTCCTCTTCTCCTCTCCTCCTCCTCCTCCTCCTCCTCCGCCTCCGCCTCCTCCTCCTCCTCCTCTACTCCTCGTCTCCTCTCCTCTTCTCCTCTTCTCCTCTTCTCCTCTTCTCCTCTTCTCCTCTTCTCTCTCCTCCTCCTCCTCCTCCTCCTCCTCCTCCTCCTCCTCCTCCTCCTCCTCCTCCTCCTCCTCCTCCTCCTCCTCCTCCTCCTCTTCCTCTACTATGTTCGGATATTCCCCCCTGTAGAGGGGCGTGCCCGACTTGCGCCTCCAGGGCGCCCTGCTGCACCCGCAGCGCCTGCGATGCCCGCGCGGCCTCGCCGCGGGCGGCCTCCAGGCTCTCGCGCACGCGCGCGTCCAGGGCCTGCAGCCTCGGGGGGGCGAGGGCCGGTGGGCCTGTTCTCCACCACCACCACCACCAGAAGTAGGAGGGGGAGGGGGTCCTCCTCCTCCTCCTCCTCCTCCTCCTCCTCCTCCTCCACCTGCTGGGCTTGTTCTCCACCACCACCACCAGAAGTAGGAGGGGGAGGGGGTCCTCCTCCTCCTCCTCCTCCTCCTCCTCCTCCTCCTCCTCCTGCTCCTCCTCCTCCTCCTCCTCCTCTTCCTTCTCCTCATCCTCCACCGCCTCCCACACTCCAACTGATGGTGGTGGTGGTGGTGGAACACAGGCCCATCAAGGGCAGCACGGCGACGAGCGGCGGAGGTCGGCGGCGAGCCCAAGTTGGGGGGCCTCGCGGGGCCTCCAGGGACAAGGGACAGTCAAGGTCCAGCATCAGGTCGGGCATGTCCTCCTACAGGCGGATTTCGGACGACTAATACCAAAATGTGTCAGGAAATGCTCCCCAAATCTTCAAAGATACCAGACAAATCGTCCCCAGACTATGCTTTGACTGTTTTCCAGTAGTGTTCCTCTTTTAAGGGACGCGCCCGACTTGAGTCTGGCCTCCGACGGGGCGGCAGCTGGCCGAGCTGGCGGCAGAGGCCATGCCTCAGAGAGGGGGGGCAGCGCAGGAGGGTCCCGCATCCCCGCGCCCCTCAAGAAAAGGCGCCCGCGCGTGCGCACGCGCCGCCCCGACGACCAGCCTTGGCGGCGCGCAAAAGGGGGCAGGGGGAGGGGGGGAGGCTTCTTAGCAGCAGGCCGCTTCTCAGAAGGCCTCGGCCTTACGTCTATAGAGAAGGCCCGCGACTTCTGAGAGGCAGGGGTGCTTCTAAGAAGCCTTCCCCCCTCCCCCCTACCCCCAGTTGCGCGCTGCCGACCAACCAACCTCCAAAGCAGCTCTCCGCCGCTCGGCCCGGCCGGGGGGGGAGCGAGGACGGTGGCGCCAGGACCGGAGCTGAGCGCGGAGCCCTCGGCGCGACCCCGGCCACCGTCCATGCTGCGAAGGGGGCTGCTTTCCACCACCACCACCATGAGTTGGAGGGGGAGGGGGTCCTCCTCCTCCTCCTCCTCCTCCTCCTCCTCATCTTCCTCCTCCTCCTCCTCCTCCTCCTCCTCCTCCTCTTCCTCCTCCTCCTCCTCCTCGTCCTCGTCCGCCTCCTCCTCCGCCTCCTCCGCCTCATCCTCTTCCTCCTCCTCTTCCTCCGCCTCCTCCTCCTCCTCCTCCTCGACCTCCTCCTCCTCGTCCTCCACCTCCTTCACCCCTCCAATTTATGGTTGTGGTGGTGGTGGTGGTGGTGGTGGTGGTGGTGGAAAACAGGCCCATCATGCTGGTCACCGTCGACTCCTGGATCATCCTCGCGACTCGGCGACGGCCAGCATGGACCACGTCGGTGGGAAGCGAGAAGGGGCGGGTCTTATTAGTAGGGGATCTACTGACCCGGCCCGGGTCAATCCAGACCGGGGTCAGTCAGGCCTTGCAGGATCCTGCAGGATCCTGCAGGCTTCCTGCCCTCAGACCTGGGTCAGTGCACGCTTGGCTCTGCTAGATCCTGCAAGATCCAGCGCTCTGACCGACCTCCGTTTGCATAGACACCCGTCTCTGGATCCCTGGCTTAGGAGGCCCGAAGCCCCCTGGCCATCTCAGAAGCGGTCTGAGCCGTTTCCTGAAGACGCTGCAAACTCCTCAGCAAGCCAGAGGCCTTCCTTCTGAGGAGCCCAGCCGCCTGCCGGGAGGGTCTCCGCCTTCGCCCAAAAACCTCCCCCCCCCCTTCACCCAGAAAGCCTCCCCTCAGTCCCCCCCCCCCTTTCGCCCAAAAAGGCCCCCCTCCCTTCCCCCCCCATCGCTCGCCGCCGACAAGGAGCAGGTCACGCAGGGCGAACAGATCCGCGCCCGCGCGGTCTGGACTCCGGGGCGCGCAAGATGCCGCGGAGACTCGGCCGCACGGACAAGTACCCTTCCCCGCGCGGGGCACCCGCAGAGAAAAAAACGCCCCGCATCCGCGGACGGTGTTTTCCCCGGGCCTCGTCAAAACCCTCCTCAAGAAAGCGGTGCTTCGGGGTTTGGAGTGGGACCTGGGGGCTCGGTTCATTATGTCTTCGCGGGCGTGCGTGGACGGCATCTTGTATTCTCTTCGGTCTAAGAAATTCACCCCGTTCCAACAGGGATGCATTCGGGCCTTATTTTGCGATGCCATCTACACTCGTAGTCGCGCTGTCAGCTTAGGCTATGTGATTGGCGACCTGTGCGCCCTCTGTTTGGAGGCTCGGGACACGTTGAGGCACCGGCTGTGGGAGTGCACCGCGGTGGAAGCGGAACGCGCTGAGCTTGTCCAACCTGATGTCCGCAGGCTCGCTGCCGAAGCCGACGATGCTCTAGCATGTTACGGAGTGTTTCCTCATCCCGGGGACCAGTTTCCAGCTCCCGCATCTTCTGGAGGCATCGTTGTAGAGTGGGCCTCTGAACAGCAAGGCGACTTATCCGAGGCGGTGCAGGGCGACATCTTCGGGGATGGTTCATGTACGAGGCGGGTGGTGAAAGAGCCGAATCGGGCTGGCTGGGCCTTCACCGTCTGGGATCGTAGCACAGGTCTCGAAGTGGTGAGAGTCAGTGGACCAGTCTGGGGCCCTGTTCCCCAGACCCCCCAGGCTGCAGTGGTCTGGGAACAGTGGCCTGTGGGGCCAACGAACCTTTTCCTAGACTGTCAAAGCTGTGTAGATTTTCACAGTTTGCCTTTTCATGCACAGTGCTCGCCGAAACGCATTTTTGCTGGGGTCGCCCAGTTCTGCAGAGATTTTTCGCACCAGTGCTCTGTCTCAAAGGTGAGGACCCACCAGGTCGAGACCGACGGCGAAGATGCTTGGACGCGGTATTTGCGTGAAGGTAACAGCGCCGTCGATCGGTCCGCGAAGTTAGCGGTGGAGCTTCACCCTAAATTTGATAGTGAGGCCGTCGAGCGGCTGGACGAGCAATGTCGTGTCTCTTTGGCCGTGGCTGTGCTGGCGGCTAAATTGATGCCTTTGTGGCCTAAGCTTGACATGGGCCCAAATGTTGTTCGTAATCCTCCTCCTCCTCCCCCGCCTCCTTGCGGCGCCTCGAGACCCCCGCGTTCGGGACACTCCTGGTCTTGGACTGGTAGGTTCTGGCAGTGTTTGTCCTGCTTCCGAGGGCCTCGGTCTCAGGAGAGACCGACCGCTGGTATTTGCCGGGGGGGGGGGGGTCGGCGTTGGGATTCGAGGCTATGATGCTCCAACGTTGGCTGCTTTGGGGCATAAGATGCTGTTTCTTGACGCCAGCGACGGTAGTTTTGTGTTTATGTGTTTAAGCTGCAAGTTCTATACTTGTGGTGGCCAAGTTCGGGGTCTCCGACTTGAGTGCAAGCCCTTGCCAAGATCTGGGGCTCAAGGTCGGAAGCACGCCTGGAACCAGGTTGCTTCAGGACTGCACCCCAAGAAATCCGGAATCACTTTAACCGTTGGCCCTTGGGGCAATACGGAAGATGAGGATCCTGCTCCCCTCGCCGAGCCTCCTCCCCCCCCCTCGGAGGAGGATTCGGACGGCCCTCGCACGCTGCGCAGAGTCTCGATTGCATTGCGGCTCTTGGGTGCAGCTGCGGGGCCAAGTCAACCTAGAGCTCGAGGAGACCACTCCGAGTCCGGGTCTGATTAATTTGTTTGTTGTTTTTCCCCTGGCGGGTCTCGCCCCCCCGCTTGAGGTGTATGTGGGCAGCTTGGCGCCGTCGACGGCAAAAATCCACCGCCTCCCAACCTCCTCCTCCTCCTCCTCTTCTTCCTCCTCCTCCTCCCTCCTCCTCCTCCTCCTCCTCCTCCTCCTCCTCCTCCCTCCTCCTCCTCCTCCTCCCTCCTCCTCCTCCCTCCTCCTCCTCCTCCCCCCCTCGAGGCCTGCCCTCGAGCCCGGCCTCCGAGCGCCGCTGCTGCTCGAGCAGCCCCTCCGCCAGCAGCGCCGCCTGCCGCCCGAGCTCCTCGGCGAGCTCGCCGCGCCACGCCGCGAGCCGCAGCTCCTGTCGGGTCGGGCGAAAGGGGGGGGATCGCAAAAAGGGGGTTTGAGAATCAGCTCACGCAGCTGATTTTCCCGGCGCCTCCCGGCGCCGGGAGGCGCCCATGTACCGAGGAATGGGCCCGGCGGCGGGGCCCAAACCAGCCGCGCGCAGCAGATGTCGTACCCCCCCCCCTTTCCCACTCCCCCCCTCTCGTTCGGGCCGATCCTGCTCGCGCGCGGCCGCGGCCCGGTGCTCCGCCCAGGTGGCCCGCAGGGCCTGGACGCCCTCCATGGTGGGCCCGGCTGGGGGGCCCGCCCGCGGCGCGGCGGCGGAGGCGGGGAGGCCAGGAGGTGCCGAGACCGCTGCTCCATGGAGGGCTGCCTACCCAGACCACCCCAACCCAACCCGAAGGCCCGGGGATGCGGTGGGGGGGTCGAGTTCAGATGTGTTTTTGTCAGTGCTCCCCAACCCCCCCCCCCACCGGAAATGGAGGCCCAATCGGGGCCTTCGGGTGGGGTTGGGGTGGTTTGGTGGGCGGTGAATGGAGACCTCTCCCGAGGTGCGCGCTGACCAGGGCTTGGGGGCGACTCCAGCAGTGTCGGCGAGGCCCTCCCAGGAGGCCCCACAAAGGGTAGAAAAAAAGAGGCAGGGGCAGCGGTGCGGGTTCCTTTTCCTCCTCTGAGGAAGGGCGCCAGCGACCCTGAGGTCCGCATGCCGTTCTGCAAGTTCGCGTCGTGCTAACGTCGGCACTGGTTCTCGACACCGCGGGGACCGTTCCACCTTGAACGAACGGCCGTTTCCGAAACATCAGAAAGTTTTAACATCGACCGATTCTGGGTCGCCAGCGGCGCTCAACGTTGAACACCAGCGGCGGGGTCGTCGCCCGTCGACACGATGCTAACCTGCCGTACCCTGAGATACTGGTGCCATAAATCTTTCACATAAGGTAATGTTGTCGCTGCTTCGGGCCCTGAAGCCCTCCCGGATCGATCCGGCTCGAGAAGTGCCGCCGAAACATTGGGGTCCGGGGCTCTGGTCGAGTTTTCTCTTTTTCGATGTTGCAATTTGCTCGTGACGCTCCATGCCTCGAACGTCTTCAGAAACTCAGCGCAGAAGTTGTGGGGACCCCCGCCGCGCCCTGGGACAGCCAGACAGCTGCTCAGGATGAAGAGCTGAGCCCTCTAGGGAGCAGATCCAGACCTCGAAGGACCCCCCCTCCTCTCGCTGCGAAAACAATCATTAATTAGCGACGGCCAGCGTCTGGCATGTTCGACCCCAGGGGGAAGGGGGGCCTCAGCGGGCCCCGGTACCGCGTCGAGAGACTTTGGAGGCTTGGGAATGGGCACCAACATCAACGCAGGGGGGTGCCTCCAAAGGGGAAAGATGATCCAAGATTTCGGCGTTGGTTGTAATACCTCGGCCACCTTGGAAGCCAGAAGAGTACCACCATCACCGAGATCGAGATCGTCTTCCCACGATGGAGGCACACCGCCGAAATTGGTGTTGGTGTCAACCTCTAGGCCGAACCTCGAGACCGAACATATTTTCCCATATTTTCTGGGAATCGACGATTAATTGTGTCTGTGTTTTTTTTCCCCTCCTGAGAGACGTCGGCTGCCCGGGAATGCACCTCTGCACCGATCCTGGCCACGGGCCGACGTGCTGGGCCCAAGCGCGGGCCGACGTGCTGGGCCCAGGCGCGGGCCGATGTGCTGGGCCCAGGATCGGCGCACACGCGCGCGCACGCCCTCCCAGCTCGACCAGGGAAGGCCTGCAGCCGGACCGGCGCCAGGTGATTTGGATGACCCGAAAGGGGATCCAGCTCTCACAGGGGGTGGTGCAGCAGATCTGAGGCAAGTGTGCTGCAAACGTACTGCGCTGGAGAATTGCACTGCATGGTATTGCAGGTAATGCGTTGCACGTTAAGGTACGGTACGGCCATACGTGTGCGCCCTGGAATGTACTGCACGCCCCAATTGTAGTGCAACCTGACAAATCTGTTGCACCAAATCTATTGCACCCCCCCCTTAAAACAGGGCTGAGATCGGGATAAATCGCTCCAGAGCGTTCCGGAGCGCTCTCAGAGCGTTCCGGAACGCTCTGGAGCGACCGCGGCGCCCAATACATCCTCCAAACCCGCCGATTCTCAGAGATTTCGAGTTATCCCGATCCGATTTTGTCCCGATCTTCGCGTCGTTTTAGTACTGCACGCCCAAAATGTAGTGCGAACTCACAAATCTGTTGCACCAAATCCATGGCACCCCCCCCTGTCGCTGGACCCCCCGGTGGGTCAACCCGAGAAGAGTCAAGATCCGAAGGCCCTCCGCCGGCCAGAACAGGCAGAACCCCCCAGAGAGTACCCTCCCCAGGGTGCACGAGAACTTGGCGGCGCGCACAAGGGGGTGGGGGGGGGGGGGGGGGGCTTCTTAGAAGCAGGCTGCTTCTTAGAAAGCGCCGGCCTTTCATCTATAGATAAGGCCCGCGCCTTCTAAGAAGCAGGGGTGCTTCTAAGAAGCCCTCCCCCCTCCCCCCACCCCCCTCTGCGCGTGGCTGAAGAACAGTCAGCAAACACCAGGAACACTTTGGGTGTTGCCAGAAGTGCCCCTGGCCCCAGGTGCACCCAGCTTTTCGCTCCGTCTTGGAGCCCCCAGGGCCCCCTGGGCCTCGTGAGGGGTGCCCTGGAGGCCGTCTGGGCCACACCGAGAATGCTGCGCCTTGGGCCAAGGGCGCCTCTAGCAACACTCGAACACCAGGGTACCCTCCCCGCGCCGGCCTCGATCATTTACACTACCTCGGCCCGACGGTGTACGCGCAGCAGGGCGAGTGGAGGCAGCGTCAGCTCCACATCGGAGCCTGGACCCCATCTGGGGATCTGACTGCGCCCGCCCTTCGAGCGGCGTGCAGCCCTGGCGACGAGGGGGACATGCCCGACCTAACGTGAGACCTCAGAGTGTACTGAATATATTGCGCGACGCCCCGGCTGCACCAGACTGATTGAATCGCCCACACTGCACCGCACACATGTGTTGTAGCACGCAGACTGCGGCCGCGGGGAGCGCGCCGCTGAAGGCGAACACGGGGGGGGGCGTCAACATGAAAAGCAGCCCGCGTCGGTGAAGGTTCACCCGCTGCGGCCCAGGATCGGTGCGTAGCAAGGGGTGGCACTTCATGCACCGATCCTGTGCCGCAGCCGGTCCACCTTCACCGACGCGGGCTGCTGTTCATGTTGACGCCCCCCCCGTGTTCGCCTTCAGCGGCGAGCTCCGAACGGCCGCTGTCTGCGTGCTACAACACATGTGTGCGGTGCAGTGTGGGCGTTTCAGTCAGTGCGGTGCAGTCAGTACACCCTGAGGTCTCACGTTAGGTCGGGCATGTCCCCCATACAGGCGGATTTGGGGAGAAGCACTACAAATACTAGAAAAATGCCTCGTCCTTGTGCTTCTCTTCTTCCTCGTTGTCCTCATGCTCCTCCTCGCTATCCTCACGTTCGCCACGTCGTCCTCGTCATCGACTCCTCGTTGTCCTCGCCGAGAAACACTAAAAATACAAACAAAAAACCCCGAATAATCAAAAATGCAAGAAAAAATCGTCCCCAGACGATTTCCTGACCATTCCTGAAGATTCCTCCTACAGAGGGACAGGCCCGACTTAGGTCTGGCGCCCCGGGAAACGCTGCAGCAGCGCGACAAGGCACGGCCGGAGCCCCGGACACCATCCTTCGGCGCCATTTTTTTCAAACAGGACCGATCCGCGAAATGATTCGGAACTATCTTCGAAATGATCAGAAAGTTAGATTTTTCGGAGAGTATTCAAACAACAATCTTCGACTCGAAATTACTCAAAATTGTCTTCGAAATATCTAGCAATTATTGGATTCTTCTGTGGCCCGAAGTTATCTTCGAAATTGTTCGAAGACGCCTGGCTCGAACAAAATGCGACACCAAGATCTCAGGGCACGCCTTGCCCCACTGCAACCTCTCGCCGGGCCTCCCTCGCAGGCTCACCGATCTGGACGCCCGAAACGGGTACAAAACAAAAATGGGTGCAGTGCCCAACAACACATGTTGTCGAAAACCGACGGCGGCCGCCGTTGGGCGGGCGGCTGTTTCACCTCAAAGGAAACGCCCGCGGCGGCGCGGACAGCGAGTCATGTTCAAAATGAAGAGGAACTGCTGTTGGGCATCGTACATCGGCGGTGGACAAATCTCCCTTTATTAGACCACCCTTTAGTGAACACGGCCCAGGACCGAAACCGACGGACCCGGACCCGCAAACATGACTGCCGCGGCGCCCTCATCGCGAACCGAAAACGCACAATTCGCTAATCGACGTGTCAAGGTAGGAGGTCTGTCCACCCCCGAAAATGGGGAAACCAAACGGTACTGATACCGCTACTCCACTGACCTCTCCTGGAGCGCGTTCTGACCAGAATTTCGAGGCGAACCCAGCCGTGGTGACGAGGGCCGCCCCGGAGGCCCAAAAAGGAGAGAACGGGCCAGAGGGCAGATGTATATGGGTGCCTTTTCCTCCTCGGAGAGTACCCATTCTTTCGGTACAGTCGGGGCGTTGACCTAAGGAACCTTAAATAAGGAACGAGGCCCCTTGATCCCAAAAGTTAAGCCTCGATTTCCCATCGAAAACCTCAGGAAAACCCAGGCCAAGCTGTAAAACAATCAAGGAACACCGAGCCCCTCCCCAACGAGAAGAGTTCCTTCTTCAGCGCCCCGACTGTACCCGCTCCGATCCTCCCGAACCGATCCCTGTGTTGTTTGTCGGTTTCGTGCGTGGTTTCTTCGCCAAATGATCAAGGAGGCTCCTCGATGGTCCTCCCCGAAGGGAAAATGCACACGTCCGAGCGAAGCCAGGGGCCGCAGGGCCGCGGGCGGGGCCGAGAGCAGCAGACCGCGCGCGGGGGGGCCTCCTGGCCAAGATGGCTGCGGGATCCACCCGTGGCGCGGCCCCGGTCGGGTGGCCTCCGCGTCGTGCTGTCGGCGAAACGAGCGAGGGGGGGGGGGCGAGGGAGAGGAAGAAGGCCTTGCCCCAGGAGGCGGCGGGGCTCCTCGGAAGGCTGGATGGCTCCTGAGAAGCCTGCTGGGGTTTCTCCGGGGGAGGCTCCGGACACTTCTGAGACGGCAGGGAGACTTGCGAGCCTTCCGAGGATCGGGTCGGACGAAAGGGGGGGATAGCAGAGGGGTGTTTGAGAATCAGCTCACGTAGCTGATTTCCCCGGCGCCTCCCGGCGCCGGGAGGCGCCCATGTATCGAGGCAGGGGCCCCTCGGTGGGGCCGAAACCAGCTGCACGCAGCAGATGTCGTACCCCCACCTTTCCCAAGCCCCCCCTTTCGTCCGGCCCGAACTTCTGCGACGGCAGGGAGACTCGCGAGCCTTCCGAGGAGACCGGCCCCCTCTCACTTCTGACTACTTACCAAACCACCCCAACCCGACCCGAAGACCCGAATGTTTCCCGAATTTCCGGTTGGGGGGGGTACGGGTTCCATATGTTTTCCACTGTTCCCCGACACCCCCCACTGGAAATGGAGGGCAAATTGAGGCCTTGTGGTTGGGTTGGGGTGGTTTGGTCGGCGGTGAACTTCCCCCCCCTCGCCCGCCGCCGACTTAGGGGCTGGACGTGCGCTCTGGGCGCCCGGCCTCTGGCGAACCCTCCGCGGCGGCAGGCGACCAGGGGCTCCGCGAGGAGCCGACGTTGTGCGAGTCCCGCCTCGGGCCCGCAAAACTCACGCGACACACCCGGAAATTTCATGGGATCGGCTGCACGGGCCCTTGATGATCCTGCGGCCTTCTGTGACTACCTACCAGACCACCTCAACCCAACTCGAAGACCCGAATTTCGGGTTGGGGCGGGGTGTGGGCTCCATACGTGTTTTTTCGATGTTCGGGGAATGGACGGCAAATCGGGGCCTTCGGGTTGGGTTGGGGTGGGTTGGTGGGTGGTGACTTCTGGTGCACAAACAGGTGTGAGCCGTGGGGCACACCACTGCGTGGTCGAGGCTCGGCGGTGAACGAAAGGCTTCCCGCTCTCCTGGTGAGAAAGCGAACAATGAGGCTGCACACAAGCTGGAAAGCGAACCGCACATGCAGCACACCGTCAATGCAAACGCAAGGCAAAAAAACATCTTCAGGTGATATGGAAGACTACCTAACGGTGAACTGGATAACACGGGAACAACAAACGATGATCAGACCAAAAGTAGGCAACAACCGACAACATCGCAATATGAAAGATAATGGAGTGCACTATTGCAAAAAAGCTCAGCCCAGGTGTAATACGCAAACGAATATCAACCAGGCAAGCCGAAGCCGCTTCTAAAACACTGTTTTGCTTCAAGCGATCCCCACCGAAACATTCGGCGTTTGGCCCCAACGGTGCGCGCGCCTACTGGAAGGATGTGCACAGTGCTCAGCGGCGTCGGCCAGCGCGGCGGCCGGGCCAGGTCGCAAGTTGATGTTGTCCGAATTCTAACGACCCCAAGGCCCCTGACGAGGACAAAACCAAACCCAAAACGCTTTTTGCGATACCCCAAAACTTGTACTGAGATAGTACCAACCTCCGGTAAGAGGAAAAGGAGGAACAGCAGCAGCACCCCGAGGAGGAGACGGACGACGAAGGACGAGGAGGAGGAGGAAAAAGGAGGTGAGGCGGACCTCTCCTTCCTCCTCCTGTTCCTCCTCATCGTCCTCGTTCCTCCCCCTCCTCCACCTCCTCCTCCTCCGTCATCCTCCTCCTCCTCCGTTCCCTCCTCCTCGCCCTGTCCTTCGTCCTCTTCCCTCATCATGCGCCTCGCCCCCCCTCTTCCCCCTCGACTTCGTCTTCTTCGCTGCCCCGAGCATGCGCGGGGCGCGCGGCGGCCCCGGGAGGAGCCCCCGGGCACGTGGGTATCCGACATCCATGGGTTCACGTTGGCTCATATCTGTCACCACATGGTTGGAAATGCTATGGTATGATGTGCGTTGCGGCACTATGGTATTGCATGATGTGCTGATATGGTATGCTATAGTATGCTCTGTTCCGTGATGTTGTTGACAGCTCGGCTCAGTACATTATGTCATACTCTGCACTGCTAATATGTTTCGCAATGCTCTGGTGCCGTGTTATGATATACTGTTGGTGGATGCTGTGTCATGACATGACGTGGCGGCCTGCCATAGTGTGGTATGTTATAGTATGGTGTAGTGTGTTGTGTTATGCCGTCTTCTGTTATAACATACTATGGTTCGGTATGTTATGTGATGTTGTGTTTGTGGACGGCTCGACGCCATATGGTAAATATCATGACCTCCGATGCTAGTATGTGGCGATATGATACTGTGGTGCTAGGATGTGTTCTGCGATGAAGTGGATGATATGGGATGCTCTGCCAAGGTGTCTGATGTGTTCCTCGATCATGCTATGATATGATGTGTTTTGTGATGTTAGTTCATGTTATGTGTTGTAATGATATTGCTATGGTATGCTATGCCATGTTATGGCATGCTCGTGTTATGGTGTGTTATCTTCCGGTGTGACCTGTTGTGCTCTGGTGTGTATGCCGCTATGCTCTGCTGCCGTCTCCTGATATGTTTGGTGACGCTGTGTCAGGATATGATATGTGATGTCAGTGTGTCTTATGTTATGCGGGTTCTGTTATAGCATGTTGTGCTCTGTCGTTTTCTGTTATGTCATGTTCTGCCTGGTTTGTTGTGTGATATGCTGATGTCCTCTGTTTCGTCATGATATTGCTGTGATGTTCCACCATGATCGGTCATGCTCTTGCTCTGTTCTGTCATTTTATGTTGTGTCGTATTGTGCTCTGTCGTGTTTGTCGAGACAACTTGGGGTCTGGTGGCCGTGGTATGCAGGGTGTGTTCTGCCGTGTTTGTCGAGGGCGCAAGGCGGGATAACCGGGACTCTCAGGACAACTTGGGGTCTGGCGGCCGCGGTGTGCAGGATGTGTTCTGCCGTGATTGTCGAGGGCGCGAGGCGGGATAACCGGACTCTCGGGACAACTTGGGGTCTGGCGGCCGCGGTATGCAGGGTGTGTTCTGCCGTGTTTGTCGAGGGCGCGGGGCGGGATAACCGGGACACTCGGGACAACTTGGGGTCTGGCGGCCGCGTTATGCAGGGTGGGAGCGGCTGGCAAGTCTGTTCGTAAATCTAACGGCCCCAACCTGTCCGGTGGGGAAGAACTGAACAGGAACGACAGCACCAGCTACGCAGCAGCAGCATGTCCGCACGCCGTCTCCACCTTAGGCGGCCGCAAGGCACTGTCCGTCTGGGCAGGTGGCCACGGGACCCGCCGAGCTCCGCCGCTTCAGCACTGACGACAGCACCAACTACGGAGCAGAAGGAGCGATCGCACGAACTGCGCAAAGCAGCAGCACGGCTGCACGCCGTCTGCCGCCCAAGGGCGGCCGCAATGCACGTTGCCCGTCTGGGGAGGTGGCCACGGGACCAGGCGGAGCTCCGTCGCTTCGTCATCACATGGGGTTCTGGGCGTGCGCAGCTCCCCGCGCAGCGCTCTTGCACCTGAGGGTGCTAGAGCACAGCGGAGGACAGTCCACAAGAAACCTTCCACAGAAATCGGAAGAAGAATTGAACACACTGTTGCCAGTAAGTTCAACCCAGAGATGCTATGCAAGCGAACATCAACCCCAAACAAACCGAAACCGCTCCTGGAAAAACAAGACGGAAGGAACGATCGCAGGAACTGCAAAACAGCAGCACGACTGCACGCCGTCTGCCACCCCGAGGCGGCCGCTGTGCACTGGTTATCCGTATCCGTCTGGGCAGGCGGCCGCGGGATCCGCCGAGCGCTCCGCCGCTTCGTCCACCAGGGGGGGTCCTTGGCGTGCGCAGCTCCCCACGCAGCGCTCTTGCACTGAAGGGTGCTAGAGGCTAGAGCACAGCGGAGGCCAGTCCCCAAGAAGCCTTCCGCAGGAAACCCAACCCCGAGACCCCGGGACAACCAGGCAAGCCGGAACCGCGCCTAGGAAAACAAAGCGTAAGGAGCGATCGCACCAGCCACACCAAGCAGCAGCACGGCAACACGCCGTCTGCAACCCGGAGGCGGCCGCGGGGCACTGTCCGGCTTGGGCAGGCGGCCACGGGACCCGCCGAGCTCCGTCGAGCTTCGTCCACCACGGGGGGGTCCTTGGCGTGCGCAGCTTCCCGCGCCACGCGCTCTTGCACTTGGAGGGTGCTGGACTTCGGTCGGGCCTGTCCCCCTACAGGGGGATGCGGGCGAAACATTAAGAAATACCCCCCCCCAACAAAAAAACTCCAAAGATGCCCAAAACTAGTCCCAAACTAGTCCCCGGACTATGTGTTAGACTTTTTGCTGGCATATTCCTCCTGTAGACGGACAGACCCGACTCAATGCTAGAGCACAGCGGAGGCCAGTCGACAAGAAAAACCTTCCACAGGAAGCCCAACCCCGAGGCCCCAGGGCGTCCATGCTTGCTCCATCGCAGAAGCGTCGAGACCCAAGAGACCCAGGGCACCCTGGAGGCCAGCAGGGTGCTTCTTGGCATGGGCCTCCACTGTAGTCCCAAATAGAAAAAGAAACAACCACAGAAACCACCGCGCTCCGCGCGGATTTCTTGGATTCGCGCTGGACCCCCCTCCCGGGCGCGCGGAGCGCGCCAGGGGCGGCGCCGGAGGGCGCCGACGGAGAGGCCCAGGCGCGGATCCAAGAAATCCGCGCGGAGCGCCAAGAGTTTAGGTTCTGGGTCTTCCTCCGCGCGGAGCGCCAAAAGTCGTCCTCCAAGAAATCCGCGCGGCCCAGGAGCGTGGTTTCTTCCTCTTCGATCTAAACCACTGGGCGGGTCCACGGATTGTTCGCCACGCTGCCGCACGCGCCCGCCCGTGGGCGCCCGCGCTGCGCCGAGGGGGCCCGTCGAGGACACCCGCCGCGCCGTGGCCGCTCGCGGCCGCCCCTCGGAGCGCCTCGCAGGTGCCCCGTGGGCGGCCGCAGGGCTTGCACCAGCGGGGCTGTGCTCCACGCGGCGTGCACCGCACTTCTTTTTTAAACTGGCGCCAGAGAAATCGCCCTGCGGCCGAAGGAAAAGGGGCAAGCAGAAAGCGAGGAGAAGCAGCAGCAGCAGAAGAAGCAGCAGAAGGAGAAGCAGCAGCGGAGAAGCAGCAGCAGAAGCAGCAGCGCGAGCGGGCAGGCGCGGCCGACGGCCGGCGCCCGCCGCCTGCGCCGCGGCCCACATGGCGTGCACAACAGAGATGGCACAGCATAAGCTCACACCACAGCGTGCACCACGTGGCTCACACCACCCGAGCGCACCGCACCGCGCCTACGGCAGGTTCGTGTCGTGCCGACCCCAGCGTTGGTTTTTGACACCGCAGGGATCGTTCAACCTTGAACGATCGGCCGTCTCCGCAACGTCCGGTCGTTCAACATCGATCGATTCTGGGTCGCCGGCGGCGTTCAACCTTGAACGCCCGCGCTGGGGTCGCCGCTGGTCGACACGACGCAAACCTGCCGTACACCGACGTCAAACGCGGGTCGCACTCCACAAGGACTGGAGCGCATCTCAGCATGCTCTCGCGGATCGGGCCGAAGAGAAGCCCCGCGGGGTCTCCCAGGATCGCCCCCAGGCCGGGTCGACCCGCAAGGGGGGCCAGCGACAAGGGGGTGGTGCAATAGACTTGGTGCAGTAAATTTGCTGGGTTGCAATACAGCTGGGGCGTGCAATACATTCGGGGGGCCCCAAATCTATTGCTCGATTTCCGCATGCAATATACTAGTTGCAAAACAATGCAATACAACTCTCTGGCGCAGTACATTTGTAATCTACAACTGCCCCACATATGTTGCACCACTTCTTTGCAGCTGGACCCCCATTTGGGTCATCCAAACCGAGGCCGCTAACAAGAACTCCCCCCCCAAAGCGGCCCCGAGGCGGGCAAAGCAGCGCCCACGCCGGCCCGGGCAGGGCCCGAGACGGCCCCGCAGGGCCCGAGGCAGACCCGGACGGGCCCAGTGCCGGCCCCACAGGGGGTGTCGACAAGGCCGCCTGCAGAGGCCGCGGCCTTCCCCAGAGCGCCCAGAGACGCGGCCCCAGGGGGGGACCCGTCCTCCTCTTCCGCCTCCTCCTCTTCAATCCTCCTCCTCCTCCTCCTCCTCCTCCTCCTCCTCCTCCTCCTCCTCTTCAATCCTCCTCCTCATCCTCCTCTTCCTCCTCCTCCTCCTCCTCCTCCTCCTTAGAAACGACGGCCGACGACGCTCTTTCGCGACCCGAAGACGGCCGATTCCTTCATCGACGTGTCAGGGTGGGAGGTCTATCAACCTCCGAAGACCGACCGCTCCGGGAGGATCGTGGCCGCGCTGTCGCCCGGCACTCGGCCACAGGGGCGCCAGGGCCGGGTGCACCGCTGATTCGCCACAGGCGTCGCCGACACGAGCTGGGAGCAAGGTGCAGGGCACAGACAGTGCCAGCGGGAATCGAGCTGGAAGCAGGAGTAGTCAGCGGAGGGCGAGCTTGAGGCAGTAGAAGATACTTTTTTTTCTGCGGCCTCCGCGCATGCACACGGGCATTGCGATGAGGAGCGCCCGACAGGGAGAGACATACCTCCAGCGGCACAACTTGGCGACGCGCACCTGGGAAGCTCAAGTTCTCTCTGGTCTTAAGTCGGACCTGTCCCCCCTCTTAAAATAACAAATAGTCAAATTAGCTTGGCGAAGGACCCAACCATACGCAGTTGTGAGAACCCCATTTGTAAATACCGTCTTCGGTGGAGATCCCCGTGGGGCCGCGAAACGTGTGAGGGGTGTGCCGACGTGGGTGAGGCGGACACATGCCGGCGGTGGGTAGGACCTCAAGTGGAGCTCCCTATTGGTCACGAAACGTTTGAGGGGTGTGCCGAAATGGGTGTGCGTGACGCATGCGGTCAGCGGCACTGCGGCATTCGGTGGAGCTCGCCATAAGGCAACGAAGCGTCACAGAACGTGTGAGGGGTGTGCCGAAATGAGAGTGGCGGACGCCTGCACTTCAGCGGAGCTCCCTATGGGGCCGCGAAACATGTGAGGGGTGTGCCGAAATGGGTGTGCGTGACGCATGCGGGCTGCGCCACTGGGAGCTCCCTATGGGACCACGAAACGTGTGAGATGTGTCCAAATGGGTGTGCGTGACGCATGCGGCCCCGCTGCGCCACTGGGGCCTTCGGTGGAGCTCCCTATGGGGCCACGACGCGTGTGAGTGGTGCGCCGAGATGGGTGTGCGTAACGCATGCGGGCTGCGCCACTGGGAGCTTCGGTAAAGCTCCCTATGACGCCATGAAACGTGTGATGGGTGTGCCGAAATGGGTGTGCGTGACGCATGCGGGCTGCGCCACTGGCACCTGCGGTGGAGCTCGCTATGGGGCCACGAAACGTGTGAGGGGTGTGAGGAAACGGGTGTGCGTGACGCATGCGGGCTGCGCCACTGGGAGCTTCGGTAAAGCTCCCTATGACGCCATGAAACGTGTGATGGGTGTGCCGAAATGGGTGTGCGTGACGCATGCGGGCTGCGCCACTGGCACCTGCGGTGGAGCTCGCTATGGGGCCACGAAACGTGTGAGGGGTGTGAGGAAACGGGTCGCATGCGGGCTGCGCCACTGGGACCTTCGGTGGAGCTCCCTCTGGGGCCACGACACGTGTGAGGGGTGTCCCGGAACTGGTGTGCGTGACGCATGCGGGCTGCGCCACTGGCACCTGCGGTGGAGCTCGCTATGGGGCCACGAAACGTGTGAGGGATATGAGGAAACGCGTGTGCGTGACGCATGCGGGCTGCGCCACTGGGACCTTCAAATGAGCTCCCCGGGAGGCTACGAACCGTGTGAGGGGTGTGTCAAAATGTGTGCGTGACACATGCGGGCTGCGCCACTGGCACCTGCGGTGGAGCTCGCTATGGTGCCACGAAACGTGTGAGGGGTGTGCCGAAATGGGTGTGCGTGACGCATGCGGGCTGCGCCACTGCGACCTTCGGTGGAACTCCCTATGGGGCCACGAAACGTGTGAGGGGTGTGCCAAAATTGTTGTGACGACGACGGTGACGACGACGACGGCGACGACGACGACGACGACGACGATGACGATGACGATGACGATGATGATGGTGCTGATGATGATGATGATGATGATGATGATGATGATGACGATGATGAGGACGATTATGATGACGATAACGATGGTGATGATGACGATGATGATGATGAGAAGAGGAGGGAGGAGGAGAGGAGGGGAGTGACGCGGGACGCTGTCTCTTCGAAATGAGGACCCGACAAAACAGGACGGTTGGGAAAAATAGCCCCAAATGGTCAGACCATACCCAAAAATAGTCCCCCGGACTATCTTTTACAATCTTGCCAGATTCCCCCTGTGGAGGGACAGGCCCGACTTCACTCTGATCGGACGGCCGCGCTGGAGCGGCAAATGATAGGAAGAAACAGCTCCGAACGCTCGCGCGCGCGAGCGTGCCGGAGGGGCGGCGGGCCGCCCCGATGGCAGGGGAGGGACACGGGACGAGGATCCAGGACCGAGGTCAGATGAAGAGGAGAAGGGGAGAGGAGGAGGAGCAGGAGGAGGACAAGACAGAGAGAAGCAGGGAGCAGGAGATGTAACAGCCTCACCCTGGAACGCCCCCACTTTGGCCACCAGCCCGGGCGGCTGTCTTACGTATGGGCCAGCGGGGTCCCATCCTCAGCGAGGCTCGACCTCGCATGCGCGCGCGCGGCGTGCGCCGCCGAGGCGGCGCGGTGGTATGGAACACGTGTGCGCGCTGGCCGCAGCCACTGATACTACTTGGGCGCCGACCCCGCATGGTCGGCGGCGCACCGAGCGGGCGTGCCGCCGACTTGGCTGCAGAGACGGTCGGAGGACACCGCCAGCCTGCCGGCGATGCGGCGACGCCCTCTGACACGCACAGGCCTTTGTCCCATCTGGGCGGCCTGGACACGTGCGCGGGTGGCGCGGGCGGTATTCAGAAAACCCAGCCCGCGAGCCAAATGAAAAAACTGAAATCGGCACGCTCGCCAAAGGGGGGCGCCCGAGCATAGCAGGATCTCCACTGCGGCCAGTGCCCTACCAGGCATTCGGGTCCACGTGGCGCCCCTGCTTCTCGGGCCTCCTGCTCCTGCGAGCCAGAATGCGCCACAAAAATCATGCATCGGACTGCGCCGTGTCTTTGGAATATCGGCGACGCGGTGGGGTGCGGGGTCTGGCCCCACTGAGGCCTGGACCCTCCTCCTGCGCCCCCCCTGCCCCGAACTTCCGACCTTCCCCGCGCCTCTCAGCCCCCCCGCCCCGCCCCTGGACCGCGGCGAGCCCCGCCTCAGATGGCCTCCGCCGCGTCCCCGTTCTCCGCCGGAAGCTCACTGTCCCCGTCCGCCTTCTCGTCGTCCATGTCCTCTGGCATGATGAGGTTCAGGATCACGGCGGCGAGGAAGCCGATGCAGTAAGGGGTCTTCAGCATCATGATGACGGCCGTGCGGACTCCTCTCAACTCACGCCTGTAGCACTTGCAGCAGGCGCCGTTCATGTTCGAGCACGCGTCGACATATGTCTCGTCGTACGTGAAACTGTTGCCGAGGTCGTCGGTGCCAGTATTGAACTCCTCGCAGACGTACTTCTCCGGCCAAAAGCCCGTGTTGAACTTCAAGTTCTTCGCGTAGAACGAGAATCCACCGCCGCCCTCGAACAGTTGCGGAATCATGGCAACGCCGAGGCCCAGGCCAAGCGACAGCATAAGGATGAACGAATTTCGGCGCGTCCTCTTGGTCGTCGCCATCTGCATCCCCGCCACGAAGACCATCGTGAAGCACTGCAGCACCATGCCCCCCACGACGCAGATCGGGATGGAGGCGAACGCCGCGCCGAACTTGCCGACGGTGCCGAAGACGATCAGCCAGAAGGCGCAGCCGAAGCCCGCCGCGCGCGACGCGCAGCGCGTCAGGGCGATGACGCCGTTGTTCTGCGAGAATGTCGTGTTGGGGGGCGCACTCAAGAGGCACGCTAGGACCGAGTTGACGCCGTCTGCAAGCAGGCCGCCCTGGATGCGCGAGTTGTAGTCATCCCCCTCCGCCGGGATCTGCGAGGCCACGCAGGACATCCCGATGTCGCCGACGGTCTCGGCCGCCGACACGAAGTAGGCGATGAGGATCGGGAGGAGATACTCCGGGGCGAAGCCGAGGTACTCAAAGAAATTCGTCTTGTGGAAGTACGTGAAGTCGGGTGCCTCGTCGATGGCGTCGCTGTCAAAGAAAGAATATTGTTTGCCCACCGTTGCGGCAGCGAAGCCTCCGAGGCAGGCCGCGTCAGGTTCCGCCGTGCACGTGACCTTGTCACCCGCCACGGCTGTGTACGAGATCAGCGAGGCAATGATGACGCCGAACATGAGCGACCAGAAAATGAACGTGGACTTCAAGAAGGGCGAACCCCAGATCTGAATGAAGACCGACATGGCGATCACTGTCAAGCCGAGCCCGATGTACTGCGGGGACCCGAAGGTCAGCGCCACCGCCCCGTTCTCGTTGCAGAGCTGCGGGCCGCCGAAGGAGGCGGCCCTGCTGAGATCGTTCTCGGCACAGAACACGCCGCCACCGAGGTACTTGATCCCGGAGGCAATCAACCCGCCTCCGATGAGCATGACCGTGACGCCGCAGACGACGTCTGGGAAGAGCTTCTTGTGCACCCTCGCGGGCAAGAACCCGAGCGCGATCTCGAGGACAGCTGCAACCATGGCCGTCCCCAAGAACTTCCCGTACCCCACCATGCCGGGATCGTCAACGGTCGCGCAGGCCGCCTGGTTGTCCAGGATCTCCCCGACCACCATCTCCCGCGCGATCGGCAGAAACGTGAAGCTGGTGCCCATCACGGAGATCAGGCCGGTCCCCAGGAAAAAGCCGCGGAACAGCTTGGCCCGGAACACCTGGACGATGGTGAGGAGGCCGCTGGCCGCCCACGCCGCACTGATCAGGTACGCCTTCGCCTCGCACAGCTTCTCGTCCTTCTGCCAGGCGAAGCACGCGTCCCCGGCGATGAGGCTCGGCGGGGTGGCAATGCCCGCGACCATGGCGAGCGCGTGCTGGAGGCCCATGACCAGGGAGAGGAACAGCCCGAGCTTCTCGTCCTTCGCCAGGAACTTCGGAGGCGCCACCCCGCCCTTCTGCCAGGGCATCGACGGCATGCAGAGGTACAGGTAGCTGTAGTTGCCGAGGAGGCCCTCCTTGGTCAGTGGGTTCACCATGCACGGGCCGCAGCCAGCCATATCCTCAACCTCTGGCACGCCGCTCTGCGTCATCTTCTGGTCCTCCGCATTCGTGTCCGCCATTGCTTTCGCGGGTCCGATGTCGCTCCGCGTCGCGAGACGGCGGTGCGTGCGCTGCGCTCTCTCTCCGCTCGGACAAGAACCTTGAGCCGAAATGGCTTGACCCAAAATGGCTACGGACTGAGGCAATAGAATATTGGCAAATCAACTGTGGCAATAAACCAGCAATTTGAAATGTACTGAAATTGCATCAGAAAGGAATGTAAGCAACGCTGGTTTCTACAATGCCAGTATTATGGGTACGATGCCATGCTCCTGCTGACACACCACATGCTATGATGCTCCAGTGCGCTATGGTTTGAGCAGGCCGGAAGGGAGTCCCGAACACAAGCGGGTGGTGTTTTTGGACTTTGGACCCAGTTCGCCAGGGTGACGCATTCGCCTGCGCTTGCCACATGTTATGAATTCGGACCCTGACCTTTGGTCGCCAGGGTATTGAAGCTTGATGTACATTCGAGGTGCCAAAGCCCGCCAAGGTGTTGCGAGCGGCGCTCCGATCCCGCAGTCGGCCAGCGCAGCAGTGCAATGCCACCCGCCTGGTGCAACACGTTGCGACACGATTTGGGGGTGGGCTTCAGTAGATGTTTGGAGCGTGCGATCTGTTTCGGTAGGGGAATAACAAGTGACATAAACGTAGAAACTCGGAGGACCGCGTGGATTTCTCGGATCGGCGCTGGGGCCCCCCCGCGGCGCCTCCGGCGCCGCCCCTGGCGCGCTCCGCGCGCCAGGGAGGGGGGTCCATCGCCGATCCGAGAAATCCGCGCGGACCTCAGAGTTTTTTATGTTTATGTCACTTTTTGTCCCCCTATTCGGGGCGCAAATGTGTTGCTCGATTTCTGCTTGAATTGCGACTGCCGCAGCACAGTGCGATACGGTTGCCCGTCTGCCACGCATTGGCACTGCGTCGCCCGCGCGCGCTGCAGCTGCAACGCGCGCTCTGTGCCCAAGAAAGCACTCCATGCCAGGCGCGCCAGCATCATTTCATGCAACTGCTGTCACAGATGGGCAACCGAGGCCTTCGGGCAAAAATCCGAGCATGCCTGTCCTTCCGTCTGCCATCTTTCTCGTCCCGAGACCTCTTGCAGGCACCAGCTGTACCGAGCCGAGTAACGTCGCAATCATGTTTCGCAAGGGCCCGTCTGATATTCCAGTGCCAACGAACGTTTTGCCAACACCACCCTTCACCTGGACCCCCTTCGGGCCGCCGAGATATGAGCTGATAGCGCTACAGTGCTACGCTACAACTCGGGTCTCTGGCGGCCGTTCGGGACGATTCAAGAGGCCCTGGGACACACAAACAAATACACACAAGCAAAACAGATGCCCCATAGTTCCTTTTCCCATATTTTCTGGGTTTTTGTCTTCCCCCCCACTTCCCATGTTTTCCTATACTTTCCTGGAAGTCGACGATTCGTTGTGTCTGGGTGTTTTTTCCCCTCTGAACAACGATGGGGCGCCCGCGAAGGCTTTCGCCCGAGGCGCAGCTGCTGGAACGCCTTCCGAGGCAAAAACGTCCTGCAGGAACCAGCGACAACTTGCTTCCCACCCCTCCCTCGACAGCGATATGACCCCCTGATGTCCCTGATTTAGAGGAAAAAGAACTATGCACATACACCGATTCTGGCCTGGCCCATCCTGAGCCCAGGATCGGTGCATACGCCCTCCCACCTTGGCCAGGAAGGCATATGCACCGATCCTGGGTCAGGGATGGGCCTTGCCAGGATCGGTGCATGTGCATAGTTCTCTTCGCCCGATGATTACAATCAAAAGCCCTAATAAGGACGCGCGGTATGGACGCAAGAGCCTTGGAAGCCGAAGCTGGGATTTCTGGGGCGGCGGGCGACGAGAACCCCAAGGGTGCCCTGACAAGCGGGCGAGCGGAAGAGGCCAAGGACGAGCCGCAAGAGCAGGGAAGAGCAAAGACGCAAGGGTACCCTGAGCAAAGTCGCGTGTCCATATTAGAAATTTCGACTGTACGCCGCTCCTGTCAGAAAGCAACTCACGGAACAGTGATGCCCAAGAGTGCACCCGATCGCGCGCAACACGGGCACGATGCATCTCCCTCACATGGCGCTAGTGGGCGCTGTTTGTCGCTGCTGCGCGCTATGTGATCGCTATTCGGCTCTACTGGGCGCTGCTTGGCGCTGTTGAGCGCCATGCAAGCGCTGTTCGCCTCGATCCAAGACGAGCGGAACGTTCCGTGATCTCCTATCTAACTTCGGGCGGGTGCTACTGAGGGGTGACCTCAATGGGGGGTATAGAAAATGGCCCTGGAAGGGCCCGAAATCGCCCCTTTGGGAGCCAGCAGAGGCCAAAAGGGGGCCCCCCAAAGCCCCTTTAGGGCCCTTCTTCACCCATGATTTCGGCCACAACCAATTACTACCCACACGATTTTACGGCTGAACCTAGGACAGGAGAACATCCGTCGAGAACATGAGACCCTCCGCCGGCCAAACTAAAGAATATTCGTGGGCACCCTCCCCCAGGATGCACAAGAACATCCAACAGGCACGAAGAACCCCCGAGCCGACCTCGATCTGATACCCCAAATCCGACCGTATCCAGCTCCTGGAATGCCGCCCCCCCCGCCCCGCCCTTTCCCTCCTCCCTTCCTCCCCCTCCCTCCCCCTCTCGGGCGTTGGCAGAACTGGATTTAGTGAAACCTGGTTTAGTGATGTGTACTGGGGGACGCCCCCCCGCCCTGTTCCACTATCCGGAACTGCCGTCACCCGAAAAACACCAGCTGCAGCAGACCTGGTTTCGTGATTCTAGCCAATTCAAGGGCCCCAGGGCCCTACCGCTAACCGGGTCCCCTTACCTGGGGTCCTGGCTATACCAGACCCTCCCCCCCCCCCCCTCCCGGCGCGCCTGCGCCTGCGCCCGGTACCTCGGCGAGAAGCTGCAGTGCGCCAGGCACTGCGCGGCCTCGGGGGGGTGTCTGACGATGATCATGATGATGATGATGATGATGATGATGATGATGATGATGATGATGATGATGATGATGATGATGATGATGATGATGATGGTAATGATGATGATGATGATGATGATGGTGGTGGTGATGATGATGCTGCTACTGATGATGATGATGATGGTGGTGATGGTGATGCTGACTATGATGATGATTCTGATGATGATGACGATGATGCTGCCGATGACGATGATGGCTGTGCTGCTGCTGCTGATGATGATGATAATGATGCTGATGATGTTTATCATGGTGGTAATGATGATGGTAATCATGAGGACGATGATAATGCTAAAGATGGTGATGATGCTGATGATGGTAATGATGATGAAGATGATGATGGCACGCTGACATGATCATGGTGACGATGATGCCGGTGATGAATGTGAGAATGGTGACGACGCTGATAATAGTGATGCTGATGCTGTTGATGATGATATCGATGATGATGATGATGATGATGATGATGGTGATGATGACAATGATGATGACGATGATGATGATGATGATGATATTGCTGATGCAGCTGGGGATGAAGATGATGACAATGACGATGACGATGACGATGCTGCTGATGATGATGATGATGATGTTAATGGCGATGTTGGTGAAGATGATGACGATGATGGTGCTGACGATGCTTATGGTAGTGTGGTGCTGATGCTGGTAAAGATGATGACGACGATGATGAGGATGAGAGGATGATGATGGTGTTCTTGATGAAGGTGATGATGTGATGATGTGATGATGATGCTGATGACGGTGATGATGGTGATGTTGATGGTGGTGATGATGCCGATGATGATGCTGATGGTGATGGTGATGATGATGATGATGCTGGTGAAGGTGATGATGGTGGAAATGATGATGATACTAATCAAGGTGATGATTTGTTTTGTTCGGCCAAGTTTGGCAATCAGACGCGATCGATCCAAATGCTGCCAGAAGCTCAGCCGTGGCAAGAGTGACTGCGACAATAGAATAAAGAGGGGAACCGACAGTGCATCGTTGCGAGAGTTCTCGTCGCAGCGCTGGAACCTCCCCCTGCTACTGCCGAAGGCACCCTCGGCTGAAAGTAGGTCTAACACACAGAGGGCGATTCGATTGAGAAGAGCTTCGGGCTGTAGCCATGCCCACTTGCTGTCACGCCAGTGGGAGGAGCACTATGTGGTTATGAAGACAGGGAGTGGCGTTCATGAAAGTCACAACGCTAGGATTTAGTTTGCGTGCACGGGCAGGGACACAACAATGGAGCCGCCAGTGATGATGATGACGACGATTATGAGAATGATGGTGGTGATGATGATGATGCTGACGATGCTGACGATGACGATGACGATGACGATAACGATGATAATGATGATGATGATGATGATGATGATGATGATGATGATGATGATGACGATGACGATGACGATGACGATGACGATGACGATGACGATGACGACGATGATGATGATGATGATGATGATGATGATGATGATGATGATGATGATGACAACGACGACGACGACAACGACTCTTGTTTGCGGGCGCGGGGGGCGCCGCCCCCTGGCGCGAGGGCGAGGCCGGGCCAGCCCCTCGTGCCCAGACTCGGGTGCTCGTCTCGCCATCGCTCGTCGACGAGCACTCCCGGAACACACCTTTCGACATCGTGCGTTCCCTCTTTGGGAATTCTTGGGAATCCTCATGGAATCCTTGGGAATTCTTAGGGAATCGTTCGGACTCGCCAGGGGATCCTTAAGAAACCCCTCGGGACTCCCGAGGAATCCTTATGGCAGCCTTAGGCAGCCGTCGGGGATCCTTCGCAGTCCCCTCGGGGATCCGATCCGGAATCCAAACTGCCCCTCGAGGGCCCCCGCCGGGCAGACGCGCACACGCCCGAGCAGTGCCAAGCCGTTGGCGGCGGGGGGCGGGGGGGGCAGTAGACTTATGTCGAGCGTGTCCCCCTATAGGGGGATTTTCGATGACAAATAAAAAATACCCCAACAAAATTCAAAAAATAGTCAAACATTAGTCTGGGGGCTATTTTTAGAATTATTTGTTTGACCTTTTTGGGGCATTTTTGTGACATTTCTTATCTTTCGTCGAAAATCCCCCTGTAGGGGGACAGGCCCGACATACCAATAGACTTCCTCAAGAAACCCATCGACTTCCTTCGGAAAGCCATCGGATTCCGCAGGCCACGGGAACTCTATATCGGATCCCTTCGGAATTCCAAGAGACTTCCTCCGGGATCCCACAGGATTCCGCAGGAAACCCATGAGATTCCCTCAGAAACTCCAGCGGATTCCGTCGGCACTCCACACGATGCCTTCGGCAATCCCGTGGAGGGCAGGAAGCGGCGGCGCGCCGGGGGGGCGGGGCGGGAGGAGAAACGCGAGGGGGCAGGCCTTCTCTCGGGCCGGGCGAAAGGGGGGAATAGCAAAGGGGGGGTTTGAGAATCAGCTCACGTAGCTGATTTTCCCGGCGCCTCCCGGCGCCAGGGGTGGCTAGGTATCGAGGAATGGGCCCCTGGGTGGGGCCGAAACCAGCTGCACGCAGCAGATCTCGTAACCCCCCCTTTCCCAATCCTCCCCTTTCGTCCGACCCGACTCTCGGAGGGGGCGGCGGGGCTGCTCGGGAGCCCCCGCTCGCGCCCTCGGAGAGGCCGCCCGCGCCAGAAAGTGGGAGGGCCGAAGGCTGCGGCGGCGCGCCGAGGGGGCAGGCCACCTCGGGGAAACAGAAGAAGGGAAGCAGGCACAGAAACACGCAAACTCGCCATCGCTCGGACGTCCATTCCCTGTGTTTTTCTGATCATGGATGCTCCTAGATGGTCCTCGCCGAAGGATAAATGCACTCGTCCGAGCGATGCCAAGAAGAAGGGAAGAGGCACAGAAACACACGCAAACTCGTGGCGCCCCGCGCGGATTTCTGGGATCCGCGCTGCGCGCGCAGAGAGCGCGCCAGGGGCGGCGCCGGAGGCGCCGCCCAGGAGGGGGGGGGGGCCGCGCGGATGCAGGAACTCCGCGCGGAGCGCCGCGAGTCTGTGCGTTTCTGTGTTGTTTTGCCTTCGTCGCTCCTCCAGGAGGAGAAGGAGGAGGAGGAGGAGAAGGAGGAGGAGGAGCAGGAGGAGGAGGAGACCGAGGAGGAGGAGGAAAGGGAGGAGGAGCCCGAGGAGCCCCCGCGCCCTCCGAGGAGCCGCCCCGCGTCTGCGGGGAGGGTCGGAGGCCGCGGGGGAGGCCCCCCCGCCCCGGCCCTCCCGAGCGGGGGCCGCCCCCGCGCTCGCTCCCCGCAGGGCGCCCGTGGATGGAGCCGGGCCAGGGACAAAGCGCGCAGGAATCCTCCAGGGATCCTCCAGGAATCTCCCAGGAATCCTCCAGGGATCCTCCAGGAATCTCCCAGGAATCCTTCAGGGATCCTCCAGGGATCCTCCAGGGATCCTCCAGGGAATCCTCCAGGAATCTCCCAGGAATCCTTCAGGCATCCTCCAGGCATCCTCCAGGCATCCTCCAGGCATCCTCCAGGCATCCTCCAGGCATCCTCCAGGCATCCTCCAGGCATCCTCCAGGAATCTCCCAGGGATCCTCCAGGCATCCTCCAGGCATCCTCCAGGCATCCTCCAGGCATCCTCCAGGGATCCTCCAGGGATCCTCGAGGGATCTTTGAGGAATCCTTCAGGTTTCCCTCAGGGATCCTTCACTCCCCATCGCTCGGACGTCCATTCCCTGTGTTTTTGTTCGGTTTCGTGCGTGGTTTTTCGCCAAATGATCAAGGATGCTCCTAGATGGTCCTCGCAGAAGGAAAAATGCACACGTCCGAGCGATGCCAAGCCTCCTCCGACCCTGGGCATCCCGAGAGGCCACCTGGGCTCCAGGGCTCGCTGCCAGGAGGAAAGCCCTGGACTCCTCGCGCGGCCACTCGAGACCCAGGGCACATCGACCGTGCGTCGGGCTCGCGTCGGATTTGCGTCGGATTTGCGTCGGATCCGCGACGGACTTACGCCAGAGAGCGTCGCCGCGCGAACGTCGAGCCATGTCCTGCGGAGCGGACGCGTGGCCACAGATGATGCAACAATTGCGTGCCTTCGCGAGGCCTCCATGATTGTTCTCATAATCTATGGATCCGAAGGGCAAAGAGGAGGAGGAGGAGGAGGAGGAGGAGGAGGAGGAGGAGGAGGAGGAGGAGGAGGGGGAGGAGGAGGAGGAGGAGGAGGAGGAGGAGGAGGAGGAGGGGAAGGAGGAGGAGGCGGGGCAGGAGGAGGGGTATGTAGTAGAAGGAGGAGGAAGAGGAGGAGGATGAGGAGGAGGAGAAGGAGGAGGGGTACTGGCTCAGGGGGGGAAGCGTCCACCTGGAATCGGCGATGCAGCGCCGACAGATCGGCGATGGGCCCCCGATGGCGAAGCCGCACCTTCCTGGGCGGCGTGGGACTGTCGGACCCCCATCGGCGACCAATGGGCGATCGGGGGTCCATGCATCCCCCCCCTCCCCCGAGCCTGCCCCCCCCCCCACCCCCATCGCTGCCCGGAAAGGCGGGGGCCCCCTCAGTGAAGGGGCCCCAGGACGCACAAATAGATATCCACAAATAAAAGGATGCCCCATATTTTCCCATATCTTCTGGGTTTCTGTCTCCCCCCCCACTTCCCCTATTTTCCCACATTTGTTTTCCATAGAGTCGGCGATTAATTGTGTCTGTATGTTTCTTTCCCTCCTGACTCAGGGCCGGGGCCACCTCGGGCGGCCCCGCCCGAGGCGGCGGCGGGCTCGGGAGTTTTCCCAAAGGGCGCGGCGCGCCTCCGCGAAGGACAGCGAGGCCATGCGGCTCGTGAGCTCCGTGGCGCACGCCTCCCTCGCCGCCCGTCTGCCGGCTGCGCGGAGAGAGAGAGAGAGAGAGAGAGGGTGGCCCAGGGCAAGAAGAGCCTCTGGTGCGCGGGGAAGCGGTGGCGAAGAAACGAAAGCCGGCACAGCCGTGGCGCGTCGGGGTGCGAGGGTGGAGGCTGGGTCGGCACGTGCTGCGCGCTCGCGGGCTGCGCGGGCGCGGCCCATGCGGCGGGGCCGGGGGGGGGGGGGCGAGGGGGGCGGGGGGGGGGGAGGAGCAAGAGGAGGAGGAGGAGGAGGAGGGGGGTCCGCTGCGTGGCCGCGGCCAAGGCGGGGGTGGGCGGGTGAAGGCCTCCCAGGTGGGGCCCGAACAGATGGCGTGCGTCGGTGACGCCGACGATGCAAAGGGCGCCGGCGGCGCGGAGACAGTCGGGCTCCACATCGGGCCGCATCGGCGGTGCATCGGCGATGGGGCGCGATGCTCCGACACCACCTGCTCCGACCCCATCTGGGAGGGTCAGGGCGCTGCACTTCCTTCACAGCGGGCGTCTTCGCCTCGTTTCGGGCTCCAGGGCCGTCGCACATCGATCCGGTTCGAAACATGCCGCCGAAGATGTTTTGGACGCCCGAAATGGGTACGGAAAGAATGGGTACAATGCCCAACAACAAATGTTGTCCCACACCAACAGCGGCCGCTGTTGGGCAGGCGGTCTTCTCTCAAGTGGACACAGGCCGCGGCGGCGTGGACAGCTAGTCCTGTTCAAAATGAACAGGAACTGCTGTTGGGCATTGTACCCATTCTTTTCGTACCCATTTCGGGCGTCCAGATCTTAACGTCGGATCTCAGGGTTCAGGGGGACGCGGCCGCGGAGGGAGCCAAAAGCATGGCGCGCCGGCCAGTGCGGTGCGCACTGGCAGCACCACGTCGGGAACACCGCCGCAGGCAGGATTCCCCGAAGCCAGCCCTCCTTAACCAAATTTAGGCTCCGGGGTCGCGACGAATGGAAGCGCGCCTGGAAGTATATATAGAGCATCCAGTCGACGCTCATCTTGAGAACATCTGGTGAGACCCATGAAGGCACAGCACCACACAAAATAAACATATGGAGCGCCCTTAACGAAACGCGTACAGGCAACACACGTAAGCATGGACAGTACGCGCCCGCACGACCACGCCCAACGGACACCCTGACTCAGCACCGCAACGGGCCTGCGCGCATGACCGACCCCTCGGCCTGAGTCAGAAGACACAACCAATTTAGAATTACACACGATGAAACCTCAATCGATCGCTCGAGCGACGCCTGTACGGACAACGTGACGTCTCGAGCTGGAGAGACCCGATATGGCTTTCAAAGGGTTCCGTGAAGTGGCCCTGAGACTGCCCAAAGAGCCAACCAGAAAAGAGCATCTCAAACGGCTGTTTCAGATGCTCCGCTCTTGCTCGCTCTCGGGCCCCCTACAGGACCCATTTAGAGCCATCTTGAGGCCCCCTGCAAGCCTCAGGTGCGCCTGCTAGGATACTAAAACGGTCCCAGAGCAAACTAGAGAGGAAAATCCCCATGAGGCCTCAAGGAGGCTTCAAAGGGCCGTCAGAGAGTCCTAAAAACCAACCAGAGTGGAGCATTGCGACGGCCAGTTCATATTCTCAACTTTGTCTCGCCTTCGGTGCTCCAGGAGCCCTCAGGGGATCTTATGAGCCCCAAGCGGGCCCCAACAGGCAACCAGAGCGGAGCATCTGAAGCAGCCATTTCAAGTGCTCCACTCTGCTGGGCCCTTTCGGAGCCATCTTCAAGTCCCCAATCAAAAGCCTCAATGACACCTGGAAGAGGCCCTCGAAAAGGCCCCCAAAGAGCAAACCAAGAGCCAATCAGGAATGAAGCAACTAAAACTACTGAGGCGTCCAACTGTCGCAAGGACTCCCTTAAGCGAAACACACTATTGGGGGAATCATGTGATTGGGATTGCGCCTTGACAATCAAACAGATGGTAACGAGTCCCACAGGCATGACAGCTCAACGAGTGATTGCTTCAAGATAGAGTAAGCCCGACGGCTCAACGTGACACTGGTGATAGATTGTTTCTCTGAGTTGTTACTGAAAGGTGCCCGTGATTTGTAAACACCTGACGTCTACACAGATCACCAATCCAACTATGTGTCTTCGTGGCGTGACAGCGGCGCTCCAACGAATTTGTCCTTGCGCACCAGGCAATCAACCGAAAACGTCAGCGGTGACATATTTAACCAAACAGTGCTTGTGCTGAGATGGCCTGCGCAGTCTCAAAGACAAACGCGCGCGGCACCTGTACCCTTGATCACCCCTCCCGAAGTCCCGAGCTTCGGCTTGTCGGCTGCCCCCAACTTTGTTCGAACTTCATGCCCGTGCGCTTGCCTGGACTGGGGACCAGCTCAGATGTGAAACATGGACCTGGACTCGGGGATACCCTGCGAACACCCTGGCGATGGGCCCCCGACAGCGACTCCGCACGGCCCTGTGCGGGGTGGGCTATCGGGCCCCTTGTCGGCCCGGCGATCAATGGGCGATTGGGGATTGATGCATCCCGCCCTGAGCCTATACAGGGCAGTTTTCAATACATAGGATTTGAAAACATATACGGTTTTCAATACATGAGTAATTAATGAATAAATTTATGCCTGAACTCATCCTTGTTCTTAGTACTAAATCCCTGCATTTGATCCGCACGCGGAGCATGTATTAAAAACGGCACTCTACCCTGGTGCCTTCCAAATCGCAGCTCGGGCCCTCCGCGGCCGTGCGGGACGATCCGGACACCCCCGGACGCTCCTCGGCGAGGCGCCGCCGCTGGAAAGCACCCCGAGACGGGAAGCCGCCAAGAACCGACGAGCAGGCGCGAAAGCCTCGGACCTCAGGGCCTCGAACGCCCGAGCACTTCGGACCTCCCTGACGCGCCCTCGCGTCCGGGAGCCTCGCTAACGCCCGAAGACCACGAGGGCCTCGAGCCCCACGCCCTCGAAGCTGCCGCTTCCCCGGACGGACCCCAGGGCGGCCAGCCCCCCCGGCGCTGCCGCGTGCAGCGCCACGAACGCGTCCAGGTGCCGCAGGTCGCGCGCCGCCCGCAGCGCCAGCAGCAGCTGCGCGGTCGACAGCTCGCCTGTGCCCGCGCGCACGGCGATACCCTCGCTGCTCTCTGCACAGTACAAATTAAACGTTTATTAAGGACGGGTGGTAAGGACGCACGACCCTTGGAGGCCGAAGTTGGATTTCTTGGGCGGGGGGCGGCCACAGAAAACGGCGAAGGACGGGCCGCAGAGGCAAGGACTCAAGGGTACCCTAGCTGAAGGCACGTGTACCCTCGACAGAGGTGCGTCAGGACAGCCCCCTGGGGGATCGTATCCCCGAGTGCCCACTCGTCTCAGGACTGCACGACTCTGCTTTGGGGGGGTTGCTTGGGCATCTGGGGGCGAGATATCGCACGGGACTTCCCTTTACATCCTCCATCGCTTGGAACAGCGGCATGACGGGAGGGCCGCACTCTGTGGCTTCCCGAGGCCCACGTGGACAAGCATCTGGACAATCATACAGTCGGACTCGATTGGACAGGACACGCGAGAGGACACAAGACCCTTCCGAGGGCCACATTGCCGCAGGAATGCAGGAAGCATGTGTCCCGAGACACAGGACACAAGGGTACCCATGATTTGGCAGGGTCGACCTACTCATCTGGGCTGACTGTACCAAGGACGAGCGAAGACTCGAAGACGAGGCTCGTCGGTGGACAACCGATATGCCATCAACCCGTATCAGAAGGATGCGCGGTAAGGATGCAGGGGTCTTGGAGGCCCATGATAACGTTTTCCGAACGAGGCTGGCCAGCGACGGTCACTGAGGATGGGCCGAAGGGGCACGGATGCAAGGGTCCTCACTGTCCGGGTTGACTGCAAGATGCCCCGCGGGGCTGTGACTGGCCCGCCGCGAAAGCCGCCACCCCCCAGGGTCAGGTCGGGCATGTTCCCATACAGGCGGATTCTGGAAGAGAAATAAAACAAATCCCCCAAACACTATTCCAAAATGCTCAAAAATGATAAACAAATCGTCCCCAGACTATTGTTCCATTATTTTAAATATTCCTCCTGTAGAGGGACAGGCCCGACTTAACCCCAGGGGCCTGCTGGTCGACGTGGCGGGGGTCAGCATGCCAGCGCCCTCCAGGGTTGCGCCCGTCTGCGCACACGGGCCTCTCGGCCCCGCAAGGTCGCTCGGAGCAGAGCAGGTCTGAGACAACGGCAGCTCAAGATCAGTCCGCGGACCCCTCCCGGGCTCCAAACGCACCCGCTCTCCGAGCTGTGTCGGGCCGAGGCGACGAGGGGGGGGCCCTCGAGAACCAGCTGCCGCTGTCTCAACTCGCCCCTCCTCTGAGTCACCCGAGGGGCATGGGCCGGTTGGCCGAGGGGGTAAGACGACGGCGACGACGACGACGACGACGACGACGACGACGACGACGACGACGTCGCGAGGCTCTCGGTGCGGGGCGGCTCCGCAGGCGGCGTGACGGAGCACCCTGCGAACGCCCAATGACTCTCTGCCATGACGCTCCCCTTCTCGGGGGTCCCCAAACAGGGTGGTGACCACACCGTGTGGTGAGTCGGTGGGGACTCGGGGTCACCGCACGGTTTTGGGACTCGGGTCGTTCTCCGAGGACGTCTCGGGCGACTGGGGCCTCCGAGGTCTCAAAACCATGCGGTGACGGACCGTGCGGTGAGGTCTTGGGGGATTTCGAAGTCACCGCGCGGTCTGTCACCGCACCGTTTCGGGACTCCAAACCTTCGCTGTCAGCTCACAGCTCGCCTGGGAGCCGGGTCTGCATGGGCGAAATTTGGGCGCCCGAATTCTCTGGGGAAACTCGGGCCAGGGGCAACTCGGGTTTGGATTCCCGAACATCGAACCCGAGTTAGCCCTGACCCGAGTTAACCCTGATGATTCGGGGCTCTGAGAAATCGTATCGTGACGACTCCAGCATTGGTTTCTGACACCGCGTGGATCGTGCAACCTTGAACGATCGGCGGTCAACGCCGGGGCGTTCCATGTTGGCCGAGTCTTGGCCCCCGACGGCGTTCAACCTTGAACGCCTGCGGTGGGGTTGCTGCCACGTCGAAACGACAAGAAGCTATCGTAGTTGGGATGCACAGGAGACGTCAGAGATGGAGTCTCAGACCCTGCAGACGCACTGAGGCAGGAAGGCGTCGCAAAGGAGGTGATCCAGCAGAGAAAGATCGGCCGATGAGTGCGCGCGGGTGTGTGTGTGTGTGTGTGCGTGTGTGTGTGTGTGTGTGTGTGTGTGCGTGTGTGTGTGCGTGTGCGTGTGTGTGTGCGTGTGTGTGTGTGTATTTGCCGGGACGCTCCACCTCATCGCCCTTGCTCAGCGAGCGAAGGACGGTATCGGATAAACTTTCCAGCCGCCCTGGGGCAGGTGTCCCCGACGGCGAAAAAATATGTTATACCGTTCTTCGCCCGTCAACTTGCACAGGTCACCCGCGACCTCGGCGCGTCCACGGTGCACGCCCGCCGAACTATCCTTCATGGCCCAGGCCCCCGTGCCGGGCTCTCCTGCTCCGCCTCGCCCTGCATGAATTCTTCGAGCCGATCTTGCCCTCACTAGAGGTGGTCCCGCTGTTGCCCTCCCGTCCGGGCCGCCTTGCAGGTCGCCTGCGGCCTCGGCTCCCCTGGGCTCCACACTGCGGCGTTTCTTCTCCAACCCCCGTTGGGCCTCCCCCTCCCCCACGGCGCTTGCCTCCGGCGGCCGCCCGGTTTTGCCCAGCTGTCGCCCGGCCCCCTCTGAGCGGGCCCGGCGCTTCCTTCTCTCTCTTGCCCGCGCCGGGCATTCTTTTCCCTCCCCCGTGCATTGCGGCCTAGTTCGCGTTTCGCGCATCCAACCTACGCCCCATCGCCAGCGCCGACGGGAAAGTGTGTGTGTGTGTGTGTGTCCCCTGCCATCCACGCACAGATGGCTTATGGCTGCCAGCGGCTGCGGACCCTGGGCGGTCTCTGAGGGCTCGGGCCCATTTAGCCGCGCGAACGTGCTTGCTGCTTGTACACCTTGTCCGCCCTGTCGCTGCGCGCAGGGCCGCGACGACAATAAGTGTGTTTGTGTGTGTGTGTTGTGTGTGTTGTGTGTGTGTTGTGTGTGTTGTGTGTTTGTTGTGCGTGTGTTTCGTGTTGTGTGTGTGTCTGTGTGTGCGTGCACGTCTGCGTTCGCGCTCGCTGCACCCATCGCCAGCAATATTGTCAATGTGCTTCCCCTCTCCCTCCCTACGCGCTTCCAATGTGCGGTCCCCACTGTGAATCCCACGTCAGATCATGTACCATGCATCTGCCGTTCCTGAGGGGTCTGCTCGCCTACGCTCGCCCATCGGGGATGCATCCGACGCTTGAGCCTACAACTCAGATGCCCCAGGCATCGAATGTAGCGTCCACTGAATTGCGCCCACTAGTCGAATCATACAGAGGCTGATCAGTAGCTGGCTTGTGTAAGTTCGAACTACCCTGGCTCAAGCGGAAGGGCCGAGGCAACGCTAGCACATCCTGAGGAGGGAAGCCCGATCTTCGGGAGAACGACTGAGGGCAAACTCAGCGGATCTGGCGGGATTAAGCTGGATTGCGTGGGACGATGCGAGTTTCTGGATTTCGGCCAAGGGTATTCTAAACGCTTCGCGTATCCCAACCAGCCCGTCCAGAAATGAGCCCCAGGGGAGTGGAGGTGATGAGCGAAGCGGAGGAGCATGCAGAAGAACAAAGGGCGGGGTAAGCAGCCAGATGCCCCAAGAGGGGGAGGATGTAGGAGGAGTCGTCGTCGTCGTCGTCGGAGTAGGAGGAAGACGAAGAGGAGCAGGAGGAGGAGCAGGAGGAGGGGGGGAGGAGGAGGAGGAAGATGAGGAGGAGGAGGAGGAGATGGGAGAGGGCGAGGACGTGGAGGACGAGAAGGAGGAGAAGGAGGAGGAGGAGGAGGAGGAGGAGGAGGAGGAGGAAGGAGGAGGAGGAGGAGGAGGAGGAGGAGGAGGAGAGGGAGGGGGAGGAGGGAGAAGGAAGAAAAAGAGGAGGAGGAGGAGGAGGAGGAGGAGGAGGAGGAGGACAATGGCGAGCTTGGGGCCTCTTGGGCCGTCTTTGGGGCCTCCTGGCGGTCCTGGGGTTCTCTTGCGTATCTCGGGGGGCCTCTTGGGGCCTTTGGGGGGTCTCTTGGGGCCCCTCGGGGGTCTTTTGGGGGCCTCTTGGGGGCCTCTTGGGGCCATCTTGGGGCCATCTTGGGACCTCTTGGGGCCTCCTGGGCGCTTCTTGGGGCCATCTTGGCGGAGATCAATCAAAAAAGGAGGGGTTGGGAATTAGCGTTGCCCCCCCAGGAAGCCAAAATGGGGCCAAAACCTTAATACAATCAATGATTTCGGCTTCCTCGCCGAGGCCATCTTGGACGCCCCAACGACCCGCGGACCCCCCCGTCCAGGTCCAGGGGAGGGGTTAAGGGGAGGGGTAAGCCCCTCCCCGAGGGGGGAGAAGGAGGGGTGGAAGAGGAAACGCTCAAAACCACCGACGCCCAGAAGGCTGGTGGGATTCCTCTGGACCCGTTTCCTTCATGGCAACTGTCTGCGATGACCGCCAAAGAACGTGTTAGCGCCAGCGTGCGCGCTTCCACCAGAGCCTGTCAGTACGACGCGTGCGGTCCGACGCCAGCTGCGTTCTGTATCGGCGGAACTGAGCGAAGGAAACGACACATTGGGCTGACACGCGCATTATGAGGATGAACGGTTGCTGCAAGAGGTGTTGGCTACGTTGCGCTGCTGGCTGCGATTTGGTGTTATTTCTCCCCACGTTTTCCAAAATGGGCTTGGGGGCGAATCATGAAAACGTGAAAGCCCTGTGGAATTCCTGCCGCACGGCATCGCGACAACCAGCCGGTCTCCCACTAAGAAGCCGAAAGTACACGAGAAAACTGCGAAAAAGACAACTGAAAGGTACACGAAAAGTCGCTGCCGGCTGCGATGTGGGCGCGCGAACGCTGGGGGCGTCGTGGGCACCGCCGCCGCGCGGACACGTGCGCCGTCGTGGGCACCGCCAACGATGGCGGCGCCACGGACGCCGCAAACGCGACGCCGGAGCAGCAACGCCTCCGCGGCGCAGGCACCGTGCTACCAGAAGGAAGGAAGGCTGAACAAGGCAGGGAAAAAAGAAGCAAAACACCAGCTGGAGGCAACAACGGTCAGACCTGGAGTCCTGGACTACATCCTGCTGTGTGGCCGTGCTGTCGCAATCTCTGCTTGGGCGCGGAGCGTCCCCCGCGGACCTGCCCTCTGGGTGAGGGCGTTTCCGTCGGACGCTCGGCTCAAATCGAGCGGAACGCTGAGGAAAAAACGGCGGGGCTTCTCTGGCAACAACGAGCCTCGATTCCACGGTTTGGATTTCAAACGCGGCCCACAAATCAGTGCATCTCGTGAATCCCAAGTGGCCCCATGTTCGCCTTTTCGGCTGCACCGCGACCAAGCGCTCTAGCATCAAATCGGGCAAGGACGATCCAACACAGAAGTCGTTGAATCGTGGCCGCCTGGATCTCAACAGCGGCCTGGATCTCCGGAGCGGCCCGAAAACCAGGGCCCCCCGTTAGTCCGTGGTGGCCCCAAGTTCAGCGTTTCGACCGCACTGCGACCAAGCGTTCAAGCATCAAATCGGGCAGGGACGATCCAACGCAGAAGCATTTCTCGCCAAGGGTCGCCGGCGGAGGGCCCAGGGGGGCCTCGACGGCGACGACCAGGGAGACGCACCAGACTGGCGCTGCGACCCCCGCGGCATCTCTACGTCGATTGGTCGCCCTACCTGCGGCTGCTCATCGGCGGAGTGCTCCGTGTCCATCCTGCTGACACCGCATATGTTTTCTCCCGGCGACACCAGGACGAGGACAAATTCGGGCGAGAATCAACCGAACACCTCTGGGACCTGGCAAATCCTGTGGCTGCTTCGGACGCCGCGGCCTCCGCAGAGCTTTCCGGAACGCCCTCGTTTGTGTTCGCTTGCGACGTGCACGCAAGGCGAGCGGTCGAGCGCCTCGGCGGCACCGTGCCCAGCTCAGCCGCGCGCGCGCCCAATTAGGGGCGGAAGGGGGGGGGGGGGCGCCGCGCGCGACCCTCACAGGGGAGTGCAGGACTGCCCGTGTGGCGGGCGGATTGATCCTCGTCCTGTAGTCCCGCCCGAGCTCTGCCCCGCGCGAACTGGGGCTTCGGGCAGCGCGCTGCGGGGGAAAGCGTGGAAGAGGTGGTAATCAAGGGTTACCAGGAGTTTACTATGAAGTAAACCATCCGCTGGGCGAGAATCAAGGCATTCACCCAGAGAAAGGGTTAACTCCAGCTTAAGTCCTCCTTGTGCACGCCAGCGTCGCAGGGATCCGCCCTGAGGAAGGTCAGCTCCAGATTAAACCCTTATCGTGGAAGCCGAGCGTCGCGGGGGTCCGCCTTGAGGAGGGTTAGCTCGACATAAAGCCATTTTGTGTTCGTGGGCGCCCCCGTGGCCCCCGCGCGCAACCCGCCACCTGGCAGGATGAGAATAAATCAAAGGTTAATCCTTCGCGCATGGATTCACCCTAAGAGGCCGAGGCGGAAAAAGGTGGAGAGCGAGGGAGAGAGAGAGAGAGAGAGAAAAACAAAGAAAGAGAAAAAGAACAAGAGAGAGGGAGATAGAGAGAGAGAGAGAGAGCGAGAGAGAGAGAGAGAGAAAAGAGAGAGAGAGAGAGAGAAAAACAAAAGAGAGAGAGAGAGACAGAGGGATAACACATATAGAACACGAGAGAGAGAACATGAAAGAGAAACAGAGAGATGGCAAGAGAAAAAAAGGCGATAACAAACCATCAAGACAACCGCATAGCGCGATATAGACATAAAGAAAGAAAGAAAGAGAGAGAGAGAGAGAACGAGAAAACAGAGAGAGAGAGAGAGCGGAGAAACATAATCCTAGAGGAAGGGGGGCATTCAACGCAACTTACACGCAAACCTATCAATATGTGCAAGAGCAAGAGCCGGGGAAAGAGATAGAGAGAGAGCGAGAGAGAAAGAGAAAGAGAGAACTTTAGTGATAACGATATCTGTATATACATGAATGACAACATACAACAATAGCAACACAACCAACGCATAAACGGAAAAAAGGGGAGGGAGAGATGGAGAGCGAGGGGCGCAGAGTGACCGAACCTGTCGCCTGGAAGCTCCTCGGCGGTCCCAAGACTTCACGGCCTTGAGTGTCGCGGCTTTGTTAACCAATCCGCGGCCGTGTCGGGTGTCGCTGGGGATCGCGTTGGGGTTGCTTGCGGGTCAGAGGGTGGTTTTCCCGGATTCGTCAAAAAGGCCATCGGGTCGATTCGGGAACACGTTGGGAACGCCATGAAATCGTGTGCAGAGGTCGCGTTGGTGTCATTTAGAGGTCGCTGGAGGGTCGGGTTGGGATTATAGCGGGGTCGCCTTAGGGTCCTCGCATCGCCGCCCAGGGTCGCCTTAGGGCCAGCCACAAGGTGATGGGGTCTTCCCGCAATTGACCATCGCATTAAGGCCGTCTCGGGATCACCCTGCGATCGTCACGGGTGCGAAAAGCCGTCTCGGTGTCGTCTGAATGGTCATCAGGGGGTCGTGGAATCACCGTAGGGTCATAACGCCCTTCCGAACAATCAGCATTGCCATCGTCATCGCAATCAAGACCATCATCCTCATCAACATCAACATCAACATCATCATCATCATCATCATCATCATCATCATCATCATCATCATCATCATCATCATCATCATCATCATCCTCGCCATCATCATCTGTCCTGTCCGCCCCCTCCATTGGACATCGTTCTCTTGGCGTCTTCGGGCCTCCTTGGCAGAAGGAACCCATCGACAAATTCAGTGACGAAGGAGAGAGAACATGAATCCGCTTGAATCAGTCGGGAGCATGTTGGGAATCTCTCGCGGACATCTAGAACACCTGTTCGAAGGCTCTCAAGGCCTCTTAGCGGCCGTGCCAACCGACTTAGCAGGCTGATGGACCGCTGCGAACCCATACCGATCAAACTCATACTCGTTTGGGCCAATGTTGACCTCTCGGTGGCAACTGCGTGAAAATGTTCACTCCAGAGTTTAACCCTCCGACCGGCACGTTAAAAGTGTTTATTCCAAAGTTAACCTTCCGACAAGAGATCCCGTTGAAAGTGATAACTCTGGACTTAACCCCTCTTGGAGG
Source organism: Prorocentrum cordatum (assembly GCA_963575745.1). Classification (NCBI taxonomy): domain Eukaryota; class Dinophyceae; order Prorocentrales; family Prorocentraceae; genus Prorocentrum; species Prorocentrum cordatum. The sequence goes on along the minus strand of CAUYUJ010014649.1, from coordinate 87,836 downwards.
GGTGCGCAAACTGCATTTGTGCTGTTGTTGTCGTTGAAGAGAGCACCTGCAGACCCTGGAGAAGAAACCGACGAAACAAGAAAGCCCGCAGCGTGTGAGAAGCAATCGCCCTAGATCGGAGCTAGAGTGACGAGCGACCTGAGCCAGAAAACCTGCAGGGCAAGAGAAACACGCACACTGAACCAGCAAGCCTGCAGCACGAAAAAACACATCGAAAACCAGACAGGCCAGCAAAGCTGAAAAAACAAGCCTCCAGAGCCAGAAACATGGCAAAACTACGGCAGAAGGGATTCATAGCAAGAGAGCGCTCGTATCTGAAAAAAGGAGCTGACGTAACCTGAGAGCCAGCAGCCCCAAACAAAACAACCTTCGGAGCAAGAAAACCTGAAGAGCGAGGAGAGGTGGCTCAATAACCAGGTGGCTCAATGATCAGACAGCAGGGCGAGAGGAGGGCGGCAGAACTGAAATTACAAGACCCACCCCCCTGAGCAGCCTGACAAAACGTCGCCCATAAAGCGAGAGACTGTGGAACTGGATTGGAAAAACGAGTCGATTGCAGAGATGCCGGCGCAACTTCAGAAAGTAACCCCCGATAACAAAAAACCCGAAGGGCAAATGAAAGGAGCGACTGCGCCTCCGTAAATGGCCAGCCCCAGGGTTAGAATGTTTCGAGCACGGGGCCCAGAAGTGAAAAGAGCATCCGCCGCGGAGATAGAGAAGAGGCGACACGGTCGCCAGAGGGACGCTTCAGATGCAGAGAGGTATAATATGGAGTAAACTCTGTCCAATGGTGAAGCACTGCAGGTACAAGTTCAACAAGGTTTAATCCAGATTAAACCTTTTTTAACTCGTGATTACCCACTTTTTCGGGAACGCGTTGCCTCGAAGTCTGGCGCCTGCCGTCGACTCCCTGCACGGGGGCAGATGTGTGCGAACCCTTGAGGACTGGGCTTCGGCTCCTTGTGCCTCATCGTGGGTTTCTCCTGTGCCTGCTTGTCCGAGTCCTGCTCTTTCAATGCTGTGCGCTTCTGCCTGATGTCGCTGGCCGCCGCCTATCCCTGAACCTGTGTGACGGTGGAACGCTGGCTCCCCCGTGGCTCGCTGCTCGCAATGACTGTGGCAGATTGGGCGTCGCATTGCAACTGAAAGCGCGAACGCTTCTCTCAGCAACGACACACAATGTTTAGATATAAACTGTCCGAACTCCGCGCGGACCTCCGAAGTGTCATATTATAAAATAAATTATTCGAGAGTTGGGCTTTGCAATCCGACAAGAAACGCGCGCGCGTTCTTCTGCTTCTCTCTCTCTCTCTGTCGTTCTCGCTCTCTCTCTCTTTCCTCTCTCCGTCGCTCCCTCCGTCATCCCGCACGGTTTCAGAACCTTTAAGAATTGGCAACGAAGGAAGCGGGTCCTGGACACCGAAGCCCCCCTTCCTCCTCCGTCGTTTGTTGACAGTCCCGGGGCACGTGACCCGTGGGGGGACCCACGGATCGGCGGTGGACAAACCTCCCTCCAATAAACCCCCCTTTCGCGAAAACGGCCTGGGACCGAAACCGACGGACCTGGACCCGCAAAAGTGACGGCCGCGACGCCCTCTCGCGAACCGAAAACGGCCAATTCCTTAATCGACGTGTCAGGGCAGGAGTTCTATCGACCTCCGGCCAGTGAGCCCGCATCAAAGGGTCACTCCCGCAGAAGGTCCCTCCTACGTCTAGTCGGCATCTTCTTGGAGCGCCGGATCTCTGGGCCTCTTTCATGGCCCTCCCTCCTCCTCCTCCTCCTCCTCCTCCTCCGCCTCCTCCTCCTCCTCCTCCTCCTCCTCTTCTCCTCCTCCTCCTCCTCCTCCTCCTCTCCTCCTCCTCCTCCTCCTCCTCCTCCTCCTCCTCCTCCTCCGGGGGAGGCGAGGGGGGGCGCGCCGAGCCGGGGCAGCACCCGCGGCTGCGCGGCGGCGAAGAAGGCGCGCCGGTCGCGGGAGAAGCGGACGAAGCCCTGCGGGCACGCGGCGGGGGGGGGCCTCCGGCGGCGGAGCCCTGCCGCCGCAGGGGGGGGGGGGGCAGGGGAAGGAATCCCTAGGAATCCCTACGACTCCCCAGGAATCCCTGGGAATCCCCGGAGATCCCCAGGAATCCCTACGACTCCCTAGGAATCCATACGACTCCCTAGGACTCCCCAGGAATCGCAACTAATCCTTGGGAATCCCGTGCGAATCCTTAAGACTCCTTGCGCAAACCGAACGCCTTGCCCGTCCGCAGCTGCACGGCAGTCGTTGAAAGCTCGCACACCCAAAATGGGGTCCAGCTGAAATTGGCTGGAGCACTAGACAGGGGGCAATCCTAGTGCAAGTGTACTGCGCCGGGGAATTGCATTGCATTGTATCGCGATGCTTGCAAATAGTGTATGGCACGGGGACATCTAGCAATACATTTCCCCCCCCCCCCGGATTGTACTGCACTCCCCAACTGTATATTGCAACCCAACAAACCTACTACGCCAAATCTATTGCACCACCCCCTGTCGCTGGACCCCCTTTTGGGCCAACCCGATGAAAGCAAGTACTGTCGGACTTGATTGGACAGGACACGCGAGAGGACACAAGACCCTGCCGAGTGCCACATTGCCACATGTATGTAGGAGGCATAGGTCGCGAGACACAGGACACAAGGGCACCCTTGATCTGGCAGGATCGACCTGCCACTCAGTGCCCACTGCATCTATTTTTGGGGATGTTCAGCTTCGGCGGTGGACAAACCTCCCTTTAGTAAACCTCCCTGTAGTGAAAGCGGCCTGGGACCGAAACCAACGGACCTGGACCCGCAAAAATTACGGCCGCGACGCCCTCTCTCGAACCGAAAACGACCAATTCCTCAATCGACGTGTCAGGGCAGGAGGCCACAAGAAAAAACTTCAGGAACGTCCCAACATGGCCCCATGAGCGCACCAGGGGCACAAGGATGTCTGGCAACGTCCTCCTGCGTGAGGGGGGGAGCACCTGCGCGGGGCCCGCCCGAGAAGCATCGACCCGGACTGGGAGACGAATCGCCAGAGAGGTCGGAGACAAATCCCCAATATCTCACATGCACACGGCCATGGCCGGGCGGTGGGCTATCGGGCCCCTATCGGCGATGCATGGGCGATTGGGTGTCGATGCGTCCCCAGCCTTAAGTCGGGCCTGTCCCCCTACAGGGGGATTTCCGACGACAAATGCAAGATACCCCCAAAAATAATATAAAAAAAAAAAAAACACAATTCAAACATAGTCTGGGGACGATTTTTTGAATATTTTGTTTGACCATTTTGGGGCATGTTGGGGGTATTTTTTATTTTCGTCGACAACCCCCCTGTAGGGGGACAGGCCCGACAGAACCTCAGCGCCCCCCTGCGTATCTCTCCCTTCCTCCTCCTCCTCCTCCTCCTCCTCCTCCTCCTCCTCCTCCTCCTCAGCTCGGGCCCCGCCGGCGGCCCGTCGGGAGGACCTGGGCGCCCCCTGGGACGCCCTCGGCGAGGCGCAGCCGCTGGGAGGCATCACGCAGCTGGGAGGCCGCCGCCGAACTCCGACTAAAACGTCACGAATGGGGGGCCACATGCGAACCCTGCCCCTACCCCCCACGATTCCTGAGGGGGAGGGTGGGGTTCACTTCGCTCGGGAGCTCCCGAACAAAGTGAACCCCACCCTCCCCCTCAGAAATCGTGGGGGGTAGGGGTAGGGTTCGCATGTGGCCCCCTAACGAAACCCGGAACCCCTCCATGCCTTCGTCCTTCCCTGAGCCTCTCCCCCCCAACTTTGGGCGACCCGAAAGGGGGTCCAGCTGATTAGGGCAATTGTCTTGCAAGTGCACTGCGCCGGAGAATTGCGTTGCATTGTATTGCAAGTAATGCATCGCACGCGAGAATCCAGCAATACTTTTGCGCCCTGAAATGTATTGCACGCCCCAAATGTGTTGCAACCCCACAAATCTATTGCACCAAATCTATTGCACCACACCCTGGTAGCTGGACCCGCTTCTTGGTCAACCAAAGGACACCGGCCGTGCCCGTGGCCGCCCCCGATAGGGGCCGGCCCGCGACGCCGCGGGGAGGATGGGCACGCCACACATCTTTTTGGGCGTTAGCATTAAATCGGGCATGTGCCTCTACATGGGGAATAGCCCAAAATAGTCAAAACAAAAATATGGTGGCAGTGTTTTGTATTTTTGCTTGTTTTATATATGTTTGACTGTTTATATTTTCCGTCCAAAATCCGCCTGTAGGGGGACATTCCCGACCCATCGTTGGCAGGACTGGGTTTAGAGGGACCTGGTTCAGACTGTGACGGGGGTCGCCGCCCCGCCCAATTCCACTATAACCGACACTGCCGCCACCCCAAGAAACACCAACTAAGCAGACCCGGTTGAATGCTACCACTGCGCATGTTGAGCTTCGGGGTCCAATCGCTAAGCGGCTCCCTTTACTCGGGCTCCTGGCTACATCCAACCCTTCCTAGAGGACAGCGGGATGGCCTCACCCAGACACACAGCTGCTCGAAATTGTTCGACGCGCTGGCCCTTGAGGTTTGGACCACTTCCCTGGGGCTGGGCTGCCGTCCTGCATCGTTTACGGACGGCCCCAAAGCCCGGCGAGGGCCCCGGGGGACCGAAAACAGCCAAAAACCGCAAGGTCTTAGATCGGGCATGTCCCCCTACAGGGAAATACAATACAAAACAGCAAAACAAATGCAACAAAATGATCAAACATAGTCGGGAAACATCGTCCCCAGACTATTTTTACTATATTTGAATATTCCTCCTGTAGAGGGACAGGCCCGACTAAAGCCTGGTCCAATTTTCATGGAGCGTCGGATCTCTGGGCACGCCCGTGACGGCGTTCGAAGAACAGAAACCAGCGCAGACAAAAACCTGGGCCCAGCGTGATCAGCAGCAAAAGGATCCCTGACCCTTTGAAAAGGTGACCACGCTTGGAAGGGTGAAAAACATTCGGGGCAGGGGGCCTTTTTCTGCGGATGTTTTTGACCAAACCGCCAAGAATTACCATCCCAAGTGCAGCGACGGGGACCCAAGTGAGGCCACGTCTTCACTAGGTGGGGCCAGCGCAGGGGCCCCCTTATCCTCGGTGACAGCGGTGCGCCACGCGGCGCTCCACGCGGTCTGCCCGCAGCGGTGCTGGGCCCCTCCGCGCGCCAGGGACAGGGTCCAGTGCCGGTCCGGGGAATCCGCGCGGACCTCCGAGCAGTTGTGTTCCCAGAGAGCCGAGGTTTCAACAGAAGTCGGAGCGGTTGGGTTTGTGGGCAGCGCTGAATGGGGGCGATCAATGGGGAGGACTGAACAGCACACTTTTCGGGCCGAAAGGTCCCCTCTTGGGCCCTAAAGGGGCACGTCAGGGGCCCTGAAGGGCGCTTTTCTGCAGTCCTCGCTGCTCCCCATTGAAGGTCCTGAGCTCCCTATGGGGCCACGAGGCGCTGTACTGGGCGGGGGAGACGCATGCGAACTGCGCCTCTGGGACCTTCGGTGGAGCTCCCTCTGTCGCCACAAAAAGCTGCACAGAGCGGGGGACAAGCACGCGAACTGCGCCACTGGGACCTTCGGTGGAGCTTCCTATGGGCCAAAGAAGCGCTGTACTGAGAGGGGGAGAGACATCCAAACTTTGCCACTGGGGCCTTCGATGGAGCTCCCCATGGGGCCAGGAAGCGCTGTACTGGGTGGGGGGAGACGCATGCGAACTTTGCCACTGGGGACTTTGGAGGATCTCCCCACGAGGCCACGAAGCGCTGTACTGTTTGGGCAAGTCACATGCGAACTGCGCCACTGGGGCCTTCGGTGGAGCTCCCTCTGGTGCTACGAAACGATGTACTGGGTGGGGGAGACGCATGCTCACTTTGCCACTGGGGTCTTCGGCGGAGCTCCCTATGGGGCCACGATACACTGGGCGCGGGAGACGTATGCGAACTGCGCCACTGGGACCTTCGGTGGAGCTCCCTCTGGGGCCACGCAACGCTGTACGAGGCATGCGAACTGCGCCACTGGGACCTTCGGTGGAGCTCCCTATAGGCCCACGAAACGCTGTACTGGGTGAGGATGATGCATACAAACTGCACTCACTGGGACCTTCGGTGGACATCGAAACGCTGTACTGGGTAGGGGAGACGCAGGCGAACGGCGCCACGGGGACCTTCGGTGGAGCTACCAATGTGGCTACGAAACGCTGTGCTGGATGGGGGGAGGCACGCGAACTGCGCAACTAGGACCTGCGGCGGATCTCCCTCTGGGGCCACCAACCGCTGTACTGGTTGGGTGGGGGAGACGCACGCGAACTGCGCCACTGGGGCCTTCGGTGGAGCTCCCGAAAGGCTGTACTGGGTGGGGGCGTGGCATGCGAACTGCGCCACTGGGACCTTCGGTGGAGCTTCCTATGGGGACACGAAACGCTGTGTTGGGTGGGGAAGACGCATGCGAATTGCGCCACTGGGACCTTCGGTAGAACTCCCTCTGCGGCCGCGAAATGTTGTCCTGGGTGGGGGAGACGCATGCGAACTTTGCCACTGAGGCCTTCGGTGGAGCTCCCCATGATTGGGGCAACGAAACGCAGTGCTGGGTGATGATGATGACGACAACGACGAGGACATGCGGAGGGCAGAGGCAGGGACGGGAGGAGGGAGGAGGGGGAGGAGGAGAGAAGAGAAGAACGAATACCCAACAACAGGTTAGTTGGAAATTGGAACAGCCGGATGCCTGGGTTCGTTGGGGGCGTAACGTTCTGCCGTCCATCGACTCTCGCTGGAACGGCCACGATTGGTTCCAAATCTCCTGCAGATCTCTGGATTTCCTTGGTTTATCTGTTCCGTCGTCGGAGTCTCCCAAAATCTACGTTGATGTATCAGCATTTGCCTCGGTGTATCTGCATTGATCCAAAGAGGTCGATTGGCGAACAAAAATCGTCAAACCCTCAGAGACATGCCCATGAATCGTCTGCTCTGCTGAGCGAGGGACTGAAGGAGTGAGGAAGCAGGAGGAGGAGGAGGAAATGGAGGAGGAGGGGGAGGAGGAGGAGGAGGAGGAGGGAGGAGGACGAGGACGAGGAGGAGGAGGAGGACGAGGAGGAGGAGGAGGAGGAGGAGGGAGGAGGAGGAGGAGGAGGAGGACGAGGGAGGAGGACGAGGAGGAGGAGGAGGCGGAGGAGGAGGACGAGGGAGGAGGAGGAGGAGGAGGAGGCGAGGCGGAGGAGGACGAGGGACGAGGGAGGGGGACGAGGAGGAGCGGGAGAAGGAGGCGGAGGAGGAGGAGGAGGGTAAGCAGAGTGACTCGGACCGAGTCGCAAGCTGTGGGCTGCAGGCAGCAAGCGGCGCGCACGAGGCGCCCACGGCCAACATCACCGGGGAAGACATCGGCAGACCCAGCCGGCGCACGGGGCACTCGAGATGCCGGGTGGGGTAATGGCTGGACCTGGAGGATGACGGAGGAACGACATGTGTCGGGGATGGACAGACCCCTTTTAGTAAAACGTAGTTTAGCGAAAACGCCCTCGGGCCCAAACCTGGCGGGCGCAGCCCTGGAAAATGACGGCCACGGCGCCCCCTCGAGAACCGAAAACGGACCATTCACTAATCGACGTGTCACTGTTCGGGGTTCTGTCCACCCCCGAACGTGGTGAGGATTGGGCGCTCCCGGAAGGCCATACCGTTTCGGATCCGAAGGTTGGGCCCTCGTTTTGTGAAGAAACAGCGCCCCCGCGTCCCTCGCACGCTTCGTGGCCCCATAGGAGGCTCCACCGAAGGTCCCAGTGGCGCAGTTCGCATGCGCCCGCCGAGCTACATCGAAGGCCCCAATAGCTGCGTTAGCATGAGCCCGCAACACCCATTTCGGCACACCCCACACGTCTCGTGGCCCCCTTAGGGAGCTTCACCGAAAGCCTTAGTGGCTGCGTTCGCACGCGCCCGCCGCACCCATTTCGACACCCCTCACACGTTTTGTTGCCCTATAAAGAGCACCACCGAAAGGCTCCAGTAGCTGCGTTCACACACGCCCGCAGCACCCATGTCGGCCCCCCCCTCCCCTCTAAACACAGACAGACAGACAGACAGACAGACAGACAGACAGACAGACAGACAGACAGACAATCAGACAATCAGACAGACAAACAGACAGACAGACAGACAGACAGACAGAGACACTTAGAGACACACACACACACACGCGCACACTTCGCGACCCCATGTGAAGCTCCACTGAAGGCTCCAGTGGCTGCGTTCGCATGCGCCCGCCGCACCCATTTCGGCACACCCCTCAAACGCTTCGTGGCCTCAGATGGAGCACCACCGAAGGCCCCAGTAGCTGCGTTCGCATGCGCCCGCCTCGGCTATTTCGGCACACCTCTCGTACGCTTCGTGGCTCCATAGGACAGGCCACCCAAGACCCCAGTGGCTGCGTTCGCACGCGTCCGCCCAAATCATTTTGGCCTGACGGCTAACACGTTTCGTGGCGACATGGGGAGCGCCACATAGGGCTCCAGTGGCGGTGTTCGCATACGTTCGCATCCATCACACGTTTCGCGGCCCCAGAGGGAGCTCCTCCGAAGGCCCCAATGGCGGTGTTCGCATGCGCCCGCCCCACCTATCTCGTCATGCCCCTTACGCGCGTCGTGGCCCCACAGGGAACTCCACTGAAGACGCCACGGCCTGCGTTCGAAGGCGCTCACCGCGCCCAAATGTCGGTGCATTCCTCACACGCTTCCCGGCCCTATGGGGAGGTCCGCCGAGGGCAATACTCGCAACTACGCTACCCAAACTGCATATGATTGGGTCGCTCGCCCGGGGAAACCGAAACAAAGTACCGATACCGCTACTCCGCGGACCTCTCCCGAGGCGCGCTCTGAGCAGGATTTCGAAGCGAATCCAGCGATGGCGACGGGGCCTCCCAGGAGACCCGAAAAGGGGAAAACGGGCGATGGGGTAGACGAGTTATTGGTACCTCGTCCTCCTCTGATTGCCGTGCAACTGTTTCTTGGACCTGCTATTTTTCCGGTGTGTCAGACGAGCGCGGCGACGCGGGTGTGCCCCGAGCCAGCCACGGGGTTCGCACGCAGACGCCTCCCGCCCTGACCAACAGGGACATCTTTCACGCGTCCTGCAAGATTTACGATCAGGCCCCGTACAAGGCCCTGCCCTCTTCGAGGAGGGGCGGGAGGGGAGGAGGAGGAGGAAAAAGAGGATGAGGAGGAGGACGACGAGAAAGAAGGGGAGGAGGCGGAGGGGGAGGAGGAGGAGACGGAAAAGGAGGAGGAGGTGGGGAATAACGAAGGGGAGGGGGGAAAGAAACATTGGTTATCGATCCTCGAACCTCGGCCCCCCCCGCGGTACCGTCAAAATTTGCGACGACGCCGTCTGGGTGCCCGGGGTGGCCACTTCCCAAACTGCGCCAGCGCGAATTATGCCGGCACTGGCCGCCCCCCATCTGCCAGCCCCCCACCTTCCCCCAATTAGCGGACGTTCTCGCGAGAATGACCCGTCACCGTGCGCGCCCTTCCCCTGAAAATCCTCCTCCATCGCCCTGTCCGTCATCTACCAACCATATTCGATTCTTCCCCTTCCGCTTGGCAGCCTGTCTCTTCCTGCGCGCCGCTCCTCTTTCGTAAAGGCACGTGGCCTGCAGGCACCTCCTTTGCGAAGAACATCCGAATGTGGCCTTTTGGCGCACGCACTAGAAACAAAAAAGCTGCACAGTGAACGCAACTTTCGGAGCTCCGCGGGGATTGCCTTGATCGGCGCTGGGCCCCCCTGGCGGCGCCTCCGGGGGCCTCGGCGCCGATCCGACAAATCCGCGCGGAGCTCCGCGGATACTTTCTACCATGGCTCCGCCTGCGCGGGCCCCCCCGGGGCCGCAGGCGACCAGAGGAGGAGGAAAAAGGACGGGGAGGAGGAACATGAGGAGGAGGAGGAAGATGAGGTGGGGGAGGAAAAGGTGGAGAAGGAGGAGGAAGAGGATGAAGAGGGGAAAGAGGAGGAGGAGGAGGAGGAGGAGGAGGAGGAGAGGAGGAGGAGGAGGAGGAGGAGGAAAAGGAGGGGAAGGGGAGGGGGAGGATCAGGAGGAGGAGGAGGAGGAGGAGGAGGAGGAGGAGGAGGAGGAGGAGGAGGAGGAGGAGGAGGGGGGGGAGAGGAGGAGGATGAGGAGGGGAACAGGGAAGGGGAGGAGGAGGACGAGGAGGAGGTTGAGGGGGGTGGCGGAGACGAAGGAGGGAAGGGAGTAGAAGAAGGGGGAGGAGGAGGAGGAAGAGGAGGAGGAACAGGAGGGGGGGAGGTGGAGGAGGTGGAGGAACGTGAGGAGGAGAGGGAAGCGTGCGTGTGTGTGTGTGTGTGCGTGTGTGTGTGTGTGTGTGTGTGTGTGTGTGTGTGTGTGTGTGTGTGTGTGTGTGTGTGTGTGTGTGTGCGTGCGTGCGTGTGTGTGTGTTGTTGTGTGTGTTGTGTGTGTGTTGTGTGTGGTGTGCGTGCGTGTGTGTGTGTGTGTGTGTGTTGTTGTGTGTGTGTGTGTGTGTGTGTTGTGTGTTGTGTGTGTTGTGTGTGTGTGTGTGTGTGTGCGTGTGTGCGTGTGTGCGTGCGCGCGTGTGTGCGCGGGGTGGGTGGCGGGCGGTGGGGGGGGGGGGGGGGGGGCGAAGAAATGGCGGAGGGGGGGGAGGTGGAGGAGGAGGAGGAGGAGGGGAACGAGGGGGAGGGCGAGGAGGAGGCGGGGGAGGAGGAGGAGGGGGGGGGGAGGAGGAGGAGGAGAAGGAGGGGGAGGAGGAGGAGGAGGTGGAGGAGGAGGAGGAGGCGGAGGAGGAGGAGGAAGAGGGTGGGTGAGACGGAGGACGGGGGGGGGGGGGACGCGGAGGCGGAGGAGCAGGAGCAGGAGGAGGGAGGAGGAGGAGGAGGAGGAGGAGGAGGAGGAGGAGGGGCGCAGCGCCTCAGGAAGGTCCCCCGCCGCGCACGCGGACGCGCGACGGACTGCCCCCTGGCGCCGCCTACTGACGGCACGGCGCCGTAAGAGCAGGAGGCACTGTAGAAGGAGGGCAGCTGGAAGATGTCGCAATCAAGGCAGTGGACGCAGGCCAACTCGCCGCCGACGAAGAAGGCGTCGCCGCCGCAGAAGACGCCGCGCCACCAACCAAACACGGAACGGCAGCGAATCACGACATGGTCGATCATCGCGCCGCGCGGCTGCAAGAAGAGCCACCCTGCGAGAACGGCGCTGCTGGGGCACGTCGGGCACGAGGCGCCCGGCCCTTCTCGACGCGCCTGGTCCCATCTTGTTGGTTGCGGCGCGTGGACTCGTTGTGCGAGACCCCATCGCACCTCAAGCCAAGCTTCCACACTGGACGGACATCTCCCGCATCACAGTGAGACCCGCAGCGCCCGCAACAGTAAACAGTGCCGCCCCTGAACACGCGGTGCCCAAGCGCGGCGAAGGCGTCCCCGACCTCCTCGGCCAGGGCAGGTGGCAACATGGCTGCCGGGGTCGAGGGCTGTGGGCCCCCATTCGAGCGCCGAGGCCGCGCCCGGGGCCAGGCCCGCCCTCTGGTCGCTGCGAAGAACCCAGCCCTCGCCGAAGGCGCGGAAGTACTCGGCGCCGAGAGCACTGGCAACACGCGAAGGGCGACATACACGATGAGAGCCAATTTGCAGCGACTCGAGGGAGGGGCCCGTGGCGGCCCTGACTCCATCCGAGGCTGGCGCAGTAAGCAAGGACATGGTCCGTGCTGCGTGTCACCACAATGGGCGCGGCCTGCTCGCAAGGTGGTCCGGGGGCCTCCACGTCGCACCCCCATTGCTTGCGAACCACCGCCTGCAGTGCCGCCCGCGACGTGAACTGCAGGACCATGCGGCGCTGTTTCGCCTTAGCTGTTGCCGCCTCGGCTGCCGACCCAGCCGGCGCTTGAGAAGCCGCGCCGCAGCGCGCGAAACAATATGCCCAGCCGTTGCCTAGCCAGTCACGCCGCCCCTGCGGCCCTGTGCCCACAAGCTCCTCCAAAAACCCGCGCGCTGGCGTCCATCGGAGCATGGGGGGGGGGGGGGCGCAGAGTGCGCCTGCGGCTGGCCGCGAAGATGTCCCGCCACGCTCTAGCATGCTTGGCGCGACCCTGCTCGAGCTCGGGGCACCTTCGCTCTCCTTCCTGGGCGAGCGCCAGCAGGTCGATGACGAAAGCGTCGGGCCCCGCCCTGATCGCGTACCTCTCAGCACGGCCGAGAGTCTGCACCAAGTACAGATGGGGTCAACACCGCGCCCTAACTGGGATCCAAGAGTAAGGATCAAGCTGAACGACTGCTTGTCCACACCTCCGCGCCTCGGGAACACCTGAGTCGTAACCAGACCCGTCGGTGTAAGAAACGAGACCAAAAACGCCATGGGCATCGCCCCAGAGGCAGACATCATGCCTCCGCGTGTCTACGCGTGGGAAAGGCGGGAGGCTCTGGTATGCCAAAAATGAGGCAGGACTGCTCGAAGTTCGGCATGCCTGATCCAAGACCCGCTTGGATAAAATGGTCGCGCGCCTCAGCCAACACTTGGGGGAGGTGGAAGATATCGCGGCCATTCAACGTTGGCGACGCTGTCTCGGGCCCGCCATGCCCGCATGGTGCATCAGGCGCCGAGGCTGAAGCCGCAGCGGCAGGGGACACTGGGTCACTCTGTTCCGAAGCAACCGGGGGCGTACAGAGAACACTCTGCGCGTCCAGCCGCGCCTTCTCCTGATGGCCGTCGTACCCATCGGGTGGCACAAAGTCGACCTCTGCATCAACCCCTTGCCCGGTGCCTGGAAAAAGTCGTCCTCGGCCTCCATGGTGCTGGGCTGCGGGGCGCAAGTGTAGGACGGCAGGGTCGGGTCGGCCCGACTCTCGAGGTGGTCGTGAGCCTGCTGGCGTAGGTCGCCGAGACCCTGCTGTGTTTCAGGGGCCCTTTTTGGAGGCAAAAGGGTCCGTGAAATACCACGCGTGTTCTGCGCTTGTCGCAGGCCTTGGGCATGGTCCGTCGGCTCCTGCTCCATGGGTCGCATCTGCCCTGCAGAGGGGGCGGGTCAGCAGCGCGGGGCACTCCAAGAAGACATGGCCCCAGCACACATCGGGCGCAAGGGCCTTCCCGCAAGCCTGACAAGGGCGCATGGGCATGCCGAGCTTCATGTCCTTGCGGATCGGCATGGGTCTGCTGTCGGGCCATAGCGCCTGTAAAGCTCCCAGCTGCCTTGCGGCACGGACACCATTGACCGCATACCTGAGCCCACGGTGCCAGATGGGCGCCCCAGCATGGGAGTACATGTGGCTGGTAAGGCGGTCATGCTGCCAGTGCTGCGCGCTTTGCACCAAAAGCGGTCGTAGGTCAGCAGGGCACACGCGGTACAGGTCATACTTGTTGCCCAGGACGTCCTGCAAAACGTGGGGCGCTGTCATGTCCCAGGCTAGCCGCCTGAGCGTCAACCACGTCGGTCGTCCTGCAAAACGTGGGGCGCTGTCATGTCCCAGGCTAGCCGCCTGAGCGTCAACCACGTCGCGGCCAGGGGACCTTTGGCATTGCCCAACTGATAGGGACAACCCACTCATGGAGCGCTGTCCAAGCTCTTTGAAGGCGGCTAGGTGACGCACGCCCATCCCAAATTCAGGCGGCGCAGTTCAAGACCAGGTCCAGCGTGGCATGATAGATGGGGTCGTACTCCTCCGAAGGGTGAGTAAAGAGGTATGCCGTGACGCCCACATGGTGTTTGTCACTGCGCCCGTTTAGCACCGCGGCCAAGTTGCGCATCTCGCGCAGGTGCGCGTCCGCCAACCCCGACACTCCAGCACCGTGCCCTGCGGACGGCATGAGCCCAGTCCGCCACAGGGTGGAGGCCTTGCGCCCTACCGCGCGACGCAGCATGAGGAGGAGGATGATGAGGAGGAGGAGATGGAGGGGGAGGTGGAGGGAGGAGGAGGACGAAGAGGAGGAGGAGGTGGAGGGAGGAGGAGGACGAAGAGGAGGAGGAGGAGGAGGAGGAGGAGGAGGAGGAGGAGGAGGACGAGGCGAAGGGGTCGCCTGAGCCCTTCGGAGAACCCCCCCACAGCTCCGCCATCGCTGAACGTTCAGCTGCGACACTAGCGCCGGCGGGCCCCCACGCCGTCGCCTTGCAGAGGGCGAGCGAGCGGGTGCCGCTCGAGCATGTGGCGTGCCCGTCGGTGGCTCTCGGGCCGCTGCGCGGCACGGGCGCGCCGTCGGGCTGTGGCACGGTCGTGTCGTGGCGACCCTTTGGCGGCGCGCAAGGGGAGTGGGGGGAGGGCTTCTTGGAAGGAGGCTGCTTCTTAGATGCGAGGCCGGCGACTTCTGAGAAGCAAGCTCCCTTTGAGAAGCCCTCCCCCCTCCCTCCGGCCCCTTGTGCGCGCCGCCATGTCAGGCTGCGGCACGTTCGTGCCGTGGCGACCCTGGCGTTGATTCCTGGCACCGCGCGGATCGTTCGAGTTAGCGTTTTCTGAGTCGGCGTTTCGGCACGGGGCAAAAAGGGGGGGGGTCGTCTGGCTCCAGACCTCTGCTTGGTGCGGCTGTCTGGAACCGTCCGCCCTGTGGGGGATACCCCACCTGCTCGAAACGGGCACCGAAAACAGCCAAGACCTACTCCATGGAGGGGGGGGGAGAGGGGGCAGAAGGAGGGGAAGGAGGTGCAGGAGGAGGAGGGGGGGGGGGGAGAGAGGAGGAGGAGGGTGGGATAGGAGAGGAAGAGAGATGAGGAGGAGGGGAGGAGGAGGAGAGGAGGTAGAGGAGGAGGAGGGGAGGAGGAGGAGGGAGGGGGAGGAGGAGGAGGGAAAAGGTGAGGAGGATGGAGGAGGGAGGGAGGAGGGGAGGATGGGGGGGGGCGGTGGTAGGAGGGAGGAGGGAGGAGGGGAGGAGGAGGAGGAGAAGGATGGAGGAGGAGGAGAGGAGGAGGTGGAGGAGGAGGAGGAGGAGGAGGCGGAGGAGGAGGAGGCGGAGGAAGGAGGAGGAGGAGGAGGAGGGGGAGGAGGGAGGCAGGGGGGGAAGGGGGGGAGGGGGTGGGCTGCGAGGGCCCGCGCCGATCGGCACAACAATGAATAAGGAAACGCTCACCAACCTCGAACGGTCGGCGGCTTCTCGACCGCCAGAACGCTCCATTCTGGCCGACTCTGGGCCACCGGCGGCGTTCTACTTAGGTCGGGCATGTCCAGCTACAGACGGCTTTTGGAGGGCAACATGAAAAATACAAACAACCAAAACAAGAGTCCAAAAAGAATCGAGACATCGTCCCCTGACTATTTTGTTGACTATCTTCGAGCATTCCCCCTGTAGAGGGACAGGCCCGACTTAAGCGTTGCACCTTGAATGGCCGCGGCGGGAACGCCGCCGCGTCGGCCCGGAGCGCGAACCTGCCGCACCGCTGTGTGAGAACATGCCACAGGTCGGGGGTACGACACCCTGTAGCCTCGCAGCTCAGGGAGAGGGGGCGAGGGTGCGGGGCGGGAAAATGACCACGGCCGCTGCTTCTTGTTTGCGCCGCCTTCCAGCCGGCCGACAAAGCAGTGGCTGTGGTCATTTCCCTGGTGCCAAGCTTAACGAGAATGACCACAACCACTGCTTTGTTTCTGCTGGATGGAAGGCGGCAACAACAGAAAAGCAGGATTTGGCGCGCGGTCGCCAAATCCATAGATCGGGGGAGGTGCCCTCCCCCAAATGCGGCCGGTGCCGCCTCGTTCGGCGGCGGAAATCTGCGATTTCCCAAGGAAACGGGGCCCGTGGCTAATTCACGCCCCCTTGATCCATGTTTGCGATCGCCTGAGGAAAGGAGGGGAGGAGAGAAGGGACAACCCGCCAGCCAGGGTGCGGAGAACAAGCTCATCGGATCTCGGCACAGGCGGGGAGACGTCCTGGTTGCTCGACGCGCACCGCCAGCGAGAAACCGGCGCGAGGCGGTGAAAACGCGAACCGCCAAGGAGACCTCGTGGCTGCGTGACGCTCCACCACACCATGACGTGTCCAGACCTTCGCATGACGAGAGCGGCGGGCATTGGCCATGCCGTCCCTGGAATGAGGGGCAAAGATAGGGGGCGGGGGGAAACATCGAGCTGGAATCGGCGACACATCGCGGATAGAGGCCTGATAACCCACACCACCCAAAAACATACAGATTCGTGATCGGCAGCCTGTCGCCGAGCTATCGGCGATGTGTCGCCAATTCCAGCTCGATGCCCTGATCGGGGAGACGTCAGGCTCGGGGACGAGGGACTCGGGCTGGCCTGACGGGGGCCGCCATAAACATGACGAGACCCAAGCTGGAATTGGACCCGGGCTCCCGCTGCAGCCATCCCACGAAGACTGGACCGTCAAGATCCAGGACGCGCTCGTCAAAAGACTTCGGCAGACCCGACTTCCGGCTCACTCGAGTCTTACGTTTCCCCTACCTGAGCCCGTCGCCACTGATCGTTGCTCCTGATGGAAGGATGCCTGCAGACGCGCAGTGGCACACAAGGCTGAAAGGGGGCACCGCCGAACTCTGCTCGGTGCTTGCAGAGCTCGCCTGCGCTGGGTGACTTTGGGTGGCCCAAAAGGGGGTCCAGCTGAAAGGGGGTGGTGCAACAGATTTGGGGCAATTGTATTGCAAACGCAGTGCGCCATAGAGTTGTATTGCGTTGTGTTGCAACTAATGCAATGCACGCCGTAATCCAGCAATACAGATGCGCCCCAGAATGTATTGCACGCCCCAGATGTGTTGCAACCCCACAAATATTGCACCAAACACATTGCACCACCCCCTTGTCGCTGGACCCCCCTCTGGGTCAACCCGAGTGACAGCAGCCCTGGGCTCAGAAGGATACGATGTGCCTGGCAGGCTGCGGCGACTTTGCCTCGGCGCTGTGCTGTCGGGTCGGACGAAAAAGGGCAGGTCATCCGCGAAAGGGGGGTAGCCGCCGTCGTCGTCGTCGTCGTCCTCGGACCCCCGACGTCGCGACTTCCTCACAGCGTCGACCCCCAGAGGTCTGGACCCCTTCCCCTGGACCGGTGTTTCATCCCGAGTCGTTTCTTGAGGGTCCTGGGGCCCGGTAAGGGCCCCCCAGAAGCTGAACATGACGAAACATCTCCCGTCGTGATTTTTGTTCAGAACGCGAGTGGGGCCTGGGACGTCGACGTCGACGTCGTCGTCGCACGCCGCTGCGAAGGCGCGGATGCGCCAATCAGCTCGCGTACAGTAGGAGCTCGACCACAAGAAAACTTCTACAAGAAACCCAACCCCGAGACCCCAGGACGTGCATTGACGTGTGGCGTGGAAGCGTCACGCTTTCCGCAGCGAAACCATTGAAACCCAAGGAACCCGAGGCACCCTGGAGGCAAGCAGGGTGTTTCTTGGCTCAGGCCGGGCGTGTCCCCCCACAGGCGGAGCTTGGGCGAACAGTTAAAAAATACTCAGACGAATACGCAAACAAAATTCAAAATACTAAATGCAATCGTTTCCTTACTATTTGTTTAAATTGTGTTTGGAGATTCTTCCTGTAGGGGAACAGGCCCGACCTAACACTGCAGCTGGTCTGCCCTGCCACTGCCGCCGACGTGCACCGATGAGAGCGCACGCGGCGGCGCGGGGTCGGGGCGAAACCAGCTGTGCAGCAGAGCTGAAGGCCTGGGAAAGGGCACCAGCACCAACACAGGGGCCTCGCCATCGCTCGGACGTCCATGTCCTGTGTTTTTTTCGGTTTCGTGCGTGTTTTTTTCGCCACATGATCAAGGATGCTCCTCGATGGTCCTCGCCGAGAAAAAATGCACACGTCCGAACGATGCCAAGGGGCTTGCCTCAACTGGGGGATGATGACCCTAGATTTGGGAATGGACAGAACCCCCTTCCTTAAAACGTGATTTCGTGAAAACGACTTCGGGCCCAAGCCTTGCGGGCGCAGGCCTGGAAAATGACGGCCGATGCGGCCTCTCGAGAATCGAAGCAGGAAAATTCACTAATCGACGTGTCAGGGTGGAGTTTCTGTCCACCCCCGATAGATTATGGTGCTGGAGGTAATATTTTTCGACCGCCTAAGAAACCCGACTATTGACACAATCGCCGAGATCGGATCATCTTCACTCGGTGGAGGCACACCGCCGATATTTGTGTTGGTGTCAACCTCTAGGCCTCTGGCAGATCTCGTGACCACCGCCCTTCTCAAACATCTGGCGTCTCGAGCCAATCGAGACGGAGAAATTTTCATTGTTTTCGGCCTCTCGGGGCCCTATGCCGGGCCGCGGGACCCTCAAACAACGACTCGGGATGAGAAACCGGTGCTGGGAAAGTGGTCGGAAGGTCGGGGTCCCGTGTCTTCCTGGGGCTGAAAGGGCACCGAAAGGGAGGAGGAGGAGGAGGAGGAGGAGGAGGAGGAGGAGGAGGAGAAGGGAGTAGAAGGAGGAGGAGGAGGAGGAGGGAGGAAGGAGGAGGGAGGAGGGAGGAGGAAACAGGATGAGAGAGGAGGAGAGAGGAGGAAGAGGAGGAGGAGGAAGAGGAGGAGGAAGAGGAGGAGGCGGTCGGGTGCATGCGACTCGAAAAAAACAAAACGTCGGATGTCGGGGTCCCAATCCCCCCTTCGTCCGCCCCGATTCTTGGAGTCAGGACATGTCCGAGACATGTTCACATAGGACAGCATTCGCTGCATCGCTACAAAGTTGCTCTGAATCCGAGCATCCACGGATTGTATCGAGGCGAGCATGGTCTGCATGTCGAAGCACGAGGCGGGACCCTTCAGGTGCATGCACCTGGTCCGCCAGCCGTGCGCATTACATTCCAAGTGCCCCCCCCCTCTCCTCTTGTGAGCAGGAATCACGACGGACGGTGTTCGGCGATGTTCGGCCTCGGGGGGCTCTTGCTGGGTCCAGGACCGCCCGCAACAAAAACAGCTCGTGATGAATGTCTGGTCCCGTGGAAGGGGCCGAGATCTCCAGAGACCTCGTTGTGAAAGCAGCACGGCGTCGGACTTCTGGTAACATCATGGTGGTGCGTATTTTCCCAGGCCATCCCCACAATGATACAACGACTGCCCCCAGGCCCACTCCGAAGCAATACGAATAATTCAGCTCGACGCAAGGGTACTCCTCGCCGCCACCCTACGCTTGACCCAACACACCCTCGAATGAAGGTGTCGATGTCGATCTTGTGCTCCGGAGCTTCCTTGCACAACAACCGGATGAAACGCAGGACGTCGTCCGCCCGGAAGCCCATCATGTGCAGGTACGTCCGCATCCTGTAGTTGTTGATGGCGCTGCTCCACTCCTGCATGAATGCTTGAATCTCCAGTTGCGGTACCCGCATCCCCGTGAGGGCACTCACCCCGACGTTCATCAAGTCAAGACTGGCGAAGCAAGCACGCACACGCACAACACACGTGACGATGATCCTCAGAACTTGTGCGCCAACGTATGCGTTTCCACCAACGCCCTTCAGAACGAGGCATGCGGAGTAATGAGTGATGGGCTTGTTTTCCACCATCACCACCATAAGTTGGAGGGAGAGGGGCGCCTCCTCCTCCTCCTCTACCTCTTCCTTCTCCTCCTCTTTCTCCTCCGCCTCCTCCTCATCCTCCTCCTGATTCCCCCCTCCAACTTCTGGTGGTGGTGGTGGACAAAAAGGCCCATCAATGAGGGCCGAAAAAAGCTGCGTCCTATCGGAGGAGCTTGGGGAGGGAAAATACACGTTGGGCTAACACACGTCCTGAAGATCCACGACGGCTCGGGGTAAACTCTCAGCTCTCGCTCCGGTATGGACTGGTCCCCTGGGGGTGTGAAGCATTGCAAGGTTCCGCTCCACTCCGCGCTCGCCTCGCACACTCTGCACGCCGCGGCCAGGCCCAGAGTGTGCCGGCGTTTCCTGGGTACCCCGCCACGTGCCTTCGACTGCACCGACATCGCAACCGAGATCCACGCCGCCTGAGCGAAATGAGAGGAGAGAGCCCTCAAATGACTTCGGCCCTAAGACTTTCAGGTCACCACAAGCTCTGGAGATGTGAATAATGCTCTGTCCCACTCAGTCGATTAGACAAGGGCAGAACGGCAGCGGTCGCATGCTGGATGGAGTGAGCAAAGAGATCGCCAACACAGAAACTCGGATACGCATGCACAAGCCTCCCCCTGTCGGACGGGAAGGGTCCTCATAGGAGAGCTTCCCGTCGCCGTTCACATCAGCCTCGGAGCGGATCGGCAAGGTTGATGAACCAAACGTTCGCGAAACAGCCACAATGGTTAGGGGGAATGACAGCTTGATGATCACGTGTGGAAGCGGAAAGCAGATAGGGGAGGCGGACGGGGAGGACGAGGAGGGCAGTAGTTGACACTCGGCTGCATGACCCCTTGCCCACAGCTCGGTCCATGCCCTCCTATGTGCGGCTTGTGCCGCATGGCCAACCTCGAGCCCCGTGGACCACGTTCTGGCTCATCATGCCACACGTCGCACTCCGTGAAAACGGCAGGATCAACAGCTGTGAAGTGCCCGGCGCCGTGCAAGGCACGGGCTTAGAGCGCCACGACTCGGCCCCTCGACGCGCTGCCGCCGCGCAGTGCGGGGCCCGCCCACGGGCCTCGCAGCGAGACAGAGCACGCGGAAGCGTCGGGCAAAGTCGAGGAGACACCCGCCCCCTCCGTCCTGGGAGCCCCGCTGTGCCCTCGTGGAGCCTCCTCCCCCTCGAGGCCCTTCTTGCTGCCCCGTGCTCGTAGTTCACCACGTTCGGTCAATCTGAGTTTGGTCAAAGTGGGAGAGCCCCCACTGCCCTTTCAGGAATTCGTCTCCCTGACCTCCCCGCTCTGTTGCGTAATAGCACCCCTGGTGAAGGATGTTGCTCCCATGGCATGCGTGCATATACGGCTGCTATGTTGAAGGCTATTCTTCCCTCGATATTAGGACAATCGTCTGATTGGGAAGGCTCCGACGAAGCCATTGAGACCAAAGAGTTGTTCCGTTTCTTTGTGGATCCCAACACTATTGCCCTAAATGATCCTGCTATGGGGCCTGATGTTGCTGTGTCTCCTCCTGCCCCCTGACCGATGTCAGCGCTAGCTAGAATTTCAGCGGTGCTTAGGCCAGAGGAGGGAAGGAGGATGCCTAATGAGGAGGAGGAGCTGGAGGGCACCCACTCAGTGGCGATGCGTGGTGTCGCAGCTGAGGAGGCGTCGTGTGCTGCCTTTGGGGAGTGCCCCCCTCCTCTACTCCTGATCCTCCTCCGCCTCCGCCTCCGCCTCTTCCCCAGGACGTTCGTGAGCGGATTGCCGCAAACAGAGCTGAGGCGTTGAGGAGGAGACGGGCTCGCTCCAGAGAGCGCAGACGCGTCCCAGTACAGTTGGCTGGGCTGTTCTCTAATCCCGCGCCTGTGCAGCCACAGGAGCCCGTCCTGGTGCAGCGTGATTTGCACAGACGGTTCACCCTCGCGTTTTCTGTCTCCTGGGGGTCGTGGCGGGGTGTGTTCGAAGGGATCGGCTGGTAGATGTTTTAGTGGGACTCGTGCTGCTTTCTCCAGATCGGCCTTGGCTCGTGCCCCTTTCGAAGCTAGCCGTCCACCGTCGGCGGCGGCCGTTCTCTGCCGAGACCCCCTCCTCCCCCAGTCGGCGGCGGCAGCGCGGCGGCGGCAGGTTGCTGTGCTACGCCCTCCTCCAGTCCCCCTACGGCGCTTAGGCCGAGGAAGAGGAGGAGGAGGAGGAGGAGGAGGAGGAGGAGGAGGAGAAGGGAATGAGGTAAAAGGTGTTCTGTGTTTACCCATACTTCTGGCCTATGTGCCCTTCTGAATTGTTCTCTGCCGGCCCACACTTGGGCCTCTGGGCTGTGGCTCATGTGCCTCACCCCCCCAGGTAGCCTTCTCACGAGGAGCTTTCGAGGAATGCCTGACCTGACCTGACCTCCTCCTCCTTCACCTCCCCCTGCTGAGACGCAATTTGTTTCACACCTGGCGTTGTTGCCCAATGTAGGTTTCAATCGTATACGAACCACATACGAATCGTATACGGATCATGGACACGTTCGAACTCAAGTACATGTGTTTAGCTGAGATCATGATCGGCCGTCATTGATCGGACCGATGGCAACCGCTGTTTCAGATTCCCATTGGGCGGCTTAAGGGAGCTAGCTCATTGCACCCAGAAGCGCTATTGTAATCTCTTCCATGATCGAAACCTGATTGCGATCCTTCCGAAGTGGTTGACGATCGGTCCGAAGTGGTTGCGATCGGTCGTGCTCGCGGGGAGCGACGTTCGATGATCCTCAGAACGTGTGTGCTGGTTGGGCTGAAGGGATTAACACACACACACACATTGGGCTAACACACGTCCTGAGGATCGTCGAGACGTGCAGGAGCGCGTGACTTTACTGTCGGCGACACTGGGCAGTATAGGGGGGGGGGGGCAGGGGGGGGTATAATGCAACGCCTCCCCCCCGCCGTGCGCACGGCGGCAGGTCCCCGGAGCGCACTGGGGGGGGGGGGGGCGTTACGTTATGGGGGGGGGGGGGCCGGGGGCTGTAATGCTTATTAAGCCCCAAGCGAGGAAGAAGGGGGGGCAGGCGGAGCACGAGGAAACTCCTCCTGCCACGGCTGCTCCTTCTGATCCCCCCTATCCTTGACGGGGACGTGGGGGACGAGAAAAACCTGTTGAGATGGAAAGAAGGACGAGGAGGAGGAGGAGGAGGAGGAGAAGGAAGAGGAGGAGGAGGAGGAGGAGGAGGAGGTGGTGGAAGAGGAGGTTCTCACGGGTGGGGGGGGGCGCTCACAGATGCAAGTCCGCGGCCTGTGGCTCAACGGTCCCTGTGCCCGCGAGGCCTCCGCTGACCGTGCGACCATCCCGAATCACCGTCCGCGCAAGCCCGTGGCCATATCGAATTCACTGCTCGGGGGCGTTCCACTGGATGAGAGCCAATTCCGAACTGTGAGGGGACGGTATGTAAAGTCTTACGCGGGAATGTAAACAAACATGATGATGTTCGGAAAAAAACGCAACCAAATTTAGAGTTCAAGAGACACCGTATGTTGCGCAACTTGGGCCTGTAAGATCTTCACAAGGAAAATGAGGCGCTGGGAGGTGGACTTCCACCTGCTTCCCAGTGCCTGTCCGTAGCCTGCGGTGAGCACGATGGAATTGCCCTGAACAAATGCTGCACGGCCTTTGGAAACCTGACCATGCACAACGAGCGCAATGATGCCCCCCCACAATTCCTGACGGAAGTCGTTCCAACGCGTGCAGTCCGTGGCCCGACACCTGTGGTCCAGCAATCTGTAACCCAGTTTCATGTGGCACATTCTGACTAGAGGCTGCAGCAGCAGCAGTAGTAGCAGTATCAGTGTCTGCAGCAGCAGTAGCAGTATCAGTGTTGGCGGCACCAGCGGCTGGCCCGACAGCAACGGGGCGAAAACAGCATCAAGATCACCTGCACCAGCTGGAACCCCCACCGAAGCCCCTCACGAGGCACCGCTGCTGGGTGGCTCGCCACAGACCCAGCACCACCTCACCCGACCCCCCAACATACACACGTGCACTCTCACACACACACACACACACACAGTCGGGGATGGACAGAACCCCCTTTAGTAAAACGTGGTTTAGTGAAAACGACCTCGGGCCCAAACCTGGTGGGCGCAGGCCTGGAAACTGACGGCCGCGGCGCCCACTCGAGAATCGAAAACGGACAATTCACTAATCGACATGTCATGGAGGGGGTTCTGTCCACTCCCGAACATGCGCACTTGCGATACTGTGCCCGACTAGCGTTTCGAGGTTCCGATAGGGGCAGCAAACAACAAGAGTTTCCCACAGGGTGATCGGAGAGCCCAGGACCGACTCCGGGATCGCCCACACAAGGCAGCCGTTTCACCCGAGACCTCCGCACAACTCACAGGGCAGTTTTTAATACATGGGATTTGTTTTAAATATAGGATGTTTAATGCATGATTCATTTATGAATAAATGCATGCATGAACTCATCGTTGTGTTTGATACTAACTCCCGGCATTTTTTATACAGGATCCGCACGCGGAGCATGTATTAAAAATGGCACTGTACTGCAGGTCCGTGCCGTGTCGACCCTGGCGTTGGTTCCTGACACCGCGCTGGATCGTTCAACCTTGAACGATCGGCCGTCACCGCAACGTCCGATCGTTCAACATCGATCGATTCTGGGTCGCCGGCGGCGTTCAACCTTGAACGCCCGCGCTGGGGTCGCCGCTGGTCGACACGACGCAAACCTACCGTACTCAGGCATCGTGCTCTCGCCTCAAGCGACCTCTTCGGTCCATACGGCCACGACCCCCTGCAGAAATGGATCTGAGGTGCACCTGGCCGTCCCTCGACTTCCTGCTCCTCGACCCACCCCTTCGCCTTTGCTGCCACTCCTGGGTTCTCTGATGTCAAGGGGACGTAAGACCTGGGTACAGGGGACTCGGAAATCCCCGACGAGGTCGTCAAAGAAATGACGAGGCCGAGCCTGCATTTTGACGAGGCCTCCCGCTGCAGACATCCCACGAAACGCCTCCTCGTCAAAATCCGAGGCGCGGTCGTCAAAAAACGATAGCGAACCCGAGTCCTGGCAAACCCGGGTCTTACGCTCCCCCGATGATGGGGGGAGTGTGTCAAAACGTATCTCTGGTAATGGCCGTTGTGTGAGGTCGGGGGGGGGCCGAGCACTGGAAATGCCTGGGCGGGGTGGGGCACGCCGCGGCGGGGATGCGCTGCTATCGTCGTCGTCACGGTATGCGCGCGAGGGTCCACAGGCCCCCCGCCCGATTTACGATCGTCACCGTTACCCAGGGTGGGGGCTTGGTCCAGGTACCGACAACCACCACGCGCCAGAGGATAAACACCAATCTCTGGCATGGGCACCGTGCCCGTTTCTCCTTTCCCCCGCCCTCGATAGACCCGCCTCCTCCCCTGAGATCCGAGGCTGCGAAAACACAGCAGCACCGCGAGACATCACGACCAAGGCCATACACTTCCGTCTTAAAACACACACGTGCACCTTCCGTGCCCCCTTGGGGCCGCAGGGGGGCCCGGTAGGGCCTCTGAGGTGCGCAGAAAGGTACGTATATCTGAATCTCCCCCATGTATCGACACCCCTATGACGCAACGCCCAGGACAATCCAGGCGGAGGACTTTCGCAATCTTCGGCACCTGGGTGCCCTCTCTGGGCCCCTGGGCCGTGACAAGGCGACTCTGGACGGAGCGCCAGCCCCAGGGAGAGGGACGGGGCTTCCAGGGATCTCACATACAGGACAAATCTGGGCATCGCATGTCTCGGAGCATGCGAGCGACGAAGGTAAAGAAGGGTCGTACGAGACATGGCGTAGGTACACTGCGCGGCGGCTTTCGCGGGCCGCCGGCGCGGCACGCCACGTCGGAGACAGGGGCGCCCACCCGCGACCTTACGCGGGCAGCTTTCGCGCCCATGCCAGTGAAGACGACCTCCTCCTTCCGCGTCGCTCATAAATGAGACACTCTCGCAGCGTGTTCATATGGGTGATCCCACACAATAGAAAATCGAAACATCGGATGCCATAAACACGTGCGACATCTCCCGCCACGGAAACGATACTTGAGCAGGGACCGACCGCTCTGGCATTCCATTACGCCTGCCACGGGATGTTCTTAGAACACATACATGTCCCACGAACAAGCATTCGGCTCTTGAAGCCCAAGCCCGATGTGTGAAAGACACATGGGTGCCGCGGCAAGACCTGTTCTGAGAACACTTCGTGAAAACCACGATCGGCTCTTAGAACATCCTCTATGGTGGGCCTATAGGCATATCTTGCTCCCATCGTACGTAAGGACCACGTCCCAGAAATAATCTCGAGCACCCGGTGTCGCCTCCTGGGGCCCGACGCGTGCAAACCATCAAATTTCGACACTTTTCGCTGGGTGCTCGAAATTCTTTGTGGTGGCAAAGGCGAAAGTACGTGATCAAGGCTGAAGAGGCATTTGGTTCTTGAAGCCTAAACCCGATGTGTTGACCAAAGAGTGCCGCGGCAAGACGTGTTCTAAGAGCACTTCGTGAAAACCACAATCGGCTCTTAGACCATTCTCTCTGGTGGGCCTATAGTGAAGGGGCCCTGGGACACACACATACAACATACACACACATAACAGGACTCCCCCCATGTTCTGGGTTGTTGTGTCCCCCCACTCCCCATATTTTCCCATCTGTTCCTATATCTCCCTGGGCATCGAGGATTCATGGTGTCTGTGTGATTTTTTCCCCTCCTGCTACACGCATGCCGAGGACGCCTCGCCGCTGCCAGAACCGCAGCGGCGCCGAGGCCTCCGGGCGCTCCCCTCGGGCTGGGCCCGCCCTCCCCCCTGCGCGGGGGGCGCGGCGCGGCTGCGTGCCGCACAGGGCTGCACCCGAACGGCGTTTTTGTTCGCTTCCGTTTCGCTTTCGTCGCTCCTCGCTCTGTCTCGAGTTCTCCTTTTGCTGCGGCACGGCATCGGAACGAGTCCGGCCCACGAGATCGCCAAAAAACACCGTTGAGGTCCACCCCTGGTGCAGGACCCGGGCGCGCACGCCCCCCCCCATCAAAAAGTCGGGGGTTGCCTGAGGGCGCCCCAGGCCCACGGTGCTCCCAGCTCTTCGATCCATCTTGGCGCCCTTCGGTCCCCCTGGGACTCTTTTGCGGGGTGCTCCAGATCAGCGGGCGAGAAAGAATCTCACATGAACTTTTCCGTCACCGGGGGCGCCCGTCCAAGGGCGGCTGGAAAATGTACACCTTGACGTGCCACCGTAGGGGTATCAAATTTCCCGCCGCCCTGGGACGGGCGTCCCCGACGGCGAGCAAATTTATGTTGTACCGTTCTTCGCCCGTTAGAGGCCGTGGGGGCCTTACTTTGGGGGCCCCCCAGATGGGGTCAGAGTAGATGGGGTCGAAGGATCGCGCTGCATCGAGGATTAAATCGGCGATGCGTCGGCGATGCATCGGCGATGCATCGCGACGTCGGCGGCCGCATCGGCGATGCAGCGCGATCCTCCGACCCCATCTACTCCGACCCCATCTGGGAGGCCTAGATGGGCCAGGGGCACTTCTAGCAAGACCCGACACGGGCCACCACCCCGCCCTCCCCAGTCGCCTCGGAACACATCAGCCTCACCGGGGGCGGCCCAAAGGGGGGCGTCCAAGAGGGGGGGGGGGCGCAACTCATGGCCAGCGGCATGTGCGCGTCCCAGGGGGGGGGGGGAGGCGGGGACGCATTGAAACAAGAAGAGGCGCCAAGAAGTCTGGGGATATCGTGGCCCTCGCCATGGTATGCTATCCACCCCCCGCCCAGTCATCACCACCCCCCTCCTAGCCGCCCCCGATGCTCGCCACACCCGACGCGGGCCGCCCGCCCTCCCTGTCCCCAGTCGCCTCGGAGCACATCACCCTCAGGTTCTCCTCGACGTGCCGCTCCTGCCCAGGGCCGGCGCGACTGCAGCTTGCATTAGGTCGGGCCTGTGCCCCTACGGAGGAATCTGGGACGGACAAAATGACCAAAAATGGTTTCAAAGATGGTAGAACAATCCTCCCCAGACTATCTTCGGACTATTTTTGAGTATTCCTCCTGTAGAGGGACAGGCCCAGCTTGAAGCTTGCAGCGCCGGCCGACGACGGCCCGCAGATCCGGGCGCTGCAGGATTCTCTCCAGGGGGCGTGGTCGCCCGGCAGCGGGCCCCGGGGAGCCCTCGCGGATCGATCCCGCTCGAAAACTTCGGCGATTCCAAGGAGTGTGGCTTGCAGAGGGTGTGGTTTGCAACTGGCACCCTGGGGAACATCCTGGGGAGCACTCCAGGGGGCGCGCGGGGGACTTCGGTACAGCTCTCCCGCGCCCCGAGGCCCGACGAGGACAGCGTCGTGCCCCCCAGGCCCCAACGGTGCCGATCGCAACCCACACCCCGGCGCAACCGTACCCTTTGCAGTCGCCGATAAATGGCGGGGGGGGTCGTAGGCGGTCTGCTCGTGATGTGCCGCGATGCTGCATGTTCTCCGTGTGTGCGTCGTGTCTCAGGGAGGCCCGGAGGCGCATAATCACCATCATTCCCGCTCGAAGAGGGCGAGAACGCTGCACAGGCGTCGCTCCCAGCGCCCAGGACCATCCTGGGCCGAGGATCGGTGCCTGCGACCTCCAGAGAAAGGAGGAGGAGGGAGAATGAGAAGGAGGAGGAGGAGGAGGAGGAAGAGGAGGAGGTGGAGGAGGAGGAGAAGGAGGAGATGGAGGAAGAGGAGGAGCAGGAGGAGGAGGAGGAGGAAGAGGAGGGGGATGAGGATCAGAGAGGGCGAGGAGGAGGAGCAGGAGAGGCCAGATGCGGTCAAAGTGCAGGCAGAGCTGACTTCAACATCGCAGCCAAAGGCTCCCAGGAACAGGCATCGAAAATCAGTGTATATGCAGCGTTGTCTTCGCCCGAGCAGTGCGTGCGCGCGCACGCCTGTGCAAAATCACTGGCGCGGCCGTGCGCAGCCTTCCACACGCGCGTGCGCGGACCACCCTGGGTCACTCCGCTGACCAGGTGTTGGGCGACGCCTGTTCCGAGGCGGGGATTGGAGTTCGTCTCTTTCTGATTGGAGGTAGCGCACGTCGCGACTTGCGCAGGCGCCGTCTGGGAACTGGCCAGTGCTGAACATTCCCAGACGGCGCCGCTGCGAATCGCGATCCACTGAGTATCGTTTAACCGATCCCTATCCCCAGCGGCGTGGCCCGGGCCCCACTGGCCGATTTGCCCCCCTAGGTGGGGCTATAGGTCGTTCCCTTCGGGTTTCGAGGGGTGTATCCCCAACTGGGCGGGTCATTTGGTGGGGATCTCGAAGGGGATGGGGATAGGGATAGGGGGTCGGTTGAACGATACCCATCCACCTCCCCCTCCCTGTCACGCGCGTTACCGCTCAAGGAGTTCTGCATTGTTTATGTATATATATATATGGAAACAAAGAGAACGAGCAACAGAAGAAAACGAACACCTGGGAGACCGATCTTCGGAGGCCGCCTCGGCAGGCGGCGGCCCTGGATGTAAATGACGTGCCACCCCCCCTCCCCCGGGAAGCCCGAGGAGATCCCGAGCCGCCGCCTGCCGAGGACCCCGGAGATCGACACCCAGGCGGCGGTTCTGGCCAACTCCCCGCCCCCGGACCCAGGCTGAGGTCGGGCGTGCCCCCCTACAGAGGGAGATCTTGGACGAAGAATGCAACATGGTCAAAGAGAGCCTCCAAAAGCAGTCAAACACATAATCAAGACATTGTCCCCGCACGATGGGTTTACTATTTGGGAATCTGCCTCCTGCAGAGGGGCATGCCCGACACAGGCCCAGGCTCCGGAAGCGACCACAGCGGCGGGGCCGGATCGGGGACTCGGGGGGGCAGTGCAGGGGGGCCGCGCTGCGGTGGTCGTGCGTCTCTCCGGAAAACGCCTGCCAGCGAAGAGGGAGCCCTCGAGGGGGCAGTTCAGCACGGAGTGAAGCCCCGGGGTAACCTCAGTAAGCAATTAAGAATCCCCCGAGATCGTTTGCGCCGCGCCGTACTTAAATGATTATTGGGGGCGGTTTTCGCGGAACGATATCTTTAGCACCGCGCTTTGCTTGTTTCGGCGGGCAGACTCGTCTGCGTTCAAAGCAGGTTGCGAGGTGCCAGGGTAACAGTTCCAGCGTGCTGGAGCGTTATATTTTTGCCAGAGAGGGGGGGGGGTTCTTAATTGCCTCTCAGGATAATAATATATATATATATATATATATATATAAATGTATAACTATCGATATACATATATAAATATATATATATAAATAAATAAATGACAACAAGTGCGCCTCGCTCAAAACAAATTCCTGGGGGGTCACATCTTGCATTCCTGACCTCCAGACGCCTCCCGAAGCACGAGGTACAGACCAGCAGCACACAAGCAGCGAGCGCTGTCCGATGCGGAGGCCCGGACTGCTGGGCCGGGAGAGGGCAGCGGATGGGGGCCGGGGAAGAAGAGTTCACCGACGCTGTCCTCGCAAGAGGGCCCCTGCGCCCTGCGGCTCAGGCAGCCGCAGCTGCTGCAGAGCATCCCAAAGCGGCAAGGCCGCCGAGAGCCCAGCGGGAGGTCCCCGAACCTATCGTTGCCCCCGAATGCCCATCGCCGGGCGCCGGCGAAGCCTGTGGGTGGTTGTGAGCGTCTATTATTCTGGGCCTCGACATTTGGCCGAGGGGTGGGGGAGGGGGGCTGGGTCTGGGCCGGTGCTTGTTCGATCTGCTGCCGCCAGGTCGCGCAAGCAGACTGGGAGGGAGAGGGGGATCCTGACCAGTCGCCAGATGCAGACTCTAAAAGCAGCAGCGGTCTGGTCGGAGGAGTGGAGGGCGGGTGCGCCCGACCCCTATCCCCCTGGGCCCGACTGGCCGATTTGTCTCCCTAGATGGGGATATCGGCTGATCCTTCGGGTTTCGAGGGGTACAGTCAACCCGTATAGTAAGGATGCGCGATAAGTTAAGGATGCAAGGTCCTTGAAGCCCATTTCGAAGCTTTTCGGTCGGCGCGCGGCCAACGAAAGTGGCCGAGGATGGACCGAAGAGACAAGGATGCAACGGTACCCTTGGAAAGGTTGCCCATCCTTACTATGCGGGTTGACTGTATATCCCCCACTGGGGGGGTGAGATGGTGTTTTTTTTTCACGACGTGGCGACGAACGAGGCAACAGCGCTCCCCCGCGCGTGCCCGCGAACGCGCGGGGCACCGACTTCAAGGAGGAGGAGCAGGAGGAGGAGGAGCAGGAGGAGGAGGAGGAGGAGGAGGGGGAGGGGGAGGACGGCGGCCGAGATGGTGGGGTCTGGACAAGGATGTGGATTGAGAAAGGGTTAGGTCGGGCATGACCTCCTACAGGCGGATTTCGGAGGAAGAAATGACATCGATTCTTCTTCTGTACGTATAGCATAAACAATAAAATTATCCCGGCAAAGCAACCTAACAGCGACGTGTAGAAGCATATCTGGAAGCATTGCCCTTGAGATTCATGTAGGAGTCCTGGTGTAGAATTCTGGTGTCCTCGCAGTCGCTCGTCCTCCTGCTCGTCCTCGCATGTAGGAGTCCTCGTCCTCGTCCTCCTCCTCCTCCTGCTCGTCCTCCTTCTCCTGCTCCTCCTCCTCCTCCTCGTGCTCGTCCTCCTCGTCTTGCTCGTCCTCCTCCTCCTCGTGCTCTTGCCCCTGCTCCTCCTACAGTTGGCTCCGGGCGTTGAAAATGTGGCCCGGGAGTGGAGTTCTGGGAACTCGAAGAGCACGAAGTGGCCTACAACTGGCTCCGGGCATTCAGGATGTGGCCCGGGAATGGAGTTCTGGGAACTCGAAGAGCACGAAGTGGCCTACAGTTGGCTCCGGGCATTCAGAATGTGGCCCGGGAATGGAGTTCTGGGAACTCGAAGAGCACGAAGTGTCGTATACAGTTGGCTCCGGGCATTCAGGATGTGGCCCGGGAATGGAGTTCTGGGAACTCGAAGAGCACGAAGTGGCCTACAGTTGGCTCCGGGCATTCAGAATGTGGCCCGGGAATGGAGTTCTGGGACCTCGAAGACCACGAACTGTGTAACTGTTTGCTGAAAACGACTTCCGCGGATTCTCCCCGGATCCTGCCCGGACCCCCCTGGGGAGTCATGATGCTTTCTCTTGAGACCATTAGAAACCTATCAGTCTTCGCTGTTAGGTAATTTTTTGTTGTGTGCAAACAGTTTTTTTTTTATACAAAAAAAAATACTCCAAGAAACGTCCCCCGACGATTGTTGGACTATTTCTTAACATTCTTCCTGTAGAAGGACAGGCCCGACTTCAGGATAAAGGCCGGTTGAACGAAGCTGGAAGGGGGGGGGGCCCGGGGCCCGCGCCGACCGGGCGGAAGAGCCAGTCCGCCCCGACCCCGCCTGGCCGTGGGTGACCAGGCGTGAGAGATGATCGGCTGTCTCCCCTCCGTAGGGAGCCCGCAAAGGACCTCTTTCTTTATATTTTTCCTGTAGGAGGACAGGCCCGACGTAAGGATAGGGGCCGCTTGAACGATGCTGAAAGGGGGGGGGCCGGGGGCCCGCGCCGACCGGGCGGAAGAGCCAGTCCGCCCCCACCCCGGCTGGCCGTGGGTGGCCAGGCGTGAGAGAGGATCGGCTGCCTCCACTCCGTAGGGAGCCCGCAACTGGCCATCGCTCGGGCGTCCACTCCCTCCTGTGTTTTTGTTCGGTGTCGCGCGTGTTTTTTTCGCCAAGTGATCAAGGATGCTCCTCGATGGTCCTCAAAAATACGCACGTCCGAGCGATGCCAGGGAAAAGGACGTACGCGCCCAGCTACGTACATGAACGCGGCCTTTTGGCCCGCGAGACCGGCCACGGGATACGAGCATTCGCGCACTGCGAACTCTCGGAACCAGCGTGGATTCATGTACGTGTACGTTCTTCTCTCGCCCCCGACCTGCCTTTTCGGCGAGAATGGCCATTATGGGGGATTGGGGAGGGGCCGGGGGGGTAAAATGTAACGCCTCCCCCCCGCCGTGCGCACGGCGGCAGTGCCCAGAGCGCACGGGGGGGGAGGGGCGTTACCTTATGGGGGGGTGGGCCAGGGGCTATAATGCCCATTATGGCCCAAGCACTAAAGTCACACGCTTCTGCCTCCCCTCCCCCCCTTCCCCCTCCCCCAGGATTCAAAATCTCGTTTAAGGAATGGGGCAGTGTCTCCGAGCTCCTTGGGCCCCGTCGCACCCACGGAGATTCTCCGTTGCTTCCGAAACTGCCTTCTCCGTGGCCCCAAAGACGTGCCAAGACGCTCCCGAGTCTTGGCCCAAGACGCTTGCGATTCCCCCAAGACGCCCCAAGACGCATTCGAGGAGCCCCAAGCTGGCTCCCAAGAGGGCCCCGAGAGGCAACAATCAATAGATCTGTCAATGTTGTCGTTGTTTCTGGGGTAGTCGTCTTCTAGAGCTTCCGACGCTGCAAGACGGCCAAAGAGGCCCTGTAGACCGCCCCAAGAGTGCCCAACGGGCCCCTACGAGGGCCCCAGGACGGCCCGAGAGGGCTCCAAGACGGCCAAGAGAGGGGAGCAAGACGGCCAAAGATCGCCCCAGGAAGTCCCCAAGAGTCCCACAAAAGCCCGAAGAAGCCCCTATATAGCCCGAGAGAGGCCCCCAGTCAGTTTCAGGATGCCTGAAAGAGGCCCAAAAGAACCCTAAAACGGCTCCCAAGACGCTTCAAAACTGCCTGCAAGAGGCTCCACATGGCCCCCAAGCAGCTCTCAAGATGCCCACAAGCAAGCCCCAAAGGGTGCCCAAGAATCAAGAAGCCCACGACGCCTCAACCGTGGACTCTCCGCCTCCCCTGGGGTCGGCGGAATGGTGTGAGCCTCTTGAAGAAAGCAACAACCAAACAACAACAACAACAACAACAACAACAACAACAACAATCATTTTACCCGAACGCGTGGTGTTCTCCCCAGTGCCAGGGTTTTCATACGACACCAGGCAATACCCCCACTTCGTGGGGGGGCATTACAAGCTCTACCAAATATCCAAACGACTCTTCGCGACCACCCAAACCCAGCTTCCCGCCCTATGACGTTGGGACACTTCACTTCGTGGCGTGCGGACGACCGTGGCTACTACACTGGCGTGGGGTACACACCCACAGAACTTGGTCACTTATTCGGGGCGCGCATGTGCCCAGCATGGTGCAATTGTGCCATACAATACATAATACAGAGAGACAGAGAGAGAGACAGAGAGCAGACAGAGAGAGAGACAGAGAGAGCGGAGTTGGTCACATTTTTGGGTCAAGTTCCTGGGATGATGGTATTATTTGACAGGGATGATGGCCCTGGCAGGTGCGCAACCGTTGTCGCAGAAGTTCGAAAAAGTTGCTCGCAAAAGCCCGTTTGACAGAAATGTTTAAAAAGTGTTGGTTTTCCTACGAATCCGCAAGAGCGCGCGGGATGAGATTTTGACATTTTTTTGTTGAAAAACCATTAGTTTTTTGATGTTTTTATGTTGAAATCGCTCCGAACACTAAGCTTTTGGAAGGATTTCGTCTTGCGCGCGCGAATGTCCACTTTACCTTATTTTTTGCAAAGGATTCTTGAAATTTGATTATATTAGAACAAGAAATGTCATTTTATAGTGTTTTTTGCAAGGGAAAGCGGGGGGGAACAAAACAACCGGATCTTGATCACATCGAATTACCTGAGGCTTCCTCACGAAAATGATGAAAATGTAGCTGCGGCCTAGGCGGCGCAGGGGGGCCGTGCACCAGGGGCCCCAACAATAATTATTCTTTAGAATTAATAATGTTCAACAACAACAACAACAACAACAACAACAACAACAACAACAACAACAACATAACAAATAACAACCACAACAACAACAACAACAACCATAACAACAACAACAACAACCACAACAACATAACAACACACAACAACAACACCAACACCAAACAACAACAACAACAGCAACAGCAACAGCAACAGCAACAGCACCAACAACAACAACAACCACAACCACAACCACAACCACAACAACAACAACAACAACAGCAACAACAACAACAACAACAACAACAACAACACCACACCACAACCACACCACAACAACAACAACCATTTTAAGGCTGTACGCTCTTACTTGCCCGCGAGTCATTCAACACGTATACCCTACACCCTCGATGCCCGCCCTCTTCGTCTTCGATCACACCCCTTTCGGGGGGATTATTTCTCTTTGCTGGGGCCGGCGGGCTTAGACGTACGGGCAAACCGGAACGGGCGGACAATCCTTCGGGGGCGTACATCTCTCTGCCCGCCATTGGAATTGGCGCGGGCCCTGCAAGAGGAGGAGGGGAAGAACGAGGGAGAGTGGGAGGAAGGGGAGGGGGAAGGACGAAGGAAGAGGGAAGATACCACGTTGTGAAGGCGTCCTTGGCGCGTGCGTGGCTCCTGAGCGCCGAAACGCAATTCCAGAATAATTTGTGAGGACGTCGCACGCGAGAGCGCAGTCCTGAGTACATTGTGAGGAAATCTCGGGCGGGAGCGGGGGCCCTGACTAAGTTGCGAGGAAGTCTCAAGCGGGAGCGCCGTTCCTGAGCAAATTGCACGGAAGTCTCAGGCGGGAGCGGGGGTCCTCACTAAATTGCGAGGAAGTCTCAGGCGGGAGCGCCGTTCCTGAGTCAATTGCGCGGAAATGTCAGGCAGGAGCGGGGGTCCTGAGTAAAATTCGAAGAAGTCTCAGGCGGGAGCGCCGTTCCCACGTAAATTGCACGGAAGTCTCAGGCGGGAGCGGGGGTCTTGATTACATTGCGAGGAAGTCTCAGACGGGAGCGCCTTTCCTGAGTAAATTGCGCGGAAGTCTCAGGCGGGAGCGGGGGTCCTGAGTAAAAATCGAGGAAGTCTCAGGCGGGAGCCGTTGTTGTTGTAGCCCGGGGGGCAGGGGCACAGTTTGAGCAGGAAGACTTTCCTTGAGAAAAAACAAGGTGCGAGCCCCGGGGGTGGCACTTCAATCGAAAAAAATCAATGTGCACCGGTGGGGGGGGATCAACAATAATTATTCTTCAAGAATGAGAGTTCAACAACAACCACAACAACAACAACAACAACAACAACACCAACAACAACAACAACAAAAACGGCACGCGTCTTGACTGACCCAGGGTCGAGCAGGAGGCACAGGCGGCCGCCGCCCTCCGGCGCACCCCCCCCTTCTGCCCTGCGCTTCGCCGCGGCGGCCGCACCCCCAGCGCGGGGGGGGCGGGATCCTCCTCGGCGTGCTCGTGGGCCTTCTCCTCCTGGGGGGGGGTGCCCGAGGACAGCACGGGCTGCGGAGGACGTGAGCCACGGAAGGTTCGCGCTGCGTCGGCGCGCGGCAAGGGTTTATTGACACCGCGTCGATCGGTCATCCTTGAAACGATCGCGGCCCCGCTCGTTCAATGCTGAATTCCGCGGGGCCCCATGGCGTTACTGTGCCCCTCGGTGCTTCCACGTCGTCCCATCGTGCGGAATTCAACCATGACCATCTTCGCTGGCGTCGCCGACGCGCCTTCGCCGCATGATCCCACCGTGCGGCCATAGAGGCCTCCTGTTTGTTAGATGGATCTCTCAAGCTCTCCGCCGCCCCAGGCGGTGTGTTCAGAGCAGGAGCGCAGCAACGCCACAGTAAAGCGCAGCATTGATAGTGTAACTCCGCACATGTATCCACTGCTGTAGCGAGCAAGACCACACCAAAGCACCAGGACAGCTAGGCGTTGACAGTGTAGCTCAGCGTGAACACAGCGGCCAGGGAGCCCCCGCGAGGATGGGGTCGACATCGCCAATGCATCTTCGATGCATCGGCGACGTCGGCGATGCATTGGCGACGTCGGCGTGGAGCTAATCGGAATCCATCTTGAGCCGCATCGCCGATTCATCGACGATGCATCAATGATGCGGAGGCGGAGGCGGAAGCGGAGGAGGCGGAGGAGGAGGCGGAAGCGGAGGAGGAGGAGGAGGCGGAGGAGGCGGAGGAGGAGGCGGAGGCGGAGGAGAAGGCGGAGGAGGCGGCGGAGGAGGCGGAGGATGAGGAGGCGGAGGAGGCGGAGGCGGAGGCGCAGGAAGAGGAGGGGAGGAGGAAGAGGCGGAGGAAGAGCGGATGAGGAGGCGGATGAGGAGCGGAAGGAGAGGAGGAGGAGGAGGAGGAGGAGAGGAGAGGAAGCGGAGCATGCGAGGAGGAGGCGGAGGCGGCGGAGGAGGCGGCGGACGGAGGAGGAGGCGAGGAGGACGGAGGAGGAGGCGGAGAGGAGGCGGGAGGCGGAGGCGGAGGAGGAGGAGGAGGCGGATGAGGAGGAGAGGCGGAGGAGGAGGCGGAGGAGGAGGAGCCGGCCCCGTCGACTCCGAGCCTATCTTGGAGGCGGAGGCGGATGAGAAGGCGGAGGAAGAGGAGGAGGAAGAGGAGGAGGCGGAGCAGGAGGCGGAGGAGGAGGAGGAGGCGGACACCTGCTCTGATTCTCTCTGCAAGTGTCCAAAAATTGCCTTTCTACTTACCCCAGTTGAATCGTCGGACTGCCTCCTGGAGCTCGTCCTCTGCCACGGGCTCGACCGTGCCACGCCCGCGCAACAGGTACGTCTGTCCTGCCTCCCCAGGAAAGCCGGCACGTATAAAAGTCAGAGGACACATCAGGGATGGCCGTCTGCTCCATCCCAGCCACATCCACCATTGATGCAAGGAAACTTCGCTTGCATTTTTGTGTGATGTCTACGATTATTCCCTAGATTTCCTGGGGCAAACTATTTCTGAGGCGTCTTCCTGAAATTCCGAGCAGTGCATCTTGCGAATTTACCTCTGGATGGTTCTTCTCATCTGCGATCGTGCGCAAGGCTCGCCTCGCAGTGTCCGATTGCTGCAATCGCGATTCTAATTTTTCAGCTTATCGGATTGCCGCACTCACGAACGCTGCCCTGGAGATACAAATCTGCCGACCCCTTGGGGGCCATCGGCGCACGAAACGCCCCCCCCCCCCTCCGCAAACCCCTCCCCAAGGAGCCGGGCCAGGTCGACGTGGGAGGAGGGGGGGGGGTCCTCCATCAGAGCCGGCCGGGGGCTATCCAGGCCAGCTGGGGGGAATATTTTGATCCCCAAGTGGGCCCCAAAAGAGGCGGAGGAGGAGGCGGAGGCGGAGGAGGAGGCGGAGGAGGAGGAGCAGCCGGCCCCGTCGACTCTGACCCTATCTGGGAGGTCGCGGGGTCATCGCGCACACACAAGGGTTAAGTCGGGCCTGTCCCCCTACAAAGGGATTTCGACGAAGAATTGAAAATACCCAAACAATACCCCAAAATGGCAAAACAAAAAATGCTCAAAAATAATCCCTGGACTATGTTGGGATTATTTTTTATTTATTTTTGGTGTACTTTTTATTTGTCTTCGAAAATCCCCCTGTATGGGGGACACGCCCGACATAACACAAGGGAGCGCCTAGGGACGCACGGAGGGGCGGCGCCGGCCACGGCGAGCCGCCCTGGGACCTCAGACAGGTGCTCCCCGACCTCGCTCTGAGCATCGGCGCTGTCAGGAGGCAACTCTACTGGGAGGTCCTCGTCGGGAGGACTGTGTATATATATATATATGTATATATATTGAGCAGGGACTGACCGTCCCTGCATTCCTAAAGTCCTACCACGACATGTTCTTAGAACCCAACAATGTTCTAAGAAGAAAAGCAATGTTCTTAGAACATAAACCCGATATGACAAAAACAGAACAGACTCCGCCAGAAATGTTCTAAGAACATTTCGTGGAAACCACAAAAGGTTCTTAGAACATTGTTGGGTGGGGCTATAGGCGAAAATGATACGCCGGAAAGGGCCTCGGATCAAGCGGGATTGAGCGGGATCAAGCCGGATTTCGGACCAGGGCAAAATCAGAATTTGGCCGCCCAGGAGTTGCATCCGAAGCGCTGGAAGGCTCCGGAGGCGCGGCCAAGGTGCGTCCAGCGCCGATGCAAGAAATCTGCGCGGAGCTATGAAGCATGTCGTTGCCGTTTCTTCGGATTGGAAGGGTGGGGAGCTCCAAAATGCTGGGCACCAGCGAGGAAGAGCAGGATGGGGAGGAAGAAGAAAAAGAAGAAGAAGAAGACACATAATAAGAAGAAGGCGAAGAAACAAATGAAAACAAAACGAAGAAGGGCAGGCGTTGGAGGTCCCCAAACGGTGCGAGGACAGATCGTGTGGTGACCTCGAAATCGCCGAAGATATCATCGCACGGTCCGTCACCGCACGGACTTGGCACTTTGGGAGGTCCCTGTTGCCCGAGACATGCTCGGAGAACCACCCAAGTCCCAAAAACCGTGCGGCCAGCCCGAATCACCACCGAGGGCACCCGATGTGGGGACGGCGTGGCCACCACACGGTGTGGTCACTGCCCCGCTTAGGGGGCCAGCAAGAAGCGGCACCAGCCTCTGTGGCCCCGGCCCCGCCAGGATCGCTGCGAGCGCAAAACGGTCCGGGGCCCCCCCTGCGAACGAGCACAGAGCTCCGACGTCGCTCTACAGCGTTGGCCCCGAGAGGTCTGGACCCCCTTCCCGGGAGCGGCCAAGAGGGGGATGTCCAAGAGCGGGGGGTGCAAATCATGACCGGCGGCAGGTGCGCGGCCCAGCGGGGGGGCCAGGGGCGTAAGGAAATCAGAAGAGGCGCCATGAAATCTGGGGAAGTATCATGGCCCGCGCCATGAGATCCACTCCCCCCCCCTTAGTCATCACCCCCCTCTTTTCCGCCCCCGACCTTCCCGGGGACCAGCGTGTCACGCGGGTCGCTGTTTTTGTTTGACGGTCCCGGGGGCCAGGAGGAGAAGGAGGAGGAGGAGGAGGAGATGGAGGAGGAGGATGAGGAGGAGGAGGAGGAGATGGAGGCCGAACACGGTCAGAAAACCTCGCGCCATGATGCTTCCGCAGCGAGCCTCGGCGGCGAGCGAGGGGTAAGGTGAGCTCCCTCCTCCCCTCTCCCTCCACCTCCCCCTTCCCCTCCCCCTCTCCTTCCCCCTGCCTCCCTCCCCCTCCCCCCTCCCCCTCCCCCTCCCCCCCCCCCCCCCCTCCCCCTCCCCCTCCTCCTCCCCCTCCCCTTCCCCCTCAGCCTCCTCCTCTTCCCCGCCCACCTCCTTTTCCGCCCCTTCTTCCTCCTCCTCCTTCTCCTCCTCCTCCTTCTCCTCCTCCTCCTCCTCCTTCTCCTCCTCCTCTTCCCCCTCCTGCTCCTGTTCCTGCTCCTCTTCCTGCCCCTGCTCCTCCTCCTCCTCCTCCTCCCTCCTCCTCCCTGAACACCACGGCCCTCAAGTCTGAAACCTCGGACTCTTTCCCAGGTCCATCCCCGATCGAGGAAAGAGAGGGAGGGGGAGGGCAGGACAAATACGTGCATTTACTCTGGTCATCTGACCCTGAAATCTCCTTCTGAAGCTACCACTTGACTCTCGCCCGATCAGCATGTCCCGTCCTTCTCAGTCAGCAAGGTCTTCATGGCCTCGTCAACAAATATTCCGAGGATGATCCGTCATCGTGCCTCTTGGCACGTTGAGGCGTAGTGGAATGACAAATGCTACCTGGTAAGGTTGGTGCATTCTGCTGTGTCCCCTCCCGTGCACCGCCACTCTCTCCCGAGGGCGCGATCCCTCGACAACAACACAATGGATCCCCGCGCTCCCGAAGCCCCGATCCCGGATAAAAGCCATGCGTCCGCGTC
Source organism: Prorocentrum cordatum (assembly GCA_963575745.1). NCBI lineage: Eukaryota > Dinophyceae > Prorocentrales > Prorocentraceae > Prorocentrum > Prorocentrum cordatum. Next base: position 47,712 of record CAUYUJ010014649.1, on the reverse strand, counting down.
CAGAGCTTCTAAACCGGCCAATGCAGGCAACCAAGGACACCAAGATGACCCAAGATGCGAAGACGGCTCAATATGGTCTCAAGGCAACCGAACTTAGTTCCAAGACGACCCAGCATGCCTCCACGAAGGCACAAACGTGCTCCAAGTGGACCTCCAAGAGGGCCCAAGAGGCCCAAACCACTGACTTCGGCTGGGTGCTTGAACGATGTTCGCATTCTTAAGACGACCCATGAAACCTCCACGATGACCCCGAGACGGCGCAGGAACCCCCCAAAGGGTCCAAAGATGGCCCAAGAGGACCCTGAAATGGCCCAAGAGGCATCCAAGACGGTCCCAAAATGGCACAAGCGGTTCCCACTGGGACCCAAGACGCCCGTGGACGGCCCTGCGACGGATCGAGACGGCACCACGACGGCCCCCAGGCACCCGCAATATGGCCAAGGGGGCACCAAGACGGCCAAAAGAAGCCCAACGACGGCGTAAGACGGCTCGAATACGGCCCAAGTGGGCACCAAAGGACCCCCAGAGCTGCCTCACAGGAGGCCAAGGCAGCCCCAAGAGGACTCACACGAGTCCCATGAGAGTTCCTTAAATAGTGGAGACGAAAAGTGTCACATGTGATGGCATTGTGCGTCCGTCTCGCCTTCCTTCTCCGCCTCCTCATCCTCCCTCCTCCTGTAGCTAGCACTATGAAGCGTGCCCGTGCGAGTACAGAAAACACGCGCCTGAACAATAGTTGCGGCCGGGACCCGAGAAATGGAACCCCCTGTCCCTTGCTAGACATCCCTCTTCCCCCTCGGGGGCGGGGGCCAGGCAACGCAGCAACGGTCAACGGAAGCTGCACCTGTGCCAAGCCTAAGGCGCACCGTTTCCGTGACATTTGCCACGGCCCTGGCGCACCGAATCCGTGGCACAATCGCCGTCTCGTCCCTCCGCTCAACCCGCCCTACAAGCAGAGCCCAGGCTGTGGCCTCGCCTGGCGTCCCATGTGCTCGCTGCGAAAGGAAGGAGGAAGAGGAAGATGTCAAGAGACCCTGAACAGCAGGGTCTTGTGCAAGCACATGCGCCACGCACCACAACACACGCCCCAATACTCGAAACGGTCTTACCGTCTCTCTGTTCAGGGCCTGCCACCGCGGCAATCGGGCGGGCGCGATCGCCCTACGAGATGCTCGCATAGCTCGATGACCGAGTCTCATGTTTGAAGCCATGGTGATGAGCTCGCTCTCGATCTCGTCGTAAAGCAGGTCGCCGTCGGTCTCGAAGGTGATCCCCTCTTCTGCAGCATGCCTGCGAGGAGTGCACAGCGGTGGCTACCTTTCGAACCACCTTTGGGGCCTGGGAGGCGCTTCGACTTGGGACCGCCCCTCGGCCCCATCTGCGGATCAGTCCTGTGTGTTACAAGGGAGTCGGTTTGGGCGACATCTATTATGGTGACGCCCGCGACTTGCTGCATTTCCTATCCTGTGGAGGCCTACGAGTGCAAGTCCGTGATGGCAACAATCGCATTATTGTCTTCGGTGAGGATATCGCCCGTGAGGGCCATCTCGCCGATGTTCATGGCGACTTGCGGCTGGACAGCTCCTGGGGAGGGCAGCAGCTGCAAGTATGTCAACGAGTCGATACCTTTCTTGCCAAAGGTCTTAGTGTCCATGGCCTCGCTCGTGAGAGTCGTGTTGGCGATGGGTTTGGTGACCTGAGGGTCAGCCCCTGAGGCGAAATTGCTCAGGCAATTTTGCGCAGGCACGCTGAGGACGTCTGCCTGGAGCTGGAGGAGCATGTCTTTGAGGTCGGCCAGTTCCGATTCCAGGTGCAAGCCGTGCTCGAAAGCCTGGGCCTTGCCGTCACCTTCGTCTCTGGACGTGTCGGGAATGGTGAGGAGGACGAGGAGGAGGAGGAGGGGAAGGAGAAGGGGGAGGCGGAGGAGGAGGAGGAGGAGGAGGAGGAGAAGGAGAAGGGGGAGGCGGAGGAGGAGGAGGAGGAGGAGAAGGAGAAGGAGGAGGAGCAGGAGGAGGAGAAGGAGGAGGAGGAGGAGCAGGAGCCTCCTCGGACGCTCTTGTGGAAGATCTTTTCGGGTGGTCCCCCCCATGGGACCCGCCTTCACGCTGCGCGCTCTGCGGGTGCTGCAAGTCCTCCTGGAGCACCGCAGCCCAAATCGCCCATGAGATGCTGGGCGCCCACACTGAGCGTCGCCCTCTCCTTGCCAGGCGAGCAACGCCCCTCTACCTGGCTGCTGAACCATGGTGTGATGGCGTCGATGCGCGCCATCACCTCATCATCGACCTCGCTGGGCTCCGTGCTACCCTCGCTCTTGTCCGGCCCCCCGTCGATGATAATGCGTGTCGCTGCAGCAACTGCCGAAGCGACAACCCTCCGTGAGCCCCCTCCAGCCGATGCGCCATAGGCCGCGGCTGCAACCATTTCCGCCGCAAGAGAAAAGGAGAAATGTGCATTGCCATCGCCGCGGGAGCTCCGCGGGAGAACCGAACTACTCAAGGGTCCAACATGAAGACAGAACTTTCAGTATGGGAAACGGCTTGAGCCAGGCTACGGATCCTCCTCCTCCTCCTCCTCCTCCGCCTCCGCCTCCTTCTCCGCCTCCGAGTCCTCCTCGCCATCAGCAACAACATCACCATCACCAACACCATCACACAAATATCCCTATGAGCATCACCATCAATCGTCCCCCTCCTCCTCCTCCTCCTCATCTTCATCATCATCATCACCATCACCATCACCATCACCATCACCATCATCATCATCATCATCATCATCATCAGCATCATCATCAGCATCATCAGCATGATCATCATCATGATCATCGAATCATGATCATTAACATCACCATCATCATCGTCATCGTCACCGTCATCGTCGTCGCCTTCGCCGCCGCCGCCGCCATCATCCCCGTCGCCGTCGCCGTCGCCGTCGTCGTCGTCGTTGTCGTTATCGTCATCGTTATCATCACCCTTAGCATCATCACCATCATCATCATCAGCATCATCATAATCATCAACATCGTCATCATCATCAGCATCATCATCAGCATCATCATCAGCATCAGCAACATCAACGTCATCATCACCACCAGCAGCATCATAATCATCATCGGCATACTCATCATCGTCAACATCATCAGCATCTTCATTACCAGCAGCATCATCAACAGCATATTCATCATCACCATCATGATCATCATTATCAACATCAACACCATCAGCATCAACATCATCATCATCATCATGATCAGCATCATCACCATCATCACCATCGTCAACAGCATCATTATCACCATCGTGACCGTCATCGTCACCATCACATTCCTCATCGTCGCCCTCATCATCATCATCAGCATCGTCGTCAGCAGCATTATCACAATCATCGTTCTTATCCTCAGCCTCGTCTTCATTAACATCATCATCACAATCAGTGCCGTCGCCGCCGCCATTCTCATCCTCAGTCTCATCATCATCATCAGCAGCAGCATCATCACCACAATTAACTTCTGAGTCTGATCACCACCATCAGCCTCATAACCATCGTCAACATGGTCGCCAGCATCACCGTTATCAACATCAACATCATAATCAACACTACCATCCTCATACTTAACAATACCATCATACTGAAAATCCACATTACCATCTACATCTGAGTAAAATTATCAAAACCATCGTCACCCTCATCATCATCGTCCTCAGAATGCTCGTCGCTGTCATCCCCATAACCCTCGTAGTCCTCATCATCCTCCTCACGCTTTTACCAAGCCTCGAGACCCGAAGCCTCACACGTCACGGCCTGCCGTGCCCCCTCGAACAATCGCAGCTGGTACTGTTAACTGGCACGGTGCCGGAACTTGCCGCAGGCCGCTGGATATTTAAGACAGCGATCTGGGTAAACGCCACGAAGAGCAAGAACGTGGAGCTGTTCAAAAATCCTGTTGGCTCCAACGCCTCGTAATAGATTGCCCAATCATTACCACCAGTGCTGCATATGAATCCGACCAGGCCCTGTATGGGGGTAAACATGATGTGCGTGTGTGTGTGGTGCTTCGGCGTCGCGCCAAAGGGGGAAAGCATAGTGGGCGGGTACTCTCAGAAGGCTCAGAAGGCCCGAAGCCTTCTGAGAAGCTTGATGCGCCTCTGCCGAGGCAACAGAAGGCTTCTGAGGAGCCCCTACGCCTCCTGAGAATGCCTGCACCATCTCACTTACCCCCAACGGTGCGACGTCGAGTTTTGACATCCACCGCAAGCCGAAAGTGGCATGTTAAGCCGCAGTGTATACAACGTAGTAGACCTTCCCCATACCCCAATGCAGCATAGAGGAAGCCGTGGATGGCGAGATGGGATATTGGACAGCATATGTAAGAGGGCGCATGATTACAAGTAAGATGCACGTTTGTCTCACGCAACGGTGTCCGAAGACTCGCACAGCGAAACAATGCAGCGCGCTGCTGAGAACCACGACGACGGCGGATCGCTCGCTTTGCTCGCCTTTTCCCTCCGTCTTAAAACCGCATCTCGCTACATCGCAAAAGCAGTGCAGATGTTTTGGAGCTGGCGTCGCCGAAAAAATGCACACGTCCGAGCGATGCCAAATTGCACCTCATCGCCGCCGACAGGCTTTCTGCGCGCCCGTGTCGCGATTTTCTCTGCAATTTCTCCTCTCCAGTGCGCCTGGTGTCCAAAGCATTCAGGAGAACAGCTGACTCGATTCGCCCCTCGTACTACCAATGGAGTGCTGAAAGGGAAGCCTATGTATTCACACTATGGTCTGCGACTGACAACCCAACTCTCGGATTGGCAAGCAGACCATGAACCCGTGACAAGACGCTTGATGTGAATGCACTCACACATTTGTCAGAGACCAGTTGCTGCCATTGCACATGCAGCGGATGGCGTGCGCCGCGAGCCCGCATGAGTGCTTGTCAATTCGCATACGCACGGGCGAAGCAATCGTTCGGGCCACCCGCGAATTGACCGCAACATGCGCTTGTGTGGTTTGGCGGATGTGCGTGCCCTGCCCTGCGAGCGGAACGTGGTGCCAACCTCAAGGACTGGGGAGGCCACAACACGCGCCAAACCACAGAGATGAACACGGCTCCCCAGTCCGCGAGACCAGCCGTGTGATACGAACGCTCGCGCAAGGCGCACTCTGGAAACCGACGTCGCTTCATGTACGTGGAAAAATCCCTCTTGCGCTCCAGGGCTGAACCTAAGCGGTGTTTTGCGTTTTCGTTCTGCCTTCGCTTCGCCTTGAATGCAATCCAAAATGAACATCACAACGGCCAACGAGATGGCCAGAACACCGTTCAGGTCCAGCCCTGTTTGAAGAGGCCCTGGGACGCACGAATCAAATCCCAGAATCCCCGATGTTTGTCCATGGTCCCTGGATCTTAGTCTCCCCCCTCCACTTCCCACATCTTCCCATATCTCACTGGGGGTCGAAGACTCATTGTGTCTCTGTGTTTGTGTGTGTTTTTCCCACCCTGCTGGTGTCTCTCTGACTCTCCGGTTGGCTCCCTCCTCCCCTCTGCACCCGCGCGCCGCGCAGCTGTCTGCTCAGGCGTGGCGCGATCGAGCCCGCCCGCCCGGCCCTGAAAAGGTGCGCGGTGGCAGCTTGCCGAGGTGAGTGCCAAAGGAAAACAAACGATCATTTCGGTGAGGGAGGCAGGGGACCAACCCCCCTGTGGCCCTCCCGAAGAGCCTGGGTGGCCACACCTCGCGCCTCGCGCGCCCCCCGGGGCTCCGCGCACGCTGTCCTCTCCGCGCCCCCGCGCGGGGCCGGCTCCCACGCCTTGGCGAAGGGCAGCTCCCCCGCACAGGGCAGTTTTTTTATACATACGATTTTTCCCAACCCTCCTTGGTTGGGTATTCGTTTTGAATAGAGCAGTGTGGTCTCCACTCCTTCCTTCCTCCTCCTCCTCCCTCCCTGCCTCTTCCTGTCTTGCCTGCGGGGGGCTGCGATCTGTGAAACTGTCGCCATTTTCGAGGCCTGCTGGGGGGCCCAGCACAGTGAGGGCACGCGCAGATTCAAATTAGACCTCGCCATCCCTGGGGGGCTGCGATCTGTGAAACTGTCGCCATTTTCGAGGCCTGCTGGGGGGCCCAGCACAGTGAGGGCACGCGCGGATTCAAATTAGACCTCGCCATCCCTGGGGGGCTGCGATCTGTGAAACTGTCGCCATTTTCGAGGCCTGCTGGGGGGCTCAGCACAGTGAGGGCGACGCGCAGATTCAAATTAGACCTCGCCATCCCTGGGGGGCTGCGATATGTGAAACTGTCGCCATTTTCGAGGCCTGCTGGGGGGCCCAGCACAGTGGCGGATTCAAATTAGACCTCGCCATCCCTGGGGGGCTGCGATCTGTGAAACTGTCGCCATTTTCGAGGCCTGCTGGGGGGCCCAGCACAGTGAGGGCACGCGCGGATTCAAACGAGACCTCGCCATCCCTGGGGGGGCTGCGACCTGTGAAACTGCCGCCATTTTCGAGGCCTGCTGGGGGGCCCAGCACAAGGAGGGCGACGCGCGGATTCAAATTAGACATCGCCTTCCCTGGGGGGCTGCGATCTGCGAAATTGCCGTCATTTTCGAGGCCTGCCGGGGGGCCCAGCACAGTGAGGGCCACGGGCAAATTCAAATGAGACTTCGCCATCCCTGGGGGGGCTGCGATTTGTGGAACTGCCGCCATTTTCGAGGCCTGCTGGGGGGCACAGCGCAGTGACGCCACGGGCAGATTCAAATGAGACCTCGCCATCCCTGGGGGAATGCGATCTGTGAAACTGTCGCCATTTTCGAAGCCTGCTGGGGGGCCCAGCGCAGTGAGGGCCACGGGCAGATTCAAATTAGACCTTGCCATCCGTGGGGGGGCTGCGATTTGTGGAACTGTCGCCACTTTCGAGGCCTGCTGGGGGGCCCACCACAGTGACGCCACTGGCAGATTCAAATGAGACCTCGCCACCCCTGGGGGGCTGCGATATGTGAAACTGTCGCCATTTTCGAGGCCTGCTGGGGGGCCCAGCACAGTGAGGGCGACGCGCGGATTCAAACGAGACCTCGCCATCTCTGGGGGGGGCTGCGATCTGTGAAACTGTCGCCACTTTCGAGGCTTGCTGGGGGGCCCTGCGCAGATACGCCACGGGCATATTCAAACGAGACCTCGCCATCCCTGGGGGGCTGCGATCTGCGAAACTGCCGCCATTTTCGAGGCCTGCTGGGGGGCCCAGCACAGTGACGCCACGGGCAGATTCAAATGAGACCTCGCCATCCCCTGGAGGCTGCGATCTGTGAAACAGTCGCCACTTTCGAGGCCTGCTGGGGGGCCCAGCGCAGTGACGCCACGCGCGGACCCAATTTAGACCTCGCCATCCCTGCGGGTCTGCGATATGCGAAACTGTCGCCACTTTCGAGGCCTGCTGCGATCCCCGTTTTCGAAGTGGCTAGGAGTGCTCAGGAATTGTAACTCATCAGTTTTGTCAAGCCCTTTTCCTGTAGCCAGTGTCCTGCGAGTCTCCCGAATTCCGTCTGCAGACATATGTAACCCTCGCTCCGTCATCGCCCCCTTACAAAATATCCTAAACTAGTTGCGCCCCGCTTTTGCGCAGGGGTTGGGTACTTCGCCAGGGAAATGTATAAATATAGGATTGGACTATGTATGAATGAATTTATGCATGAACCCATCGTTGTTTTTACTACTAAATCCCTGCATGTTTTGATACATGATCCGCACGCGGAGCATGTAGTAAAAACGGCACTGTACCCAGGCCGCGAATCGCGCCAAGCGCGCTCGCCTGGCTGTTGCTGTTGTTGCTGCTGCTGTTGCTGTTGTTGTTGTCGTTGTTGTCGTTGTAAACGCTGTTGATGCTGCTGTTGTTGCTGCTGTTGCTGCTGCTGCTGGTGTTGTTGTTGTCGTTGCTGTGGCTGTTGCTGTTGGTGCTGCTGCTGTTGTCGTTCCGTTGTTTGTTGTCGTTGGCGTTGTTGTTGTTGGTGGTGGTGTCGCTGGTGTGTCGGATTCGGACGCGGCCGGGCGGTCTGCGTTGGCTGGGCCCCAAGGGTCCCACCAGCCCTCTGGGCGTCCAATCCCCTTCTTCTCTCTCGGGGCGGGGTTTATCAGTGTTCCTTTTTCATATACACCCCCTCCCCCGGGCGACCGGCGTCCAACCAGGAACCACGAGGACACCTTGAAGATCCGCCCCCCACCATCCCTGGCAGAGAACAATGCAAACCGCACTCTGCCTCCACATTTGGAGCATGCGCGACCAACCCGATGCGGCCCCCCCCCACCATCCCTGTCAGAAAACAATACGAAGTACACTTCGGGGCAAAGTCTTGAGTCATGTTCGTGAGGCCCGCGAGAACTTTGCATTGTTTTTGAACAGGGACGGCGGGGGTGTCAGCATATTCCCTGCTGCGCGCAGGGCCACCATCCTGACACAAAAACAATACAACATGCACCTCGCGGCTAGACCTGGATCATGCGCGGCCATCCCGGGATCACTGTCAAATTGCTTTTGAAAGGGACCGCGGGGGTGGTGATGCATGGCTTGCTGTGCACAGGCCCACCAGACTTCATGATGGGCATTGGTATTCGACAAGGATGGTGGGGGCCGACATGTTTCGCGATGTGTGCTATCACGTGCGCAGGCGCCCTGACGCACTTTGGACGTGCCCCGGACGTGACGAACCTGGCGCGGCGAGAGTGTGCGGCACACCTGGCGCACTCGGATCACGTGGCGCATCTGGCGCACCAGGCGTGCCTGGCACGCTCGGGCCCCAGGAAGCCTGGGGCGCGTGGCGCCCCTGGCACGCGTGGCGTACCTCGCTCAAGCGTCGCGCACCTTGGGTCGGCTTTGGTTCCAAGCAGCTGTCCATCCAAAGACTACTGCTGAACATGCTCAGGCACGGGTGTTACGTATGCTTTGGGAGGGCGGGTGGGAGTGCTGGGCATCGCTCGGACGTCCATTCCCTGTGCTTTTTTCGGTTTCGTGCGTGGCTTTTTCGCCAAATGATCAAGGATGCTCCTCGATGGTCCTCGCCGAAGAAAAAATGCACACGTCCGAGCGATGCCGGGAGTGAGCTAGACGGCTCGCGGGCGGGTGGCTAGCCTGACCCCGCCCCCTACCCTCTACCCTGAACCTGGACGGGGCGCCCCGCGAGGCGTTGGAGCGTCCAAGATGGCCTCTCCGAGATGACGTAAGAGGGCCCCGAGAGGGGCCCAAGAGAGCCCCGAGACGGCCCCAATGGCGCCCAAGAGCGCTCCAAGAGCGCCCCAGGAGGCGGTTTTAGGTACTCTGGAAGGGCAAAGCTAATTCAAGCTCCCCTGTGTTGCATCGATGTCTTCCCAGATGGCTCCAAGAGCGCCCCTGAAGCTCCCAAGAGCGCCCCAAGAGGCGCCCAGACGGCTTCAAGAGGCGCCCCAAGGGCCTCCAACAGGCTCCCAAGAGACCCCCAAGAGGCCGGAACAGGATCCCCGAGGCACCCAAGACGCTCAAAGACGGCCTTTGGCCCGTCAAGATGCCCCCCCAAACGCCCCAAGAGGCCCGCAACTCCGAGAGGCATTCAAGAGGCTTCGAGCTCGTCTGTTCGCCCTTGTCCTCCTCCTCTTCCTCCTCCTCCTCCTCCTCCTCCTCCTCCTCCTCCTCCTTTTATTTATTTTCCCACTATAACGACGGTCCCACATTCTGCTTCTACGCTTCCGTGATCGTCCCAACTCGCGTGGGCGTCGGTTTGGGATGGGCCAGTGGGGACTTATTGTCCCAACCCTCCTTGGTTGGGTATTCGTTTTGAATAGAGCACCGCGGTCGCGTCTTCCTCCTCCTCCTCCTCCTCCTCCTCCTCCGACTCCTCCTCCTCTTCCTCCTCCTCCTCCCGCCTCCTCCCTCCTCCTGCCCTCTCTTCGCCGTCGATGGGAGGCTGCGATCTGCAAAACCGTCGCCGCTTTCTAGGATTGCTGGTGGGTCCAGCGGAGTGAAACACCGCGCTGACCTGAGGTAGACCTCGCCGTCCCTGGGGGGCTGCGATCTGCGGAACTGTCGCCACTTTCGAGGGCTGCTGGTGGGTCCACCGGGGTGAGGCACCGCGCACAATTGAGCGAGACCCCGCCGTCCCTGGGTGTGTGTGTGTGTGTGTGTGTGTGTTGCGATCTGCGAAACTATCGCCACTTTCGAGGGCTGCGGGTGGGTCCAGCGGAGCGAGGCACCGCGCAGACCTGAGGTAGACCTCGCCGTCCCTGGGGGGGCTGCGATGTGCGAAGTTGTCACCACTTTCGAAGGCTGCGGGTGGGTCCATCGGAGCGAGGCACCGCGCAGACCTGAGGTAGACCTCGCCGTCCCTGGGGGGCTGCGATCTGCGGAACTGTCGCCACTTTCGAGGGCTGCTGGTGGGTCCAGCGGGGTGAGGCACCGCGCACAATTGGGCGAGACCCCGCCGTCCCTGTGTGTGTGTGTGTGTGTGTGTTGCGATCTGCGAAACTATCGCCACTTTCGAGGGCTGCGGGTGGGTCCAGCGGAGCGAGGCACCGCGCAGACCTGAGGTAGACCTCGCCGTCCCTGGGGGGGCTGCGATGTGCGAAGTTGTCACCACTTTCGAAGGCTGCGGGTGGGTCCATCGGAGCGAGGCACCGCGCAGACCTGAGGTAGACCTCGCCGTCCCCTGGGGAGGCTGCGGTGTACGAAGTTGTCGCCACGTTTGAGGGCTTCTGGTGGGTCCAGCGGAGTGAGACACTGCGCAAACCTGAGCGAGACCTCGCCGTCCTTGGGGGGCTGCGATCTGCGGAACTGTCGTCACTTTGGAGGGCTCCTGGTGGGTCCAGCGGGGCGAGGCACCGCGCTGACCTGAGGTAGACCTCGCCGTCCCTGGGGGGGGAGGCTGCGATTTACGAAATGGTCGCCACTTTCGAGGGCGACTGGTGGGTCCAGCGGGGTGAGGCACAGCGCAGACCTGAGGTAGACCTCGCCGCCCCTGGGGGCTGCGATCTGCGAGAGGGTCGCCACGTTCGAATGCTGCTGGTGGGTCCAGCGGAGTGAGGCACCGCGCAGACCTGAGGTAGACCTCGCCGTCCTTCGGGGGCTGCGATGCAGCACCGTCGCCACTTTTGCGGGCCGCTGGTCGGTCCAGCGGAGCGAGGCACCACGCAGATCCGAGCTGGACCTCGCCGTCCCTGCGGGGGTCTGCGATCTGCGGAATTGTCGCCACTTTTGAAGGCTGCTGGTGGGGCCAGCGGGTGAAGCACCGCGCGGACCTGAGGTAGACCTCGCCGTCCCTGGGGGGCTGCGATCTGCGGAACTGTCGCCACTTTCGAAGGTTGCTGGTGGGTCCAGCGGCGCGAGGCACCGCGCTGACCTGAGGTAGACCTCGCCGACCCTGGGGGGCTGCGATCTGCGAAACTGTCGCCACGTTCGAGGGCTGCTGGTGGGCTCGCCACTTTCGAAGGCTGCTGGAAGGTCCAGCGGAGTGAGGCACTGCGCGGACCTGAGGGGAACCTCGCCGTCCCAGGGCGGCGATGTCATGTTGTTGCTGCCATGCCGACGCTTCAAGCCCCTTGCCCACAGTCTTCATTTGGACCTTGCGTCTTCCTTAGTGACTCAGGGGCTCATTTCGTTACTCCTCAGTTTTCCCTTGATTGGAGACATGCACCCTGCAAGCCGTCGGCATGCCGCTCGCAAAAACACAGATGCGTCCATGTCACGTCGCCGCCGTACGTCAAATCTCCCAAGCTCCTCCCGCCCCGCATGGCGCAGGAATTGGGTACGTCGCCAGGGTAATGTGTGCGTGGGCGCACGAGGCGAATCGGACGCCGGGCAAGCAGGGGAACGCTATGCCACCCGCGAACGTAAAAAAACAGGGCAGCGAACACGCGGCCTGGTGGGGATACTTCTGGGTATGCAGGCGCACGATGCGAGTCGGACGCCAGGCAAGCAACGGCAGGCTATCCTCGTGGGGATGCGCGAAGCGTCAATAAGATCGGTCAAGGAGGCCTTAGCCCCAAGACGGCCCTAAGGGTACCAAGAGGCCCCTTGAGACGGCCCCGAGAAGCCCCCAAGACGTCCTGCGAAGGCGCCAGACGGCCCAAGAGCGCCCCGAGACGGCCCAAGAGAGCCCCAAGAGAGCTCCAGACTCCAGCCCTCAGACAGCCCAGAGGCCCTGATGAGCCTGAGTGTGGTCATGTGGAAGCTCCCGAAGGCGCTCTTGGAGCTCATATTGGGCCCGTGTGGGTCATCTCAACGACTGGGTGGTGTACATCCGTATGTGTATGATCATTGGCATGCGTGCCTCGTGTTGCTGAGTCGCACTCAGCGGTCGTGCGGTGTTGCAGGTATACTCCCCACAACCAACCCTCCCTCGCCTAATCACTCTAAAGCCTACGATTGGACATGTCAACATAACGCTCTCGAGCAATAACGCACACGCACATGTAGCAATTACGCGTGTAAACGAGCAAGGGCATCGCTGTGAACGTGTGAGGGAGCACGCTAAACAGATCGGACTTGGCAATGCGCACGATCCGTCGGACCAGAGGGCCAACCCAGAACCCCGACATCGTGATCATCTCACAACGTGACCCCCAAAGATCTTGACCCCTTCCCTGTGACCAGTTTCTCATCCCGGGTTGTGTTTGACGGGCCTAGGGCCCAGCGAGGGGGCTCCTGCAGAAACGGTGCCATGAAATCTGAGGAGACATCATGAAGTCGGCCATGATATCCCTTCCCCCCCCTAGTCACCACCCCCGAGGATGCTTGTAGGATCATCCCGAAGTGGGGCCTGGATGATCCCAAGAGGGCCCCGAGGACGGCCCAGCAGGCGCCCAGGGCGGCCCAAGAACGCCCCGAGAGGGGGCCGAGACGAGGAGGGACTCGAACTTGCAGTTCGAGCCCTCCGTCGGCGGTGGACAGACCTCCCTTTAGTAAGCCTCCTCTTAGTGAAAACGGCCTGGGACCGAAATCGACGGGCCTGGACCCGCAAAAGAGGACGGCCGCGACGCTCCCTCGCGAACCAAGAAGGGCCAAGTCACTAATCGACGTGTCAGGGTAGGAGGTCTATCCACCCTGCAGCCGCCCCACAGACCCTGCAGGTGTCGTTATTATTATTTTATTATTATTAGTATTATTAATACTATTATTATTATTATTAGTATTATTTTTTCGTATGTTTCACTATACCGATTAGATTCCTCCTCCTCCGCCTCCTCCTCCTGCTCCTCGTCTTCTTCTTCTTAGTATGATTATTATGTTTCTTGTTATTATTCTTCTTAGTATTATCATTATTATTATTAATATTATTATGATTATGATTATGATTATTATTATTATTATCATTATTATTATTATTATTATTACTACTAATATTATTACTATTATTATTAATATTCGTCGTAGTATTCTATGTATTCGGCTTCTTCTTCTTCTTCTTCTTCTTATTATTATTAATATCATTATTATTCGTAGTATTCGTCCTCCTCCTCCTCCTCCTCCTCCTCCGCCTCCGCCTCCGCCTCCGCCTCCGCCTCCGCCTCCGCCTCCTCCTCCTCCTCCTCCGCCGCCTCCGCCTCCGCCTCCGCCTCCGCCTCCGCCTCCGCCTCCGCCTCCTCCGCCTCCTCCGCCTCCTCCGCCTCCTCCGCCTCCTCCGCCTGCTCCTGCTCCTGCTCCTGCTCCTGCTCCTGCTCCTGCTCCTGCTCCTGCTCCTGCTCCTCCTCCTCTCCTCCTCCTCCTCTCCTCCCTCCTCCTCCTCCCTCCTCCTCTCCTCCTCCTCCTCCTCCTCCTCCTCCTCCTCCTCCTCCTCCTCCTGCTCCTCCTCCTCCTCCTCCTCCTCCTCCTCCTCCTCCTCCTCCTCCTCCTGCTCCTCCCTCTCTCCCTGGATGCCCCTCCTGGATGCCCCACGGCACGGCCCCGCCACCGCCCTGGGGCGCCCGGGGCCCCCCGAGGCCGGCGCGCACGGCGAGGCCCCGCCCCCTCCCGGACCCAGGGCGACCTCTCGACTCGGCTTGGGTGCCCCTCTCCCTGCCTGAGCATCCACTCGAGGATCAAGGCTCGAGGCTCGAGGATCGCTGGAGGTTCGAGGATCGAGGCTCGAGGATCTCCCCCACTGCCTGCCCTCGAAGAAAAACCGCAGTTGCATTCAACGCAGACTTTCTGAGGTCCGAGCGGATCTCTTGTAGCGGCGCTGGACCCCCCTGGCTGGACGAAGATCGAGGACCTCCCCTCCTGCCTGCCTCCGAAGAACAGCAACACCAATTATCGTCAAAGGCTTAACGGCTTCTGCCGTCCTTCGATTCGCGCTGGAGCAATCGCGACTTGCTCCAACTTTCCCTGGAGACCCCTGGATCTACCCGGGCGTATCTCGGTGTACCTGGGTTTACCTGGATGTGCCTCGATTTCTCCGCATTCGCCTGGACTTCTCTGGCTCGATCCCCACAACCGGCCGTTGGCAGAACTGGGTTTAAGGGAACCTGGTTCAGTGACGTGTACTGGGGGACGCCCCGTCACCCGAAAAACACCAGCTACGGCAGCCTCGCCGCAGACTCTCGGAGGCCCGCGCGGAGTCCCTGGATCGGCGCTGGGCCCGCCCCCCCCCGGCCCGGCGCGCCCCAGCCGGGGGGCAGCGCCAGAGGCGCCGCCGGGGGGCAGCCAGCGCCGACTGAAGAAACCCGCACGGCCCCTCGAAAGTTCACGTTTACGCCATCGTTTCGCTCCCCATGCGCTGCCCCGCGCACCGCGCCCTCCCTCCCCCCTCCCTTCCTCTCATCTCTGCTTTTTGCCCGGCCTTCGCTGAATCGCACGGGCGGGGGCCGCTGGCAGTGCGCCGCGAGGCTTCCGAGATAGCGTCAGCATCGTCCTGGACACGCTGCCGTAGGCTGCCATCAACCGGCTCACCTCGCATTGACATGTCCGGCATATCCTCTCGAGCCTGCTCTCCTCATTCACGTCCGCCCCCCCTCCTCCTCACATCGCCCCCGTTGCCCTCTTCCTCCTCATCACCTCCTTCGCCTTGCCTGGTGAAGGGCTCTCATCGTAAGCAGCGCGGCGCGAGACGGATGAGGCACGGAGCAGCGCGGATGGGAGCCCCGAAACGTGCGTGGGGTGTGCCGAAATCAGCGGGGGACGCATGCGGGCCCTGCCACCGGGGCCTTCGTGCGGAGCTCCCTATTGGAACACGATCCTAGTGAGGGGTGTGCCGAAATCGCCCAAAATCGCAATGCGAACCCTGCTGCTGGGGCCTTCGGTGGAGCTCCCCTATGTGGCCACGATCCTGGTGAGGTGTGCGCCCAAACCCTGCCACTGGGGCCTGCGGTGGAGCTCCCTATGGGCCACAATCCTCGTGAGGGGTGTGCCGAGATGGCCCGAGGCCGCCATGCGAAACATGCCTGCCACTGGTGCTTGCGGTGGAGCTCCTCTATGGGCCACGATGCTCGTGAGGGGTGTGCCGAAATCGCCCGACGCCGCCATGAGAACCCTGCCGCTGGGGCCTGTGGTGGAGCTCCCCAATGGGGCCACGAACCGCGTGAGGGGTGTGCACAAACCCTGCCACTGGGGCCTGCGGTGGAGCTCCCTATGGGCCACGATCCCCGTGAGGGATGTGCCCAAATGGCCCGAGGCCGCCATGCGAAACCTGCCTGCCACTGGTGCTTGCGGTGGAGCTCCTCTATGGGCCACGATTCTCGTGAGGGGTGTGCCGAAATCGCCCGACGCCGCCATGAGAACCCTGCCGCTGGGGCCTGCGGTGGAGCTCCCCAATGGGGCCACGAACCGCGTGAGGGGTGTGCACAAACCCTGCCATTGGGGCCTGCGGTGGAGCTCCCTATGGGCCACGATCCCCGTGCGGGGTGTGCCCAGATGGCCCGAGGCCGCCATGCGAACCCTGCCACTGGGGTCTTCGGTGGAGCTCCTCTATGGGCCACGATGCTCGGGAGGGGTGTGCCGAAATCGCCCGAGGCAGCCATGCGAACCCTGCCTGCCACTGGGGCCTGCGGTGGAGCTCCCCATCTGGGGCCATGATTCTTGTGAGGGGTGTGCCGAAATCGCCCGAGGCCGCCATGAGAACCCTGCCGCTGGGGCCTGCGGTGGAGCTCCCCAATGGGGCCACGATCCTCGTGAGGGGTGTGCCCAAACCCTCCGGCTGGGGCCTGCGGTGGAGCTCCCTGTGGGGCCACGATCCTCATGAGGGGTGTGCCCAGATGGCCCGAGGCCGCCATACGAACCCTGCCACTGGGGTCTGCGGTGGAGCTCCACGTTGTGGCCACGATCCTCGTGAGGGGTGAGCCTACATGATTGACATGCGGAGGGCAGAGGCAAGAATGGGCAGAGCCAGGGATGGGAGGAGTGTGGAGGCGGGAGAAAGGAGGAGAACGCAGGCCGCTGTCTCTTCAAAACGAGGACCCAACACTACAGGAAGGTCAGGGAAATGATTCTGGACAAGATGGATTCCCAGACACTTCTGGAAAAGTGATCTCAGCACGTGCACTACGCAGGAGGGACACTCGGGCGTCGAGAAGGGCATACCGGATCCCACAAGAGATGGTCGTGATACAACGCACGCGCGGACAAAACTAGGTGCATGTGCTGGCAAGGCTTCGGGCTGCGCACAGACAGCCCGCCCAGGCTCAAGGTAGTCCAGGCTGGCCTCAATGGGCCCCCCCCCGAGTATCGGGAGCGGCCAAGAGGGGGGCGTCCAAGAAGGGGGGGTGCAAATCATGGCCGGCGGCATGT
Source organism: Prorocentrum cordatum (assembly GCA_963575745.1). NCBI lineage: Eukaryota > Dinophyceae > Prorocentrales > Prorocentraceae > Prorocentrum > Prorocentrum cordatum. Next base: position 31,015 of record CAUYUJ010014649.1, on the reverse strand, counting down.
GCGCGGTGGGGGGGGGCAGGGACGTGATGAAATAAGAAAAGGCACCATGAAACCTGCGGAAATATCACGGCCCACGCCATGATATCCACCCCTCCTAGTCATCAACACCCTCTTTGCCGCCTCCGAGAGTAGTCCCAGATGGCCTCAACAGGTCCCGCGAGTAGTCCAGAGTGGTCTCAAGACCCTGGCCCCGTGGCGCGGAGCACCCCAGGGTGTTGAGGCCGCGCAAGACTACTCGGGGGCATTATCATTGTTGTTATTATTTCCCGTAATATGATATTATGTTTAATGTCTTACACTTGTTGTATCTTTTTTTTGGGGGGGGGGCCTGTTGAGGCCACCTGGGGCAACCTGGGAGCCTCTCAAGGCCAGCTGGGACTGCCTGGGGCCTGAGGGGGCTGGCCGTGCGCCACCCGGAGCCTTACCAGCATGGGCGACCCCCTGTGCACTTGTGGCGTACAGTGGGGGTCCGAACACAAGAAACCTCCCACAAAAGACCCAGCCCTGAGACCCCCGGATGTCCATGGATTCGTTGTGCGGGAACGCCGCGCTTCCCATAGCAACACCATCCAAGTAACCCAGTGTAAGCTGGAGGCAAGTAGGGTGTGTCTTGGCCGTCGGGCTGGCTGTGGGGCTGGCCGTGGGGCTGGCCACGGGGTGGGCCAACGGGCTGGCCGTCAAGCGGGCCGTGGGGCTGTCAGCCGGCCAGGCCGTGGGGCTGGCAGTCGGTGTTCCGCAGCATGCTTCTACAATGTCCTGTCCTGTCTACACTGGCGATTTGTTTCTGGATGGGCTTGTGGAGATTTTGCCCGTCGCAGCCGCAGGCGAGCGCGCCAGCAGCGTCAAGGAAAACTTGTGGAGATAAGGGACGCGTCAGGAACTGCAAGCCGTGAGCTTAGGGGGGGGCGGTTAGCATTCTAGACCCTTTGAAATTACGAATCCTCCTCCGCGTCCCCATCTCCTTCTTGTGTCATCAACATCCCGAATCCTCCTCCTCGAAGGCGACCTCGCCTCAGCAGGGTTCAGGTCGTCGCCACTGTCCCTGAAGTAGTTTGCCACCTTGGGCGGATAATTGAGGGGACGAACAACCATTCCGCCTGCGGCGACACCGAGAACAATTCTTGTCCAAAAAGCGCAGGATCCGCTGTCGGCCTTCGTCCCCATTCTGTCCGTGTCGTCCCGTTCTTTCCGAACCCAGTTCGATCGTACCGATCCTCCTCCTCCTGCTCCTCCTCTCCTGGCTGACCGCCTCCTCCTCGTCCACCGGCGATGACAAGGAAACAGATGGAGCTCAAGAGCGCAGGCTGGTTGTGGCCGAATTGGCTAATCAAACTGAAAACTCACTCGCCGAACCACCTGTGAAAGCGCCGGCTTACCGATTGAGAAATCTGACCAGGTAGTCCTCGTGGAAACATGCAATTCGGTTCGGATTCCCACAACCTACCGCAATATCGGTCCTCAACTGGCATCTGATCGCGTGGTTTGTGAAACTCGGGAAGAAAATTGCCCTGTCTCGTTCTGAGAAGGCGTCTCAAGAACAAGAACGAGAAATGTCCCAGGCGTGAAAGAGGGAGAGAGAGAAAGCAACAAAAAAAGAAAGGGAGATCTCTCTCTATATATATATATATACATACATGTGTATACATATACATGTATGTATACACACAAATATAAACACATACATATACATATATATATGTATATATATATATATATATATATATCCGCCGGCCCCCTTATGGGGCCACCAGGCTGTAGGCCGAAGCTTCGCAGTTTCCTGTACCAGTTGCAGCTTCCAGTTTCCACTGTTACAGTTCTGCTTCTTGTTGCTTACTGTTCCTTGTTGATGGACCGCGCGAGGGGGCGGAGGCCCAAACGGGAATGATTAGCACGCCCTGAGCGTGTGCTCTGAATTGCTGGAGTGGATTAAAAAAAACTGACCCCATCACGCAGATCGGCGGGGTCAGTGTCACAAAAAACAGATTGGATTTGCCACGTTTCTGACATTCGTTGGCACACCTCACGCAGATCGGCGGGGTCAGGGTCCAAAACACAAGGGGTTTGCCACATTTCTGACATTCGGTGGCACCCCTCACGCTGATCGGCGGGGTCAGGGTCCAAAAACACATACGGATTGGCACCATTTCTGAAATTTGCTGGCACGCCTCACGCAGATCGGCGGGGTCAGGGTCCAAAAACACATGGAATTTGCTAAATTTCTGACATTCGGTGGCACGCCTCATGCAGATCGCCGGGGTCAGGCTCCAACAACACATGGGATTCGCTACATTTCTGACATTCGGTGGCACCCCTCACGCAGATCGGCGGGGTCAGGGTCCAAAAACACAGGGGATTTGCAACATGGTTAAAACTTGCTGGCAACCCTCACGCAGATCGGCGGGGTCAGGGGTCACAAAAACAGACGGGATTTGCCGCATGTCTGACATTCAGTGGCACGCCTCACGCAGATCGGCGGGATCAGGGTGCAAAACCACAGCGGAGTTGCCACATTTCTGCTGGCACCCCCCTCACGCAGATCGGCGGGGTCAGGGTCCAAAAATACATGAGATGTGCTACTTGTTCTAAAATTCAATGACACCCCTCACTGGGATCGGCGGGGTCAGGGTCCAAAAACACATGGGATCCCCAACATTTCTCAAATTCGGTGGCACCCCTCACGCTGATCGGCGGGGTCAGGGTCCAAAAACATCTGGGCGCTGCCACATTGTTTAAATTCGGTGACTCCCCTCACGCAGATCGGCAGGGTCTGGGTCCACAAACACAAGGGATTTGCCACATGTCTGAGATTCGGTGGCACCCCTGATGCAGATCGGCGGGGTCAGGCTCCAACAACACATGGGATTTGCTACATTTCTGACATTCAGTGGCACGCCTCACGCAGATAGGGGGGGTCAGGGTCCAAAAATACATGGGATGTGCCACATTTTGTTCGAATTCAGTGACACCCCTCACGCAGATCAGCGGGGTCAGGGTAAACAACTGGGATTTGGCACATTTCTGAAATTCGATGGCACCCCTCACACAGATCGGCGGGGTCAGAGTCCGAAAACCCAGGGGATTATCAACATTTATAAAATCCTGTGGCACCCCTCAGGCGGATCGACAGGGCTAGGGTTTAAAAATAGAGGATTTGCCACATGGTTTAAATTAATTGGTTTTGCTGATTACGAATCGGCCTCGCATGAAGTTCCGATACTGCTTCACGACGGCGCCAAGGCCTCATGACATAGCTCTCGCATCGCGCACTATCCCAGAGAGGGGGCTGGCGGCGGGGCGCGAAGCACTGACGGATATATCTATATATCTATATATTTATAGATGTATGCATTTCTATATATATAGGCATGCACATACATATATATATACACATATATATATATATATAGAAAAAGAGATACATAATGAGTGTGAGAGAAAGAGAGAGAGAGAGAGAGAGAGAGAGAGCGATATACACAAGGGAGGCATATTGAGAGATACCGAGACAGATGTAAGGCGACAGAGAGAGAGAGAGAGAACAAAAAAACGAGAGCGAGAGAGAGATAATGAGAGAGTGTGATAACATATGTATGTGCACTTATGTTCATGTAGCAAGAGATTGGAAGAATAGAGAGAGAGAGAGAGACAAACAAGAGAGGGAACGAGGGACATATATATGCATACATAGTTACGGCAAAAACCAATGGAGAAGGGTGGAACGAGAGATCTTGAGGGGAACAAAGAAAATGCTATATACATGCGTGTGCATAAAACTCATAGACGTATGTATACAATGTGTGAATATATACATACACACACATATATATATATATATATATATATATATATATATGTACACACACGTATGTACAGATATACGCACACACACATATATTTATACATATATATAGGCATACGTGTATATACGTCCGCCACCGAGCCGCGAGTCCCGAAGCGTATCTTTCTCCAGGTCCTCATGTGTCCTGTGTTCTGTTTTTGTCCTCCAGGGCAGGGGCCCCGAATTCTCAATTTTTTATGCATTCCCGAGCATTCTCGGGTTGCCCCGCGCTACCTTTCCACAAGCCAGAAGGCCGCAAGACGGGCAAAGAGGGCCCCAGAGAGCGCCCAAAAGGGTCTAAGGGGCCTGCAAGATAGCCCAAGAAGGCTCCATGACGCCCAAGATGGCACTAACATGGCCCAACATTACCCCCGGAAAACTTAACAGCGCTCCGCATCCCAGGAACCCACGACATTGGCGACAGTGAAGCAAATGCCTCCCCCTCCCCCCCCTTGTCCAAGGAGCCGTGAAGTCTAGTCTGGATGCTGGCATGTCACCTCATCGCTGGACCTCCAAGGAGCCCACGAAACGGACGACAACGGCGCAAGTGCCCCCGCCCCCCAGCCCCCCCCCCCCCCCACCATGAACCGCGAGGTCAGGTCTGGATGCGCGTGCGCCACCACCCTGCAGGATCTCTCAGGAGCTCACGACGGTTGCGACACATCCGCGGGTAGAACTTCCCTCGGAACCGCGAAGTCTAGTCTGGATGCGCGCATGACGCCGCTCCGCTGGACTTCCTAGGAGCCCACGACGACGGCGACAGTTGCACAAGTGGCAGCCCCCCAAGAAACGTTGAGATCGAGTTTGTATGTGTGAATGTCCCCGGCCCGCTGGACCTCCACTGACCCAACACATGTGGCAAGTCTTGCGCACATCGCAGCCCCCCAAGGAGCCGAATAATCTAGTCTGGACGTGTGTATACCCACGGTCTGCTGGACCTGCCAAAAACCAGCGGAAATGGCGACTCTTGCGCAAGCGGCAGTTCCCCAAGGAGCCTCGAGGTCTATTCTGGACAGGCGTACGATGTCCGCGGACAATGAGCAGCTCCACCCCCATGGGGGGCCGCGGGGCCACGGAGCGTGCGAGGTGTCTGCCAAACTACTGTTGAGTCGGGTCTGTTCCCCGACAAGGGAATTTGGACGAACAATGAGTGAGCCAGGCGAAGGACCCAACCATGCGCAGTTGTAAATACAGCAACTGTGAATACCATCGTCGCCCGCGCTCCCTGTATGGCCACGGCTTCCCGCCGGCGTCCGACATGCTGAGGGACACGTTCGTGGCCGTCTTCGCGGGCGCCGACGACGACGACGACGAGGACGGCGTCCCCCTGACCGCGGAGCAGAAGTAGGAGAGGGCTCTGAGAGCCATGAGGGAGGCTGCGACTGGCGCCTTCGGTGGAGCTCCTATAGGGCCACGATCCTTGTGAGGAGTGTGCCGACATGGCCCGAGGCTGCCATGCGAACCCTGCCACTGGCGGCCTGGCGCCTTCGGTGGAGCTCCCCATGGGGCCACGATCCTCGTGATGGGTGTGCCGACATGGCCCGAGGCTGCCATGCAAACCCTGCCACTGGCGCCTTCGGTGGAGCTCCCATGGGGCCACGATCCTCGTGAGGGGTGTGCCGAAATGGCCCCAGGCCGCCATGCGAACCCTGCCACTGGCGCCTTCGGTGGAGCTCCCATGGGGCCACGATCCTCGTGAGGGGTGCGCCGACATGGCCCGAGGCTGCCATGCGAACCCTGCCACTGACACCTTCGGTGGAGCTCCCTATGGGGCCACGATCATTGTGAGGGTCGTGCCGAAACGGCCCCAGGCCGCCATGCGAACCCTGCCACTGGCGGCTTCCGTGGAGCTCCCATGAGGCCACGATCCTCGTGAGGGGCGTGCCGACATGGTCCGAGGCCGCCATGCGAACCCTGCTACTAGCGCCTTCGGTGGAGCTCCCTATGGGGTCACGCACCCAGGGGGGAAGGAGGGGGAGGAGGGAGGAGGGGGAGGAGGAGGGAGGAAGGAGGAACCGGGGGACCGTCTCATCAGAACGAGGACCCAACACCACAGGATGGTTGGGAAAACTGGCCAGACAATAACCTAAAATGGCCAACACATGCTCAAAACATCGTCCCCTTGCTATTGTTTGGCTACTTTGGAGTATTACTCCTGTAATGGGGCCAGGCCCGACTCAACAAACTACAGGGCAGGTTTTAATATATTGGATGTTGGAAATATGTGATTGATAATAAATGATTAATGCATGAATAAGCTTATGCATGAACTCATCGTTGTTTTTGATGCTAAATCCCTGCTTATCGAATACATGATCCGCACGCGGAGCACAGTACTGGGGTAGGCGCATGCGGGCACGAGGCGCGTGAGGTCTGCCAAAGCAGCGGGGAGGGCGCGCGGCAGCGCTGGAGCTCCCCACGGGGCCTCGGAGCCACAACGGCGGGGTGGGCGCACGCGGGCGTCGCCGATGGGGCCTCCAGCGGGAGCTCCCAGCATGGAGCCACGGACGGCGCGAAACATCTGCCCAGCTGGCGGGCGGGGCGGACGCGGGCGCTGCCCCTGGGGCCTGCGGTGGAGCTCCCCATCGGGCCACGACGAGTCCGAGGGGTCTGCAGTATTAGTGGGGGGGTCGACGCATGGGGGCGCTGCCACCGGGGCCTTCTGTGCAGCTCCGTGTGGGGCCACGAAACAGACGGAAACGTGCGAGGGTTCTGCCAGACTGGTGGGGTGGCCGCATGCGGGCGTTGCCACTGGTGCCTTTTGCGGGGCCACATATGAGGCCACGAGACGTTCGAGGGGTCTGTCAAAAAGTGGGGTGGGCGCGCGGGGACCCTGCCACTGGGGACTGATGCTGCTAATGATGATCCTGATGATGATGATGATGATGATGATGATGATGGTGGCGATGTTGATGGTGATGATGGTGATGATGATGATGATGATGATGATGATGATGATGATGATGATGGTAATGATGATGGCGACGATCATGATGATGATAATGATGATGATGATGCTGATGGTGATGATGATGGTGATGGTGATGATGATGATGATGGTAATGATAAGGATGATGCTGCTGCTGATGATGATGCTGATGCTGATGCTGATGATGATGATTATGGTAATGATGATGATGATGATGATGGCAGCGATGACGATGACGATTACGTTGATAACGATGACGGGTGAATTTGATGGTGAAGACAAGCTGGGGTCAGGTTGGAGTAAGAGGAGGAAGGAGCAAATAATACGAAAAGCACGCCTGCTTCAAAACGAGGGCTGGACAGCGCGGGATGATTCAGGACAACAGATACACAACAGTCCCTGATATGGTCCAATTCCGCCCTGCGATGACCCGATCTACAATTGCCTGGTGCTGACCCCGTCCCACAGCGTCGAAGTTGCCAGCCAACGCAATCACACGAGGATCTTCGAAAACTGAACCTGGCTTCTGAGCGCAATAAAGCTTGCACGCATCACCGGAATTCTTATCCTGGATGACGACAAAACCACTGCTGGCAGTCAACTCAGCCTCGTGCTGCAAGAGCGGGAACGTCTTTCACGCCTTTCTAGATCTCAGGCGTAATCTGACCGATGACCGCGAAGTGCTCGTTAATCTCCCCATCCCTGGGCAACTTCAAACGCAGACACTCCTCCCCGATGGGCGCCTTGACAGGGAAACCGTCAGGATAGTCACGGTGGAACGCGGCGATATTCTCATGTGCTGAATTTGCCGAGGGGGGGTGCAACTATCACCATCTTCGAACAAAACATGGGGATGACTTCATCACTGCCTCGACCTCCTCGAACGCAGAAGCTGAGAAGATAGCACCGCTAGCAGAATAGGGCATTGCACGAGCGGACTCATCTCCGAAACCACCCAAGACCCCATTGGACAGGAAGTCGGGCTAGTCAGGACAAGCGATACCAACCTGAGGGAGACGTGCCTTCTCAGCCACAACACCCCCGTCTCTGCTGCCACTACTGCTGCCCGTGCTCATGTCGCTGGCTGAAGACGCCCACAAAGTACTCTCTGCCAGAGCTTGATGGTTTCTCCCAGTGCGCGTTTCTGGCGTGGGTCGACCGGATAGCTCGGACGGACGAGGCAAGAGATGCAGTGTGCATACGCAGAGATGGCACAGATCATACCAGTGGGGTTCGTTGATCTTGGCGATGGCGCCGTTCAGGTTGGCCAATTCAGATGGGCCACGATCAAACAGGGGCCTCACGCGAGACGACGCCACGACCTTGCGCGGCGGCTCACGCGGGCCGGGGCGCCTGCGCGCGACCGTGCGCGGGCAGCTTGCGCGCCAGCGTCGGCGAAGACGGCCCTGTTCTTAGGTCGGGCGTGTCCTCTTACAGGGGGAGTTTGGACGAAAATGAGAATTCCCCCCAAAAGGCTCAACAATTGTCTAAAAATACTCGAGAAGTCGTCCACCGACGATTTTTGTACTAGTTTTGAAGATTCCTCCTGTCGGGGGACGTGCCGGACTTAACCCTGTTTTCTGGCGTCGATCAGCTGCCAACTCAGAGGCGATTGCATCGGAACTCTCCTCTGGTGGCATCACGCCTGTGGAGCGGCTCGGGGAGGGAGGAGCACACAAAGCAAGGGTATCGACAGCCAGGCTTCACGCAGCCCAGTGGCTGCGATCAAGCGCGAGGAACCAGGAAGTCACGTTTCGAGCTTGAGTCTCAATGGCTACGGATGGCGGTGGTGATGATGACGATGAGGAGGTTGATTGGCACGAAGATAACGCAACGATGATGATGATGATGATGATGATGATGATGATGATGATGATGATGATGATCATGATGATAAAGAAGATGATGATGATGATGATGATGATGATGATGATGATCATGATGATCATGATGATAAAGAAGATGATGATGATGATTATGATGATGATGAGTCTGATGATGATGAGTCTGATGCTGAGGTTGACGTTGTTGATGATGATGATAATGATGATGATGATGATGATAATGGTAATGATGATGATGATGATGATGATGATGATGATGATGTTGATGTTGATGAAGATGATGATGATGATGATGATGATGATGATGATGATGATGATGATGATGATGAGGATGATGATGGTAATGATGATGATGATGCTGCTGATGGTGATATTGATGTAGGACTTGATGAACTGGCAGGCGATTGCGGATCGAGGCCAAGCTCTGGCTGCCACGCGCAGGACGAAGACCAGCGAAAAAAGGAAAAGTATTACCGCGAACATCAGCAAGCACCAGCCCAGGGTCCCCATGGTGCTGGCGAGCGACTTCAGCAATACGCGCAGGGGCTTGATCTCGGCGGCATGGACGATACATCCTCCTCATCTCTCTTTCCCCTGCACCTCCTCCTACCACTTCTCCTCCTACCTCTGGAGGACCAGGATGAAGGCTTAAACTCTCCAAACACCCCATCATGGAAACCAGCATTGACTTCTTCCCACCGGCTCTGCAGTAAGCAGGCCCAGTGGGTGAGCAAATCCTCCGATCCAAGGGATCTCAAAACTGACCGTCTCTTGGCGGCGCGCACAAGGGTGTACGCGGAGGGGAGTGGGCTTCTTAGGAGGAGGCTGTTTCTCAGAAGGCGCCAGCCTCACATCTACAGAGAAGGCCCGCTTCTTCCAAAAGAAGCAGGGGTGCTTCTAGGAAGCCTCCCCCCCTCCCCCCTACCCCCCTCTGGGGAAACTGGCAGGTACCCCTACCGCTACTCCCCAGGCCTCTCCCGGGGTGCGTTCTGACCAGGATGGCGAGGCGAATCCAGCGGTGGCGACGAGGGCCGCCGAGGAGGCCCCGAAAAGGGGAAAACGAGGATCGGCGGTGGACAAACCTCCCTGTAGTAGACCCCCCTTTAGTGAAAACGGCCTGGGACCGAAACCGACGGACCTGGACCCGCAAAAATGACGGCCGCGAAGCCCTCTCGCGAACCGAAAACGGCCAATTCCTTAATCGACGTGTCAGGGCAGGAGGTCTGTCCACCCCCGAGAGGAACGGCGCCGCATCGACGATACATCGACGATGCATCGACGATGCATCGGCGATACATCGGCGATGCACCAGCGATGCATCGTCGACGTCAGCGATTAACCGGCGACGTCGACGTGAAGCAAATCGGGCTCCACATCGAGCCGCATCGGCGATGCATCGGCGATGCGGCACGCTCCTTCGACCCCATCTACTCCGACCCCATCTAGGAGGCCTACGGCAGGTTCGTGTCGTGCCGACCCTGGCGTTGGTTCCTGACACCGCGCTGGATCGTTCAACCTTGAACGATCGGCCGTCTCCACAACGTCCGATCGTTCAACATCGACCGATTCTGGGCCGCCGTCGGCGTTCAACGTTGAACGTCGGCGGCGGGGTCGCCGCCGGTCGACACGACGCGAACCTACCGTAGAGGTATGGATACCCTTTCCTCTTCCGACGCTTTGCGCGTGGCCGAGCTGCACCCAGAGCAGCGCACCTCCCCACGGGATCGGGACTCGGGAGCGTCCAAGAGTGAAGGGGAACTGGGACACACAAAGAAATAGACACACACATAGAAAGATTCCCCATAGATTCCCCTGTGTTCTGGGTCTTTGTCTTCCCCCCCACTTCCCATATTTTCCCATATCATATTTTCTGGGGAATCGACGTCGACGATTCATTGTGTCTGTGGGTTTCCTTCACTCCTGAAAGAGGGGGGCGTCCGAGAGGGGGGGGGGGGGGCGCGAATCCTGGCCGGTGGCACGTGCGCGGCCCAGCGGGGGGGCCAGGGGCGTATTGAGATAAGAAGAGGCGCCATCTGGCCCTCGCTCGGACGTCCATTCCCTGTGCTTTTTTCGGTCTTGAGCGTGGTTGTTCCGCAGGATGCTCCCGGATGCTCCTGAATGGTCCCCGCCGACGAGAAGTGCACACGTCCGAGAGATACCAAGCCATGTAGTATTGAGAGATCTCATGGCACCAGCCTTGCAATCCACCCCCCCTACAGGGCAGTTGTTAATACATAGTTTTTTTGTTTTGAAACATTGGAGTTTAATACATGGTTAATGTATGAAAACATGTATGCATGAACCCATGGTTGTTTTAATACTGAATCCCTGCATTTTGAATCCACGATCCGCACGCGGAGCATGTATTGAAAACGGCACTGTAGTCATCACGCCCCTCCCTGGCCGCCCCCGAGGGATGACGGAGAGCTCCGCCGAGAGGCGGCGCGCCCCCCGGGGGGAGAAGGCAGGAGGGGGGCGGGCCCGGGGGAAGAGCTCCTCGAACGAGGCCCCGAAGGCCTTCGGCCTGCTGCGGCACACTCGGGTCGGGCGACAAGGGGGGGGATAGCAAAGGGGGGGGCGCCTCCCGGCGCTGGAGACGGCCATGTCTCGAGGAATGGGCCCCTCGGTGGGGCCGAAACCAGCTGCATGCAGCAGATTTCGTACCCCCCCCTTTCCCTATTCCCCCCCTTTCGTCCGACCCGGCACACGTTTTCGGGGGGGGGGGGGAGGAACCAGAGGGGGGGTATCACAGGGCTGAACCCAAAGGGTGTGTTTCGTTTTCGTTTTGTCTTCGTTCTTCCTCGCGTTTGTCTCGAATCCGCCGTTACCGCAAAACGAAGTCGAAACGAAAACGGCCCACGAAATCGCAAAAAAACACCGTTTAGGTCCAGCCCTGGGGTATACTGTAACGCCTCCCCCCCGCCGTGTGCCCGGTGTGCACGGCGGCAGTGCCCAGAGCGCACTGGGGGGGAGGGGCGTTACGTTATAGGGGGGGAGGAGGGGCTGGGGGCTAATAATGTCCATTACGCCCCAAGCAATAAAGAAACACGCTCCTAGGGGAATGAGTAATGACATAAACATAAAACTCGGAGGTCCGCGCGGGTTCCTCGGATCGGTGCTGGGCCCACCGGCAGTACCTCTGGCGCCGCCCCTGGCGCGCTCCGCGCGCCAGGGAAGGGGGTCCAGCGCGGCTCTGAGAAATCCGCGCGGACCTCCGAGTTGTTATGCTTCATGCCATCCTTCGCTCCCCTACGCTAAGACAAATGCCTTCGAGGCCTCCTCAGAAGCCACTTGCGGCTTCTCCGACGGCCCGAGGGTTTCTGAGAGGCCCCGCCGCATTCCGAGGTCTGCCCCGCCCGGCTCACGTCTCCCCCCCCCTCGGCGCGCCGCCGAGCCGAGCAGTGGGTCGGCGGCGCCTCCAAAGGCTGTGGTTTGCAGAGGGCGCGGTCCGCAGTCGGCACCCTGGGGACCCTCCTGGGGGGCACCCCAGGGGGCGTGCGGGGACCTCGATGGAGTTCCCCCGCGCTCCGAGGGGACCCGACGAGGACAGCGTCGTGCCTCCCAAGGCCCCAACGGTGCCGACCGCAGGCCACACCCTGGCGTAACCATACCCGTTGTGTAGTCGCCGAGGTGGGGGAGGTGCTCATGGAGAACGGTCAAAGTTGAAGGGGCACTGGGACACACAAATATGAATATACACACAAATCCCAGGATTCCCCATCTTTTCCATTACTTTTTGGGGTTTGCGTCTTCACCGCCACAACTTCAGAAGGGGGGCAGACACAGCGCCGATGCCCCTTCTCCCCAGACCTCTACCTGGCGCATCCTGACCAGAACTTCTCGGGGAGAACCCAGCCGCTTGGCGACGAGGGGGTCTTTCAGGCCAAGCAGCGACATCGGCAAAGCAGGAGCTCGACCACAAAAACCCTTCCACAAGAAACCCAACCCTGAGGCCCCAGCACGTCAATTGACTTCTGGTGTGGGAGCGTCACGCTTGCCCTGGCAAAACCATCGGAGCCCAAGAAACCCAGGGCACCCTGGAGGCAAGCAGGGTGCCTCTTGGCATGGGTTTCTCCACTGCAGCGGCATCGGTATGTCCTCCTCCTCCTCCTCCTCCTCCTCCTCCTCCTCCTCCTCGTCCTCCTCGTCCTCCTCCTCCTCCTCCTCCTCGTCCTCCTCCTCCTCGTCGTCCTCCTCCTCCTCCTCCTCCTCCTCCTCGTCCTCCTCCTCCTCCTCCTCCTCCTCATCCTCCTCCTCCTCCTCCTCCTCCTCTGGGAGTCCGCGAATATCTCCGCCGATTGCGCTCCGCGGCCCCCGGCTGGCCATGGAGATCAGGCGGAGCACGCGCAGCGCCTTCGCCAGCCGGAAGATGCGCAGCATCCGCATCCAGGACACGTTCACGAGGACCTCCTCGGCGCGGGCAGTGATGAGCACGTTTTCCACCACCACCACCATAAGTTGGATGGGGCGAAGGGGGAGGAGGAGGAGGAGGAGGAGGAGGAGGAGGAGGAGGAGGAGGAGGAGAAGGAGGAGGAGGAGGAGGACCCCCCCCTCCAACTTATGGTGGTGGTGGTGGTGGTGGAAAACACGCTCATCAGGCAGGGGACATGTGGGCGCGGCAGTGCCAGGACGGGGAGGCTCTTGAGACCACCAGGCCCAGGCCTCCCCAGGGGCCTCTTCCTCCTCCGCTCCTTCGGGGGCGCGGGCGGTGTCGGGACAGAACGACTCTCTAGGACTACCAGGCCCCGAACTCCCCCCGCGTTCTCCTCTCCTTCGAGGCCCGAAGCTCACAGACATGCTCGCAGCCTTCCAGCACCCGAGGCCTTCCGCGGGTGCCCGACGAAGGTGTTGGCACTCTTCGGCCACGGGGTGAAGAGCCGGCCCCCGGGAAGGGGGCCAGACCAGCGGGGGGGGGGTCCACGCCGCGCCAAAAGCACGACGTCGGAATCCTGGGTCCGACGACTAGTTTGCTTCCATCTGGGCAGTGTTAACCAGCCTCGAACTTATCCCTATCCCTAAGATGGGCGAGCAAAAAGCGAGGACAATCTTAGGGATAGGCCCTCAGAAACTGAGGGAATAGTTAAGATCGGCATCGAAGTGAGGTGATGTCAAACATAGGGATAGGGATGTGTTTCAAACTGGGAAGGTGTTGCTCGACGTCGGCCTCGGAGGACGCCAGGCGCGACCCTGCCAGGGGCACGCGCTGCCGTTCCCTGGAGCCCCGCTCGGTGCGATTCTGCCGTGCCTGGCCGCCCGACGACCTCCCTTGCCCTGCAGTCGTCTCTGGATGGGCTGGTGGCTCCGCTGGGGGCCGTCTCTGGATGGGATGGAGGGGGTACAGTGGAGGCCAGTCCACAAGACACCACCCACGAGAAGCCCAACCCCGAGGCCCCAGGGCTCGAGCAGGGGATCGACTACAGGATGTCCATTGATTCTTTGGGGGGCGCGTCACGCGGTCCACCGCAAGACCATCGAAACCCACGACACCCAAAGCACCCTGGAGGCAGGCAGGGCGGCTCCTGGCACGGGCCTCCAGCGTACAGTCAACCAGCACAGCAAGCAGGCGCGATGAGGATGCAGGGGGGCCTTGGACGACATAGCCCCTGTTATTGGAGGCTTCTGGGGCTTAGTGCGCCCCGTTCCAGTTCTGATTCCGGAGCCGTTTTTGTGCGCCCACTCCGAAGCTCTTCGAGCGGGGCGCGGCCAGCGAGAGCGGCGGAGGATGGACCGAGAAGGCCAGGATGCAAAGGGTGCCCTTGGGAAAGGTGGCCCGCCCTTGCTGGGCGGGTTGCCTGTGTAGCAGACAGGCGCAGGCCCTCCCGGATCTCGAGCAGGGACCGACCGTCCCAGCATTCCTATAGTCCTACCACGAAGCGTTCTTAGAACCCGAACGTACTAAGAACAGAAGCAATGCTCTTAGAACACAAACCTGGTGTGATAAAAACAAGAGAGACTCCGCCAGAAATGCTCCAAGAACACCTCGTGGAAACCACAAAACAAAGGTTCTTAGAGCATTGCTTGGTAGGGCCATAGGCGAGCCAGGACGCTTCGCCACTGCTTGACGGAGCTTAGAGGCATCCTAGATGGCGTCGGAGTAGATGGGGTTGGAAGATCGCACCGCATCGCCGACACATAGCGATACATCGCCGATGCATCGGTGATGCATCGGCGACATCGGCGGCATCGGCGACGCCAGCGTGGAGAAGATCGGGCTCCGTATCGAGCCGCAACGCCGATGCATCGTCGAGGCGGCGCGATCCTCCGACACCATCTGCTCGGAACCCCATCTAGGAGGCCTGGACAACTGCCGCCGCGCCCCGAGCGGGAAGGACCCGGGCACCCCGCCCGCCTCGGCGCGCCCCCCCCCCCCTCGAGCCTCGCCACGCATCGCTCGGCCGCCCGGTCGGTCCCCCGTGCGGCGGCTACTGATTTTTGCGTGCGCAAATTGGGCGCCCGAACTATCCGGGGTAACTCGGGTCCGGGGTAAGTCGGGTTCGGAATCCCGAAAAACCAACCCGAGTTAACCCTGACCCGAGTTACCCCTGATGATTCGGGGCTCTGGACGCCCGACTTGTCCGGGGTAACTGAGTCGGGTCCGGGGTAACTCGGGTTCGGAATCCCGAAAAACCAACCCGAGTTGGCCCTGACCCGAGCTACCCCTGATGATTCGGGGCTCCGAACATATGGCTTCGGAAGACGATCCAAACTCTGCTCCTCGAGGGTGCTCGCGCCGGGAAGCATAGTGCGCACGGCGGAGCGAGGCCAGGCGACGGGTGAGGGCGGCGGAGACCCTCGGGGAGCACGCCGCATCGGAGGTCGCCGGTCTGTGGCGCCATGCGCAGCTGCCTCGACTCGGATCGGTTCGGAGCTGCCACCCTGCGAGGCCGCGCTCGAGCGCACGCGCCCCGTCGACCCGGGTCCTCGAGAAAACAGGTGTACATCCCAATGAGGACAAGAGAGAAGTCCGCCAGCCCTCTGAAGTTGAGGGGGCCTGCGAGAAGTATGATCTCAGAAGCCGCATCCCCCCCCCAAAAAAAAAGCAAACTTTCTCCTCGGCTCTCTAGGAGTTCTCTGGGCAAAGTGAGCAGAAACAGAAAGTCGTGAAGCCAGGCGCGGAAAAAAGAGGCTCCTTATCGTGCCTCCTGGCATCTATCGGGAAGGCGCTGGTGGCAGGGAATCTGCCAACGCTTTCGCATGGGGGGGAACTCTTCCTAAAGTCGTTTCCCAAACACATCCCAGGAGGCCCTGGCGGTGACGGGGAAGTAATGGGGCGGGGATGGAAAAGGAGCGGGTGGTGAGGCCAACTTGTTTTGTATATTCGGGTGGCCGTGTCTGCCCTATCGCGCCACTATCCGCGCCGAATCCGCTTCGAATCCACGCAACATGTCGAATCCATGTGGATTCCACGTTGGATCCGCATCGGATCATCGTCAACTCCACGCCTAAGACAAGAACTTTTAAAACACATGACGCCCCCCCCCAAAGATGCAAAGCAAAATACACATCTTTCGGAATCATTGGGTAGAAGCATGAAGCACGGAAACGTCGGAAACAAATTTGACCTCCGTGAGCCCCACAGAGACGAAGGATAAAAAACAATACGGGCTTGGTGGGCATGCTCCTCCCGCAATCCGTCCTGGCCAAGCTTGCGACCTACCGACATTCAAAAACACATATAGTACTCAGAGTTTCTTAATTAACATCGGGGGGGCGTCACCCCCGCCGCCAGCCCCACATCGACCCCGTCGCGGGCAGCCACCGCGCGCCGAAGGCGCTCCGATCCCCGTCGCGTCGCGACGACGAGGCGAGGTTGACCCCCGTCGGGGGGGGTACCCCCCCACGCTTATTAGGAAACCCAGGGTAGGGCTGGTGGCATCGCCATACAACAAAAAACAATGTATACTAGGGTGGTGGCAATCGGGACCCGAAGGGGATTTTCCCATGGCTCTGGAGCTCTACCCCGTCAGGAAGCACTGCCTCCCTTCATCTCTGTTTCAGCCCTTCCCGTTGGTCTCAGCGTGGTCATTCCTGTATTCCTTTCTCTCCCTCTCCCTCTGTCCCTGGCCCTCACAGAGATGTGAAGGAGGAGGGAGAGAAAGAGAGACGGACTCTTCATCTCTCTCTCTCTCTCTGTCAACCCGATGCCCCCCCCCATCTCGAGGAATGCTTAACATATGCGCTCTCTTCCCCCTCCTCACCTCTCCATATCTTGCGGCGCTTCTTTTACCGCCGACACGCCGAGACCAATACTGCTTTCTGTGCTTTCTGCCGCGTACATGCATCTGTGAGCAGGCTACATATATAGCTCCGTACACGTCGCCCTCTTTCCCCAACAAATGAACACCCTCCTAACACCAAGTGCACCCCCCGACCTCCCAAATATATACTGGCCGTCTCCTTGTGTCTTTCTCTCTCTCTCTCTCTATATATACGAATATGTATCACTCTGCATACATCCCTCTTTTCTCTTTCCCTCCATAATTCCACAATTGCATGTAGACCAAGAAAGCGAAGCACTTGATGCGGACTATGGAACATCTGCCTGTGTCTCTCTCTCTCGCTCTCGCTCTCTCTATCTCTTTATTTGCGCGCGCTCTCCCTCTCTCATGCGTGTGAAAAAAGACGAGGAGAAGGATGAGAACCACCTGGATGTTGACACCCTGTCCGGACGCATCAGGGATAAATAGAGTATGGGGTCTGCTGCATTCCGAATGGCGTCAGATTGAAACCCTATTCGGATGCAATGGGAATCCTCTGGCTCTGGGATCGGCTCCGTTACTATTGAGAGGAGAAGGAGGATGATGACGACGAGAAAGGAGGATGATGAAATGGGGCGACGCAAGGACCAGCAGCAATACGATGAGGAGGATACCGATGATCACGAGGCTGTGGATAGGATGTGGAAGAGGATCGGGAGGAAGATGTGGACGAGGACGGACAGGAGGGATGAAGGGGCAACGTGAGGATCGGCAACAAAACAGCTTAACCTCAGCATTATCATCCTGCAGTTCCCTTGCACCTCCCTCCTCGCATCACTCCTTCTCGCCCTCCTTATGCCGCTTGTTAAAATCAGCATCGCCATCATCATCATCATCACCATTAGCAACATCAACAAGAACATCATCATCATCAATATCATCAGCAGCATCATCATCATCACCAACATCATCGTTATCATCATCGAATGCGTCACCATCTACGTCTCCTCGTCAACCTCCTCTGCAGATAGAACTCTCAACATTGTCTTCCCGTGTCCACTCTGTTTCTTCCCTATCTGATCGCTCATCCTTGCTATCCTGTCCCCCGTCCTCTCACTAACATTCGTAACATCAACATCATGTTCGTCATCATCACCACTACCCTCATTATCATCATCGTCGACGTCGTCATCATCAACTACTATGGTCAATGGTAAAATCTGATCCAAAACAATCCCCAAACAACCCCCCAGAGAACCCGGACAACCCCTCCAACATGCATACCATAAACGTCCCAGCATGCGATTGTGGATGGCGCTCGAGCGGTAGGACACTACCCACATTCTTAGGCAAATGACCGGCGCTGAGGCGGGTGGATGTGGCCAGCGCGAAGGCGACATCACCACTTCCAGTCGGGGATGTAGCCAGAGCTCGGGCGAGAACACCTTTCCAAATCGCGGATGTTGCTGGCACTCGAGGAGCAGCACCATGCATACCCAATAAAAGATGTGGTCGTCGTTCAGGCGAGAGTACTGTTCCCAATCAGGGACGTACCGCGCAGTGCTGCAAGGATGTCTCAGGCGAAACCCACTGACCTCCCAAAACCCAGCGGAGGTACCGCTCAACGACAAAGTGCGCCGACTACGAGAGGCGCAACACAGGAGGACGCATTTCTAAGGAGCAGGGGCTGACGAGGAAGAGGAGGAGAGAACGGAGGAGGAGGAGGAGGAGGAGGAGGAGGAGGAGGAGGAGGAGGAGGAGGAGGAGGAGAGGAGGGCTTCCCTGGTTGTGACATACTTTTTTACGGTATGTATGAGAATGGCACGTGCACGCGCTGGCAAGGCAACGCGGCCAAGACAACCCCTCGGACAACCCCGCAAGGATCCGGCCATCCCCCCCAACACCCCCCGTTGGACGAGCCGCCCCAGCATATTTTCCGTCAGAAAGATTACGCCTTCTCGTTCACCTCCTCAGCTGGCAAGAGTCCCAACATTACCCGAATGCGCCCCCCTGCTTCTTCCCCCTCTTATCGTTCATCCTCGCCCTCATCCTGTCGCTTGCCCTCCTCACCATAGCATATCCTCCTCCTCCTCCGCCCCTTTTTCTCGTAGGAAGTGTAGGAGCGCAGGGAAAGAAGAGTGCAGAGAGGATGGGATGAGGAGGAAGAGGCGGGGAAGAAGGAAGATGGCGGGGATTATGGCGACGAGGAACAGGATGGCGGAAGAGAAAACATGAATGAGAGAGCACGGAGAGGAGGAGCAGGACGACCACGAGGACGAAGGAGGATGTAAGGGGGGGCGACGCGATGGTCAGCAGCAATACGACGAGAATGAAGACGATGACCATGAGGACCATGAGGATTGGAAAGGTATGGAAGAGGAGCATGTGGCCTATGTGGACGAAGACGGAGATGAGGGATGGGGGGGCGACGTAAGGATCCACAGCAAGACGGACGAGGACAAGGAGGACGATGATCAGGAGGATGAGAGGGATGAGGGCCACGATGACTAAAATGAATGTTGCAGCAGAGGATGAACATGAGGATAGAGAGGAACATGAGGATAGGGAGGAACGCTTGTCCTCCTCATCATCAGATACTCCTCCTCGTCCGTTTCCTCTGCTGATAGGAGAGGTCGGGGGCGGAGGGAGAAGAGGAGAGGAGGAAAGGAGGCCAGCCCTCGGAAGCTGAGGTTGGTCATTACTCGCATGCCAACTGTTGAGGGCCGATCAAAACGCGAATGATATGATACGGAGGGGCGCAACCATTGGCATACTGATACATATATATACACATACACATATACGCATAGCTATACCATAGACATACCAGTATATGTATATATATGTGTGTACATAGCTGTACTGTGCGTATCTGCAGGTATGTGTATTTGTGTGCATACATACGTATACAGATGTACATGTAGGTGCGCGTGTCTCCACATGAGTATACATGTAGGCACGTTTGCACTGGAAAGAACATCAACAAACACATCATACGGACCGTGCCCCCTCATACGGCCCCGCGGCGCGCAGCGTATGGAGAGACTGTCACGCCCTGCGCTACTCGCAGCTGCATACGGTCGGACCCATCGCCAGGCTGCGCTTGAGACTGCATGCGAGTGCTGAACAGATGTGTGCACATGTTTGCAGACACGCCTCTAGCGCCCGCAGAGCGTGAACAACCCTACCAAGAATATAGTATGCCAACGCTGTGATGCCGCGTCAGACGCATTAGGTGCACTTGCGCTTCACATGGAAACGCGGGTGTAGGCTCGCCGATGGCGTTGCGTACAGATCAGAGCTCTTGCGTTGGAACTAAGTACGGTGCTCGTCTAAACGAAGCCACCGAATCCCTGTATGCAGATGCTAGCGCGAAGCGACATGTATCTAGCCAGTTGTACCTCCAATTGCTATCGCAGAAGAAGTACAAGCGGTAGCGCCATAACTTGATGAACAACTCGAGCGAGTATACACCTAAAAATCCGCCAACATGCCGCGATGCACGAACGGAGTGTCCTCAGGCCCTTGTTCACAATACTGTATAGGTCTCGGGCGCTCTTTGGGGATCTCTGGGGGGTGCGTCGCACGACGTGACTTTCCCAGAGGCCTCAGGAGTGCGGTTCGGAACCCTCGCTTCCAACACGTCCTAAGATGGATTCCAGGGACTGTCCTGGGGCTATCTTGGGTGGCTTCTTGGGCCGCCTTGGAGGCCCTGCGGGTCGGCTCAAGAGACCGACATTGTTGCAGACCTTACAGAGAGCGTGATCCACCGCCGCTTTACTGTGGAAAATTGCCGCCCTTTTCCTCCGGAACCCGGGGGTCCCCCCCCCTCCGAAAATCCCCCCCCCCTGCTGGAACACCTCCCCCCCCCCCCTTCTCTTCCCTGGCAAACCCCCTCCCCTCCCCTAACCCCCCCCCCCCTTCCCCTCGAAAACTGGGGGGGGGGGTCACTACCGGTTCGAACCCCCCACCCCCCCCCTCGAAAACCGGAGGGGGGGGTCACTACCGGTTCGAACCACTGAGCTGTCCCACTGTTCCCACCACTGTCCCCACTGTCCATACCACTGTCCCCACTGTACCTCTGTCCCATTGTCCCACCGCCGTCCTCGCCACCGCCTTCACCACTGTCCCCACCACCACTGTACCCTCCACTGTCCTACTGTTTCCACCCACGTTCCCACTGTCCCCACACCACTGTCCCCACCACCACCGTCCCCACCACTGTCCCACTATCCCCACTGTTCCCACCATTGTCCTCACCATTGTCCCCACCACTGCCGTCCCCAGCACTGTCCCTCTGTCTCCACCACTGTCCCGCTGTCCCCTCACCACTGTCCCCACCACCACCGTCCCCACCACTGTCCGCACCCCCCCTCGGTTTTCGAGGCGGGGGGGGTTCGAACCGGTAGTGACCCCCCCCGTTTTTCGAGCTCGAGGGGGGGGGAGGGCCCGGGGGGGTTCGAATTGGTAGTGACCCCCCCCCTTTTCATGATGAACTGGGGGGGGGGGGAGGGGTTCGAACCGGTAATGACCCCCCCCGGTTTTCCGAGGGGGGGGGGGGGGGAGGGGTTCGAACCGGTAGTGACCCCCCCGGTTTTCCGCCAGCAGCGGTAGAACACGCTCTTTCAGACCTTAAGATCTTAGTGTGATGTCCGAATGCCCGCCTGTCCCATATGGAGAAAATAGAAGACTGCCCAGGACGCCGCAAAGACCCAGCCAAGACTGCCCTCGAGGCTACCAAAAGGGGCCCAAGAGTCTCCCAAGAGGTCCCCAGGAGTCGAGCCTCTCAGCCCAAGCTGGCCCCCAAGACAGCCATGAGGCCCCAAGGAGGCTTCAAAGAGGCACCCAGGAGGCCCCGAGAGACAGTTAGGTCCCCAGACGCCATCAGGAGGCCCACAGGAGGCTCCCAAGAAGTACCCAGCCCAGCTCCCAAGAGCCCCCAAAGAGTCCCCATAGGAGGCTCACGAGACCCGAAGGGGCATCCAAGTGGCCGCTCGTCCACGACCCAGGCGCGGTTACGGGATAGGCCGAAGGCCACTGGATGCGCAGCCCCTGTGGTCTTGCCACAAGGGTGCCCGGCTTGCTGAACCCTTCTGATTTTGGGATTGGCTCTTCTTCCTTACAGGAACTCTCCCAGGGGGCTTCGGCGCGTCCCGCTGGCCACCCTGAAGACCTGGCTGCAAACAACCATCCCGGTCCAAACGGCACGGGGGGGGCGGGCTTCCTTCGGAGGAGGCACGGGGAGTTTCCTGGAGGCCCTCCAGCGTTCCAAGAAGCCTGGATGGCCTCCACGTTCGCCCAAGATGGTCCAAGATGGCCTCCAAGACGGCCTCCAAGAGGGTCCGAGATGCCTCAAAGTCCACCCGAGAGGCCACCAAGACGGCCCACGCAAAGCCTCAAGAGGGCTCAAGACGGCCCAAGAGGCCCCAAGAGACCTCCAAGACGGACCAGGAGAACTTTCGGAGGGCCTCCAGGAAGGCCCGAACGGCCCAATATGCCCCCAAGACGGCCCCAAGAGGGCCCCAGGACGGCCCAAGAGGCCTCAAAGACGCCGGAGATGGCCTCCAAGACGGCTCTGGAGCACCCCAAGAGGCCCCCAAGACGGCTTCCGACGGCATCAGACGGGCCAGAAGCCCACCAAGACGGCCCAAGATGGCTCCAAGATGGCCCAAGACGGCTCAAGAGGCTCCCAAGATGTCTCCAAGACGGCCCCAGAGGCCTCCTTGAAGACAAGGAAGGCCCGAAGAGGCCTGGGCCATGGATGGTTCATAGGTTTCTGAAGGATGTGTTTGGCATGTGCTTCTTGTCGGCCTTCCGACAGCCCGAGACGGCCCAGGAGCCCTCAGAGATCGCCCCAAGATCGCACAGGAGGCCTCCAGGATGGCCCCGGAGCGGCCGAGGCCCCCGAGACGGCCCCAAGAGGGCCCCGAGACGGCCCAGGAGGCCACGAAGACGCCCGAGACGGCCTCCAAGCTGGCCCTGGAGCACCCCAAGAGGGCCCCAAGTCGGCCCAGAAAGGCCCCCAAGCCGGCTTCCGACGGCGTCAGACGGGCCAGGAGTGCCCTAAGACGGCCAAAGGAGCCCCCGAGAAGCCCAAAAGGCCCCCAAGAGGCCCAAGGAGGCCCCCAAGATGCCTCCAAGAGGCTCCCAGGAAGCTCCCAGGAGGCCCCAAGAGTGCCCCAGAGGCTCCTAATATGCCCCTTCATCCTCCTCTTCCTCCTCCTCCTTCTCTTCCTCCTGATTTTCCCCGCCATCCTCGCTCAAGTGTTCCCCGAAGGGTGTCCACAACGGTTGGGGAACACATGGTCCGATAGCCTGGCAAAAATCTTGCCACAACACTCGGCCACATGGGCGATTCCAAAAGGCAGGGGGCGGCGGTGATTCGCCGTCGGCGTCTTCGATACAAGCTCGCCGATTACAAAAAAAACAGTTGGATCTCGGTCGTAGTGCTTGATCTCCGTGTCGGCGGCATACGTCATGAACAAGCAGTTGACGAGAATTACGAAGTAGATACCGACTAGAAACGTTGTACTGTCTGCGAAGCGCGACACGAAGTCCGTTCGCCTGGGCGCTTCCACCTTCGGAGGTCCAGAGACACTTCAACCCACCAACATCTAGAGGCCTCCCAAATGGGGCCCGAGTAGATGGTGTCGGAAGATCACGCCGCATCGCCGATGCGTCGGCGACATCGGCGATGTATCGGCGACGCCGGCGTGGAGAAATCGGGATCCAGATCGAGGCGAATCGCCGATGCATCGGCGATACGGCGCGACTCTCCGACCCCATCTATTCGGGCCCCACTAAAGAGGCGACACACTTCAACCCTACACCGTATTCACATGCTGACCCACCTCTTTCAACCAGTCTGCATAGGCAAGACGGGAGGATGCACTTCAGGTTCGCCATCGGTCGGAAAGAAAATAGTAGAAACATGAAGTAGGAAGGCGGTGGAAGTATTTTGGGCTTCCGCACACCCCCTGAAGAAGAAGAAGGACGAGAGACAATCGCTCAACTCTTGAGGTAGAAAGGCGGTTAAAGTAGACTGGGATCTGGGGATCCAGAAATACCTACTTTCAACGATCGGCGTGTGCGCCTCTGGCGAAAACCGCAGCAAACCTTTCTGGCGGAGCTTGGGTGAAGACACGAAGGTCCCGATTCCCGAGGCCTACCGAGGCCTAGTGTGGCAGAGACTCGGACTTGCCCTGCGTCTACCAATAACCCACTTGACCATCTTGGGCTGGGAGTGAGCGAGCCAAACCAGTGTCTAGAGGAACAACCAACTGCAGAAACATAATCCCCCGACCCTGTCTGCGTGTTTTTGTTTTTG
This sequence comes from Prorocentrum cordatum, assembly GCA_963575745.1. Lineage (NCBI taxonomy): Eukaryota > Dinophyceae > Prorocentrales > Prorocentraceae > Prorocentrum > Prorocentrum cordatum. The sequence goes on along the minus strand of CAUYUJ010014649.1, from coordinate 6,882 downwards.
TTCCGTCTGAGTCGTCGCCGCCGTCGTCGTCGTCGTCACGGGTTCCCCTCCCTGTTCCCCTTGGCCATCTTCCTCAAGCGTTTCAGCCAGAGGGAAGCCGAGCAACGTCGTAATAGAGTCGAAGGGAAGCCCCTTCCCGATGATCTCTCAACCGCCAAGGGGGAGGGGGGTCCCCGGGTGGGTGGGTAAGGGGAGTCCCAGGGTAGTGTTCGGTCGGGCATATCCTCCTACGGGCGGATTTTGGAGGAAGGATGAAACAGATTCAAACAAATCGTCCCCATACGATTGTTTGACTATTTTTGAACATACCTCCTGTAGAGGGACACGCCCGACTTCAGGGTAGGGTGTTGGGGGGGGGGGTGCCTGGGGTTGACCCCCCCGGGGGGGTGGGCACCCCTCGCCGGGCGAGACATCGGCTCCAGATCATTCGCGTCGTTGTCGTCATCGCCGTCGCCGTCGTCGTCGTCGTCGTCGCCCCCCCTCAAGGGCGGCGATACTGCCCGTGAGGCAGATCGAATTTCGGAAATAACCCACTTGCCGTTCTTGGTTGAAGGGGCCCTGGGACACACAAATAAACAGACACAAATAACAGCATTCCCCATATTTTCCCATATCTTCTGGGTTCCTGTCTTCCCCCCCACTGCCCATCTTGCCCCACATTTTTGCCTGGGAGCGGACGATGAATGGTGTCTGTGTGCTTCTTTCCCTCCTGATTGGTTGGGGGTCAAGGGGCCACAGATGCCCAACACCGGTGCGTGCACGCCCCACAATTTGAGCTCCCGCGGGGCCGGATCCGGTGGACCCCGCCAGGACCTCCCGGGTTGTGGGAAGGAACGCACTACTCTGCGGGGCTGCCCGGCGCCGGCCCCTCGTGCCGAGGCCGCGGGCCCCGCTGTACGGCCCGCGCTCCGAGAGGTCGCGAACCCCGCGAGCGCGGTCGCCTAACTTTTCATCACAACGACTCCTCTGGTTACGCCTTTTGAATCATATGACGCACAGCTGTGTTCGCACTCGTGCGTGTGCACGCCCGCTGCCGTTCTGTGTCAGGCACCTTCTGATACCGTGCCTCGCGGAAAAAAAACAGCGGCACGATATCGTCAATGGAGGACGCCACAATGGGGCATGAGCAGATTGGATGTTGGAAGGGCGCACCGCACGCCGATGCATCGGCGATGCATCCGCGGCGTCGGAGTAGGAACGGCGATGCTGCGCGATCATCTGACCCCACTTTGGCATGGCTTCGGGTTGCGCACGGAAAGACCCCCTGGTAGTCCTGGCCGGCCTCAACGGGCACCACGAGGAGTGCCAGCTATCTATCACCGCCTCTGTCGGCGCACCTGGGGCATTCCGCGCCCTAGGGTTGAGGTATTGTGACCGCCCAGGAATACTCGGGGGGCCTGCTGAGGCTAGCTTGGACTGCTGGCGGATCTGTGCGCGACCCGACGCCTTAACCACCCCATCTACTCCAGCCTCGTTTGTGCGCCCTGGAGCTCATAATCGGAAACTGGAACATACACATTACCAGTGGCGGGTTGTTGTTTCAATCCCACGACTTTCTGACGGTCGGGGACGACGTCGGGGTGCTGTGGTGTATACGTTTCCCGGTTGTCCGAGGGACACAACAAAAACACTGTATACACCAGGATCCCGTATACACCAGGATCCGCGTTCCTGTGCGAAGTTCAGCATGGTCGGAAAACGCGTCGGTGTATAGAGTTCATTTCTCGACACAAAGCCAAACCCGCCACGACAGCATGTCTCGTACTTCGCGCCCAGGCAGTGCGTGCGCGGCTGGGCGCGTGGCGTAGCGGCGTGAGGGCCCGCGGCCGTGAGAATCGAGCGTCCTGGCGTGCCGAGAGACAGTGGAGGCGGGCCGTGTCGTGGTGCTCGTTGTGCCGCTGCTCAGGGACGCCCTGGCGCTGCCCACTCTGACGGAGGAGAGGTGCAGAGCGCGTCCATAGACAGCTCCCTAGAGGCCTCCTCGATGGGGTCGGAGTAGATGGGGTCGGAGGATCGCGCCGCATCGCGGACACATCGGCGTCGAGGTCGGAGTAGATGGGGTCGGAGTAGATGGGGTCGGAGGTCGGACGTGGGCGACGCACCGGCGACGTCGGGATGGAGAAAATCGGGCTCCGCATCAAGCGGCATCTCCGATGCATCGGCGGTGCGGCGCGACCCTCCGACCCCAATTACTTCGACCCCATCCAGGAGGCCTGGATTCACACACTGCGGCTGCTACCACAGTACGATACACGCCTACGGCAGCGTGAAGGAAATGACGCGACAGAGGGTGTGTACACGAGTGGCCACGCGCACGCCACAACGCGCGTATCGGTCTCCCGCTTGGCAAGGCGCCCCCCGGGTCGGGCAACATGCTGTACGTGGGGACGGGATGTGGTGGGAATTCGACATGCACAAACTAAGCGAGGGAATCCTCCTCCTCGTCCTAGCGAACATGGTCGGCGGCAACGGCCGTAAGGCCTTCGCAACAAGTGGTGACCTGGCGCTGTGGTGCCGAGAAGTGGCGGTATCGTTGCGTCACTGCGTCGCCGACGATGCGAGCGACCGTGGGGATGGGGGCACCGACGACGGCGCGCACGATGACGAGAAGGGTGCTAGCGATGGTACTTAACAATCGCTGCTTCGCCGCCTTCGACGTGAGGGGCTACCATCGTGCCACACGCAGAGGCAGGCTGACAGACACAAAGAGTGCCGATGGCGCAGCGATGGTGTTCGCACACGATGGCACAACGATGGTGACGGCGCAACGCGTCGGCAGCCCGAGAGGAGGGGGGGGCTCTGCCGAGCGAACTGCGCACGGAGACCGCGGGGAAGAGAGGAGGACGGCCGCGGGGGCCTTGATAGCTTAGGGAGCCCGTGGATCTGGCGCGTGGGCGCCAGACACACTTTTTGGTCGGCGGGAAGAGAGCGAGCCTCTTCCGCCAAAAGCTAGGCGGGCGACGCACAGCTTTTTTATCAGGGAGGCAGGGCACGGGAGGGCGGGGCCTCGGGCGCGTGGTCGCCAGGCACACGCCTCGGGGAAGGAAGTCACCCCCGACACAACAGGCCCCTGCCGCCTCACGAGGCGACGGAGCGCGCCGAGTCTGCACGGACACGGGACCCGTCGCCAGTCCGCGCTCTTTGATCCATGGCTGCGGTTCGCCCCCCTCCAGAAGATGAAGGGGCCCCAGGACACACAAGTAAATACACACAAATAAAATTATTCCATATGTTGTCCCATATTTTCTGGGTTTTTGTCTTCCCCCCCACTGCCCATAGTTTCCCATATTGTCCTGGGAGTCGACGATCAATTGTGTCTGTGTGTTGTTTCCCCTCCTGAGGAAAGACCGCACCACCATCACCTCTCCCCCTCGAACCCACGATGGTGCCGCCATGCCCCACGCAGGAGCCGCGGCCAGCCCCGAGGTCGCGGGCGAGGACGACGACAGCAGTACACCAAAGTAGCACAGCACATTCCCAACAGAACCAATCCACGCCGCGGATTCCCACTTCAACCACGCACCCAAGAACGGTGTAAGACCGCTCGGCCCCTTCACTCGGACTGCAGTGTGTGCAGCCTGTGTGCGTGCGCGTCGTCTGGAGCGTACAACGCTGCCACGACGGCCCAAGAGGCCTCCAACACCGCCCGAATACAACCTAAGGGGCCCCCAACGGGACTCCAAAACGGCCCAAGAGGGCCCTACCCAGGAGGCCACAAGACGAGCCCAAGAGCACACCCGAAAAAGGCCCCCAACGTGGGAGCACGGGCTGACGTTTCGAGTCCGCCACCCCAAAATGGCACCAACATCTCCCCAAATGCCCCCGAGGAGTCCCTCAAGAGGCCCCCAGGCGGCCCTCAAAAGGCCCGCGAGGGACCCAAAGAGGCACCACAGGAGACCGAAAGGGACACCCACGAGGGTACCCCCCGAGAGGCATCCCCAGAGACCCCGAGAGGCATCCATCGAGATGACCGATGAGGCACCGTTCAAGGAAACCGCTGCCCTACAACCGAGGTGCGGTGATGGGTTGGGGCAACAACCACTACATGCATACATACATACCTACATGCATGCATATATACATACATCCAAACAAACATGCATGCAATCATGCATGCATGCATGCATACATACATGCATGCATACATACATGCATGCTTACACAAATACCTACTCTATGCAAACATGCATACCGTACATACATGTATGCATCCTACATGTATGCATGCATACTACATGCATGCATACATACATAATACATCACGCAAACTACCATATGGTGTCAGACCGCAAGAAGGACGGAAAAAAACACGGGGTGCTCTACCCCGTCTGTTTACTTTACACGCAAAGGTGTGATAGTTAAGCTATGCGAGCTCATCTTCGCAAAGCAGATAAAGACAGCCACAACCTCTGGGCTGGGCTGAGGGATCCACCCCTAACGACTCCCCCAAAACCGACCCCGAACCCCCAGCGGACATGACTTCTGCACGGCGCCGGATTTCGAGCACCGCGCGCATGTCAGGGCTGGCCTTGGGGGCTCGTCGGTGATGGTTCCCTCAGCCCAGCGGCTCTCTCTTGCTCGCTCATGACATTTTGGAGATCCGTCATCCTGACCTCGCCGAGAAGCTGAAGACGCCCATCCAACACCATCACGGGGCCCTTTAGCCGCGGGGCGAACTTCGCGATGACCTCCGCGAGTCTCGTGGGGTGGTTCTTATCCACCAGCTCGGACGTAACTGGGGCGCGTCCCGCAGTACCGACCCCACTCTCCCTGAGGCAGGGCCAACCCCACTCTCCCTGCGGCTGGCAACAGCGTCTCCGAAACCTACATGTGTTTGGTGATAACTTCGGTACGACTGGAACCTCGCGGGTGTTTCAGCACGCCGGGAATCCTGAGATTAGAGGAGCTCCAGGGAACGCAGTCAAAGCCGGTGTCAAGCAGACTCAGCCCCCTCACACGTGTACGCTGAACTGGCGCGCTTCGACGTCCCGATCGTTTTCCAAAACACCCCATCTCGAAAAAATGACCTGACGAACGCAGCCCGAGCAATGATGTACCCATACAAAAGCACCCCAGGCACATGCGGATGGAAGCGGCATCGGCAATACCAATGGCCGTGCGCTGCTGCACATGTGCCATGATGTTGTGACAAGAGAGTGCAAACGTATCCGGCGAAACGGACCCCATACCCCTCACACGCTCTCTTGTTCGAAAACTCTTCATCGATCACTTCGGAATGAAACCAACGTCAACGCAGGGCCCCCCTCCACCAGGAAATCCATTCCGATATTGATTCGTGTCGGGCGTGACGAACAAGCGGGCGGGGGGAAACTGCTTTGTCCCCCGGCGCGCCTACGACCCCAGGTGGTCCACGGGTTCTCGGCGGTTGTCCCGTGGGTTGCCCCGTGGCTGTTCGGCGGCTGTGGCAACAATCATCCTGATCGCAATCCGATGGTTGTCCTGGCGGTTGTGCAGCGGTTGTTCCACGATTGCCCCGTAGTTGCCGCAGATATTAGAGAGCGATTTCCGCGGCCACTGACGTGAAAAATATGGCGGGGTCACAAAAAACGACCCCCCCCTCCCCCTGGTACAATCCACTGGGGCATCCCTAAAACCTACCCAGCCCCCTCCCCCCACAACCCTATCCAGTCCAAACTCCTTCCCCGCGGAAAACCCAGAGAGCTCAAATCTCCCACCCCCCCGGGTGGAGGTGTTCGAACCCCACTCGCTTCCTTCCAGGGGAAGGGGGTCGAACAACCCCCCCTCCCTGCTCGATGCTGACAAACGACGATGGCGAACACCGGCGCCTGACCGCGTCGACGACAAACACGACGATTAAACGACGGACGCCCAACGACGACGAATGACGCCGACGACGACAGGCGACGGGCGACGACGACCACGACGACGACACACGACGAACGATGGTCGACGACGACGAACGACGGACGATGAACGACGACGACGGACGATGGAAGACGACGACGACAGCGGCGACGACCACGACGATGACGCTGGAGATAATGACAACGACGTCTACGGACAACGACGACGACGGACAAAAGACGACGACTACGAAAACGACGGAAAAGCACGACGACGACCACGGACGACAACGAACGACGACGGACGACGGACAACGACGACGACGACGAAAAAACGGACGAGGAAAAATAACGACGACGACGACGACTAAGAGGACCACGACGACGAACGACCAATGACGGACAACGACGACGACGACGACAGACGACAATGAGAACGACGACGACGGACGACGAACGACAATAAGGCGACGGAGAATGACAAATGACGACATACGACGATGATGGAGACGATGATGCCGATGACAGCGAACGACGGATGTCGACGACGACGACGACAGACGACGAACGACAGAGGACGATGTAGCATGCACAACGGACAACGGACCACGAAGACTAACGACGATCGACGAAATATGGACGACAACGACGATGCTGCACCCTGCCTCGTCCTACCTCCGAAAGAGCGCGCCACGAGGGACAGCGCCAGGAGGGGGGGGAGGTCCCTCCCTGGCTACCCACTCACCCCCTCTGCCACCTCTGCCGGAAGCCCCCCTTCCCCCCCCTCCCCCTTGCCCCGCTCGGCCCTCGCAGGCCACCCCTGCCTCGAACCTCCCCAGCTCCCAATTGGAGGCTCCCCCCCCCAAAAAAAAGGACGACGAAGACGACGACGACGACGACGACGACGGCAGCGGTGTGCGGGTTGGGCGCTCGCAGCGCCCAGCAGCAACAGCAGCCGCAGCATCAGCCGCACCAGCAACAGCAGCACCAGCACCAGCAGTCCCAGCAGTAGCACAAGCAGCAACGGCAGCAGCAGCAGCACCACCACCACCACCAT
>CAUYUJ010014648.1:377983-385483 GCA_963575745.1 Prorocentrum cordatum | reverse complement strand
CGATGGAGATGATGTTGATGATGATGTTGATGATGGCGGTGATTGTGATGATGATGATGATGATGATGATGCTGAAGTTTATGATGATGATGCTTATGCTGGTAATGATGGTAATGATGGTCCTGTTGGTGATGGTGTTGGCGATGATTATGATGCGTATGATGATGCTGTTGGTGCTGATGATGCCGGTGATGCTGATGGTCATGTTGATGATGATGCTAATGAGTATTCCGGTAACGGTGTTGATGATGTTGATTATGATGATGACAGGGATGATGATTATCATGACGATGCTGATGACGCAGTTGTTGTTGTTGATGATAATGTTGATGCTGCTGATGATGCTGATGGTGGTGGTGGTGATGCTGATGGTGGTGGTGGTGACGACGGTGACCATTACGATGACGGTGCTGATTAGGATGATGATGACGATGGTGGTGATGGTGATGGTGATGGCCACGATGATGGTGCTGATGATGATGTTGCTGCTGATGATGGTGATGGTGCTGACGATGAGATTCATGCTGCTGATGATGATAATGGTGATGATGCTCATCATGATGGTGACGATGGTGGTGACAACGGCGATGCCGATGATAATGATGATGAAGGAGATGGTGATACTGATGATGCTGATGGTGCTGATACTGATGATGGTACTGATGATGATGATGACGATGATGATAATGACGATGATGATTGTGATGTGGATGATGATGCTGATGGGGGTGGTGGTTATGATGATGATGATGCTGATGGTGGTGGTGGTGATGATGACGATCATGGTGGTGCTGGTGGTGGTGGTGTTGATGAAGTGAGCCCAAACCGCATCAACGATGATGCAAGTCACCCTCCCGCCCCCAATCCAATTTCAGACCGCCCCAAATCCAATTTCAGAAGTTCCTGCAAGCATGCCTTTCCACTGCGGGGGCTGCCCCAGACGACGAACGCCACTGGTGGTTGCCGTTGAAGCGAACGTTCTGTCTCGAAAGCGTGCTGCCCTCCATTCTTGTAGTTGTAACGATTGCCAATAGGTGTGATCGTGTCGACCAAAGCAGTCTAAGACCGACAGCTCCACTTCTGTGAAGGCCACCCGCAGCTGTTGTGCAGTTTGAGCTCCGTGGTCGTAGGGTTCAAAGACAGACATGCGCATGCGCAAGCCAACGTGTGACGAGGACACGCCCGCCCCTCGTCCGTGCACACGTCGCCCAAACAACTTTAGGACGGATGCGCGCGGCGGCAAAGCGGTAGCTTCGTTCTGAAGCCCACGCCACCTCCACCCGTGCAGCTAACGGAAACAGTGAGGACGAGTGCGCGATGCTGACATCTCAAAGAAGGCCCGCCATTCATCCATGCAGCTGTTTGGGATGTGTATGGGTTTGGGACAGATATGCGCGGCTTTGAAGCGAGAGCGTTTTGAAAACGGCCTAGCCTATTCATGTTTGATGGAATGTGTAGGTTTTGCAGGATCATGCATGTTGGTGAGATCTCAAGCGAAGCACCCAGACCGTACAACCGACTGGTCCGTCGGTTTGACGTGCGGGGGGACAGAGGGGTTGAGAAGGAGGCGGGAGAGGACGATCAGGACCAAGCGCATGCTTTTGGTGTCAGAAGGTTTTCAGGTCTTTGCGGAGGTTTCCAGGTATTCCCGGAAGCTCACGGAGGTGTTCATGTGTTTCTTGGTTGTCTTCGTAATCATTTGTTGCATTCTCCTCTTGATCGACCTCATCCTCATTGGTATCGATCTCCTCCGCCTACCCGACCTTCGATGCGTTGTCTTCCGCTTCTGCCTTCACTCCTCCTCCTCCTCCTTCTCCTCCTCCTCCTCCTCCATCTCTCCTCCTTCCCTTCCACGTCGGGCAAGACTCTGATAATCGAGGCGCCCCCAGGAAGAGGCCTGGATCCTAGATGGGATCAAATTAGGCTAGCGCAGGGGGGTGAGCCAAACCCTCCCAGACCTGATAATGGAAAGAGTGGTACGATGAGGATGAGAAAGAGGAGGAGGCGTAACGGCAGAGAAGGAGAAGGAAGAGGAGGAGGGAAGGAGGAGGAGGACCGGCCGGAAGAAGAGGAGCAGGAGGGAGAGAAGCAAGTCCGCCAGAGCCCAAACGAGGCTTGGGCCAACCCGCCAGATTTGCCTTAGCCTATTTACGGCGGGGTCGAGGGGCCACGCCGATCACGTTTGTCCCCCATGTTTTTTTTATATTGCTCTCTGCTTCTCTAGCTCTGACCTTCTGATACCGCGGGGGAGTGTAGCGTGGCTGCGCTTGAACGGCAAGATAGGAGGAGGAGTTGAAGGAGGAGTAGGAGGCGGAGGAGGAGTTGAAGAATGATGATGATGATGATGATGATGAGGAGGAGGAGGAGGAGGAGGAGGAGGAGGAGTTGGAGAAGTTGCAGTCGGAGGATGCGGAGGCGGAGGATCCCGGATACTGAGGACGGGGGTGATGCTGTTGTTGATGATGATGGCGATGATGTTGATATTGATTATGATGATGCTGATGATGATGATGTTGATGATATGATGATGAAAATGACGACGGTGATGGTGAAAATGATGATGCTGATGCTGATGATGAGGAGGATGAGGATGATGAGCATAGGTAATATGAGGTTGATGATGAGGATGATGATCATGCTGGTCATGATGATGCTGATGATGATGCCGATGATGATGTTGACGACCATGCTGATGATGCTGATGATGATGTGGATGAGAAGGATCAGAAGGATGAGGATGAGGATAAGGATAATGATGATGATGAGGAGGAGGATGACGATGTTGCTGATGATGGTGTTGGTGATGCTGATGATGATGATGATGATGATGATGATGCTGATGATGATGATGATGATGATGATGATAGTACCAATGAAGATGATGATGATGATGATGATGATGATGATGATGATGATGATGATGATGATGATGATGATGATGATGATGATGATGATGATGATGATGATGATGATGCTGATGCTGATGCTGATGCTGATGCTGATGCTGATGCTGATGCTGATGAGGATGGTGATGATGATGATTATGACGACCATCATGGGAGAAGCAACATGACTATTGTTTATAGTACGCGTGAACGCAAGATCAGTACCAATGACAGCACCACCGCGAATGCTAATATCGAGTGCATTGTAACTAATGCAGGGAATCATACCTGTGAGAAGAATACGACCAGTGAACACAGTACTAATACTAAGAGCATCCTAAGATGACAAGAAGAGAAGAGGATGCGGAGGACGGTGAGAAGGAGGACGAGGACTAGGATGAGGAGGAGGAGGGGGAGGAGGGGGAGGAGGAGGAGGAGGAGGAGGAGGAGGAGGAGGAGGAGGAGGAGGAGGAGGGGGCAGAGGAGGAGGAGGGGGAGGAGGAGGAGGAGGAGGAGGAGGAGGAGCAGCAGGAGCTGGAGCAGGAGGAGCAGAAGCAGGAGGCCGAGGGACAGGGGTGCACGGGTGAGCATGAGTAGGAGGAGGGAAAGGATGAGGAGATGGATCGGGAGGGAGACGGAGGGTGAGGATGAGGACGGACACTGGAGGAGGAGGCGGCAGAGGAGAGGGGCAGGAAGGAGGGTAAGGAGGAGGAGGAGGAGGAGGAGGAGGAGCAGAGTGGGGTGACAGAGAAGCAGGTATTTGATTCAGGGGTATTAGCTCGGGGGCGGTGTAGCGCCGTATGTGAGGATGGATACGGAGAGTTTGTGAAAGCCCTCCACCGGCAAGCTTGTGACTAGTTTGTTTATGGAGGTTGTGTATTTCGAAGCTCCTCTGCTTCGTTGCCTGTCGGCCGTTTGGAGTCTGCTGTGGTTGGCACGAGAGCCTCACGCTTGCGAGGACACATGGTGCAAAGACACAGCGGTGAATCTTGGCTTCGAGATCAAGGATGGGCGTTCGATCTTCGTGGCATTACATGAGCACGGGTGTACATTGCAGTGAGGGTGAGGGTTCGAGAGTTTTTCGCGCCTCCTTGCGATTGCGTTCAGCGCCCATGAAGGATCCGCCATATGTGCTTAGAGGTGGGACAGAGGTGTTTCGTGTGTGACTGCGGCGCCTCGCACTCTGCTGACCATGACCGAAGTGTAATCTGGTGGCCACCATCTCGTTGGAGCCCGTCGGACTAAGCTGAAGTCGGGCCTGTCCCTCTACAGGAGGAATGTTCAAAAATCGTCCAAAAATCATCTGGGGACAATTATTGGAATATTTTTGGGCCATTTTGGAGCATTTGTTGCGTATTTGTTTTTTTTTCTTCGAATATCCCCCTGTAGGGGGACACGTCCGACTGAAGACTAGGCCATCGACCGCTTACCTCACCCGAGCGGCCGCCGCACTCTCGTGAAACGCGGCGCCCAGACCGGGACGGACGAGGTTGCCGAGCTGGAGGCGGGGGGGCGGTGCTGCTTGTCTTGCTCGTTTCGCAGAGCGGCGAGGGCGGCACGCCCCGCGCCGGGCCTCCGACGCCCCGCGGGAGAGCGAGCTCTGCCCGCGCATCGGTGTCTGGCTGCCGCCTGCCTGCCGGTCTGTCTCTCTGCCTGCCGGTCTGTCTCTCTACCTGCCTGTCCATCGTGGATCGCCGGGGAGGAGCGCGTGACGGTCTGATCGTGTGTTGGAGATTGGGCATCGTCAGTGAAGCAGGGGATGCTGTATTGAAGAGTCCAGGGAGGACGGCGCCAGCATCGCCAGCAGTGGCAGGGCCAAGGGGAGGGGGAGAGGCGACAGGAGGAGGAGTAGGAGGAAGAGGGGGAGGAGGAGGAGGAGGAGGAGGAGGAGGAGCGGCAAAGGGAGGGAAGGGAGGGGAGGAAGGGAGAGGATGAGAGGAATCATCAGCGTGAGGCTTCGTGCGCTTGCGCCCTCGCAAAATGCTGGGGGAGGAGGAGGAGGAGGAGGAGGAGGAGGAGGAGGAGGAGGAGGAGGACTCGGTGGGGCGTCCGAGTGCGTGACGGTCGGCCGTCAGCAACCGAGGGCGCGGGCGCGCCAGCAGAAGCGCAGCCGGAGTCAAAGGAGGCGGAGCCAGGAAGAGAGGATAGGGGAGGGAGGGAGGGAGGATAGGGGAGGGAGGGAGGGAGAGAGGGAGGGAGAGGGAGGGAGGGAGGGAGGGAGGGAGAGAGGGAGGGAGGCCAGGAAGGGAGCATACGGGAGGGAGGGAGGGAGAGACGGGCAGGGAGGCAAGAACAGGAGGAGGGGGATGGAGGATGATGCTGCTGCTGCTGGTGATGATGATGAAGATGCTGGTGGTGGTGATGGTGGTGATGGTGATCGCGATGGTGATGTTGGTTGTGGTGGTGGTTGTGATGATGATGATAATGATGATGATGATGATGATGATGATGATGATGCTGATGCTGATGCTGCTGCTGATGATGGTGATGGTGATGATGATGATGATGATGATGATGATGATGATGATGATGATGATGATGATGTTGATGATGATGATGATGATGATATGATGATGATGATGAATGATGATGATGATGATGATGATGATAGAAGATGAGATGATGATGATGATGATGATGAAGATGATGATGATGATGATGATGATGATGATGATGGATGATGATGATGATGATGATGAGGAGGAGGAGATGAGGAGGAGGAGGAGGAGGAGGAGGAGGAGGAGCAGACGGCGGAGGAGGAGGAGGAGGAGGAGGAGGCGGAGGGGGGAGGAGGAGTGACGAGGGAGAGATGTGTGTGTGTGTTTCTGTGTGTGTGTGTGTTTGGCCAGCAGCATTCGAACGCAGCGCAGATAGGTTGTTCGAATGGCACGATTGATGGAATGTACGTGAGTAGGCTCTCGGTCGCAGGCGAGGGACAACAGTAGAGTAATGGTGCATCAGTAAAGCGGCAGTGCACGCGCTCCTCAGAAGTTCATACCATCGTTCCGTGGATGAAGAGAATGAGGACCAGTAGAACGTCAGGCGGCTCAGGATGAGGACGAAGAGGGTGATGCTGAGGTGATGGGGAGGTGAAGGAGGAGGATGCAGGCGGACCAGGAGGACCACTCCTCCCGAGGCGAAGATTGCCAAGGAGTTGGCCGCTATCGGCTCACTGACGGAGCCTATGTGGCCTGCTGCCCAACCCTGCCCCTTTCTCCGCCCTCTCCCCCTTCCCCCCCTCCTCCTCTCTCGTTTCTTTGATGCCAGGTCGTCTTGGCCAGCAGGCCTCCTCCAGGCACTCGCAGGTCTTGCGGTCGCGGGGAAGAACCATTGCCCCTCCCTGGTCTTCTCCCTCCCACTCTCCCCCTTCGCCGGGACGAGGTAGTTCTGTGTCCAGGTGGGTGCCTCTGCGTCCCGGTCGGTGATTCTGTGCCCCAGGTGGGCGTTTCTGTCTCCAAGAGGCCATTCGTTTTAGAAAACATGCAGTGGCGAAAACAGGTGGGCCTCTCCAGAGAAGCCTGTTTGGACCTCTCGTTTGAAACCTCTATGGACCTCTCCGTAGACACCTCTTTGAGATTCCGTTGTGTGAGTTGTGGGGACGGCGGTCGTGGGTCTTTTAGGGGAAGCGTCTCTTGGCCTCTCTCTGGAAAGCTCCTTTAGGCCTCTGGAGAAGGTTCTCTGCAGACGCATCTTTGGACCTCTCTGGAGAAGCCTCTCTCTCACGTAGCCTCTCTCTGGAGAAGCCGCGGGCCTCTTTGGAGACGCCTTTTACTTGACAGAGCGCTGGCCCAGGGTTCAATGTTAGTTTGTACCTCGTCGTTGGTGCCATGTTCGAGGTGGGCCAGTGCATTTCCGCCTGGAACTTTAATTCGTAAGAAGTGGAATGATGTTTGAGTTTGTTTGGTGAGCATGCGTTTCGGTCATGCCGCTTCCGTCGCTTTCCCTCGTTACCCCTCCCTCATCAAATTCCTCTTTTTGTAACCCCCATTCAAGCGCTCTTCGTGTTGTCTGGCCATCCCACTTGACCCACAGGAGAAGATCGGCGAGCTCGTGGGCCAGATCGCGAAGGAGTGCGCTCCCAATCGAAATTGTCTGACAGGGAGGACCTGGGGTAGCAGGAACATGCGGATGAGGATGACGACGAGGACGATGAGGAACAGGACCCGGCGGCTAATGCCAAGATGGCCTGCTAAGACCAGGTGAACAATACTTGTATTTGTCATGGCGAGGTCTGGGCGAATGAGGAAGAGGAACATCAGACGGAACATCATCAGCAGTATCGGGAGCATATGCAGCATGAGAAATAGGACCAGCAGCGGGGGCATGAGCTGGACTAATAGCAAGTACAGGGCCATGCAAATGATGTTGGTGATGCTGCTGACGACCATGATGATGATGCTGATGATGCTGATGATGATGATGATAGTGATGGTGATGGTGGTGGTGAGAATGATGACGAACGACGACGGTGATATGGTAATGCTGCTGATGACGATGATGATGACGACGATTCTGGTGATGATGCGGATGCTGAATAAGGTAATGATGTTGTTGATGATGAAGATGCTGTGGATGCTGATACTGGTGATGGTGTTGGCGATTCGTGTGATGATTA
>CAUYUJ010014648.1:280483-372983 GCA_963575745.1 Prorocentrum cordatum | reverse complement strand
AGCGCCCGCCGCCGCGCGGATGCTACCCTCAAATTGATTCCTGGTTGCTGCTGTTAGGGTGTGCCGGCCCATTCGATATCGCATGCTTCTGAGAAGCTTGCGGGGAATTTCTGCCTGGCGCCCCCTCTTCGCAAGGGGTTCAACGGATCCCTGTCCACTGTTCATGACGACCTGTTTGCGCAGTGCTTCTCAGGACATGTTTCCCCAGCGCGAGTCCGACTCCGGGGCCATTGCAGATTTTCGAGGCCGCGCCTGTGAACCCCGTTCTGAGTGCCACGTGTTCCCCCCTCCCTCCTTTTCTCTGCCCTGCTTACCCTGTCTCGGCAAGACGAAGTTCAATCCAATTTTTGCTACAATTCCGTGCGATACCGACAGTTGTCGCTCGAGGGTGTCATTTTCGCATCAAGTCCCTCGTCGTCCTCTTCCTCCTCTTCCTCCTCCTCCCCACCCCCCCCTCCATTCCTCCCCCCCTTCCCCCGCGTAGGGTTGACATGCATAACGCAAGGGCCGTTGACCGAATGCTTGCCCCGAGGGCTGCTCACTAAATGTTTGCCCCTGCGCGTGCACCATATGCTTTCATCGCGTGGTAGGGTGAGCGAGCTGGGGGTTCCATCGCGCTGTCCGCTCCCATCTTCCCCCACCAAAAAACAGCCATGCGCGAGTGCCCCTACGCGCATGTTGCCGGGAAGTTGCGCTGACTGCTGCCCCGTTGTCGTCGTCGTCGTCGTCGTCGTCGTCGTCGTCGTCGTCGTCGTCGTCGTCGTCCGCCCCCGTCGGCCAAAGCCCGATTGAAATGGGACCCTGGAACCCTCCCGGGGCCCGAGCGCGCCAGTTTTCCGCGCCGCGTCCGGCCGTGGCGACGAGGAGAGCCACCAGGGGCCAGAGGATCTCGGTCTTCGAGGCTTGAGGCTCGAACCTGGACGTGAACGCCGACCCGACCCAGTCGGTTATCGGGCCATAATTCGGTCTCGGGGACTCTGGTGGCCGTTCGGCATGACTCCGGCACCCCCGGGGCGCAGTTTGTCGTTCCGGATTGATTTCTGACGGTCCTGGGCCCCGAAAATGGCCTCCACAGGCTACGACGCCGGAAACCCGCCTCGGACTTCGAACCTCAGGGGTCGACGAAAATAGCTGGCGTCATCGGAGACGCGGCCATCTCGTCCACCACAGCGGCGGCAGCCCAACTCCACGGGTTTCAGGCGGCGGGCGTGAGCGCGGCCCTCCCGAGCTCAGCCCACGCGCCGCTTCCGCGCAGGCGTCTTCGTAGGATTTGAGGCGTCGTCGGCGCTGGGAACGGAAGGGGAGGTTCGAACCTCGAGGATCCAGGTTTGATGAGTTTTTTGTCGTTTTACGCCTCTGGACGCCGCTTTCGGGCCCCGGGATCGTCGAAAATCGATCCAGGGTGAAAAACTGTTTCGGAGGGGGTCCTGGGAAGGGCCCGGGGGCCGATTTTAATTTGATTTCGGTCATCCTGGGGGGAGGAGGGGGAGGACGACGACGAGGACGAGGAGGACGAGGAAGACGAGGAGGGCGAGGGTTGGAAATGACGGGGCGCCCCCGTAAGTTGACCCGGTTCGTTCGAATGTGTTTCGCAGATATTATTGGGATTCTCGTTCAAATTAAACTCCGACCCTCCATCCCTCCAGGCTCCGCCGGAGGCGCCCGGAGAAGAATATTTTCAAATTGCGGCCGTGCCCCCAAATTTGAAGCACGCCCCTTTGCGTCGCCCGGGACCCCCCAGGAATCCCAGGGGCCCAGACGGATTCTGTTGGTTTGTGGAGGATTTTTCGAACCCTCCATCCTGGACGATTCCTTCATGGGCGCTCTCTTGGGGCCGCTTCCAATCAGCGGATGGCACCTCCAACGACGCGCGTACGCGCGCGCGCGTGGCGCGTGCTCACTACTGATGAAGGGCCCCCCCCCCGACGGGATCTCCCAAGTGCGGCGGCAACGGGCCCGTCGTGGACGAATGCGCAAAAACGATCTGTCGTCGCACGGGCCATTTTTTAATCGGTCAAATGAGCTGTGCGATGTGCGATATGCTCGCCGTGGACAGCTCAGTTCAAGCACGCGTGGCACGCAATATTTTTGGCGCGACGGCGACGGGGGGGGGGGGGCACGCGCATGCGCAGCACAAATCACGCAGGTTGGCTAACGGTGCGACAGCGACCGGCGGGGCCGCGACAGATGGACCTTCCACTTGTTTCCGAAACTCTCCGCGCGGTGCGACGGCGACGGGGGGGGGGCAGACAGATGCCCTGTACATAGAATGTTTGAATTCAGTTTGTGGAATTACATGTCGACTGTTCTAGTGTGGACAATGCAAAAACTCTGTCGCGCGCGCTTCTGACTTTTGCATTGCCCACACTAGACAAGTGGACGCGTCCGTCGGCCTCGTTAAAAAGCCACAGGCATTTTGAATTCAGTTTTTGGAAATCATTGTGGACAATACAGAACTCTGTCGCGCGCGCGCGTCTGAGTTCTGTATTGTCCACACTAGAAAAATCGTCGCGTCCGTCGGCCTCCTTAGAGAGCCACAGAAATTTTGAATTCATTTTTTCGGAATTACATGTCGATTATGCTTATGTGGACAATGCAGAACTCTGTCGCGCGCGCGCGCGTCTGAGTTCTGTATTGTCCACAATAGAAGAGTCGACGCGTCCGTCGGCCTCCTTAAAGAGCCACAGAAATTTTGAATTCAGTTTTTGGGATCACATGCCGATTTTGCGATTGTGGACAATACAGAACTCTGTCGCGCGCGCGCGCGCGTCTGAGTTCTGTATTGTCCACGCTAGAAAAGTCGACGCGTCCGCCGGCCTCCTTGAAGAGCCACAGAAATTTTGAATTCTGTTTTTGGCTTTACATGTCACCTAGTCTATTGTGGACAGTACAGAACTCTCGCGCGCGCGTCTGAGTTCTGCATTGTCCACACTAGAGAAAAGTCTACGCGTCCGTCCGCCCCCTTAGAGAACCACAGAAATTTTGAATTCAGCGTTTGGAAATACATGTCGACTATGCTAATGTGGACGATTCAGAAGTCTGTCGCGCGCGCGCGTCTGAGTTCTGTACTGTCCAGAATAGAAGAGTCGACGCGTCCGTCGGCCTCCTGGAAGAGCCACAGAAAGTTTGAATTCAGTTTTTGGAATTACATGTCGACCGTGCTAATGGGGACAATACAAGAACTCTGTCGCGCGCGCGCGCGTCGGAGTTCTGCATTGCCCACACTAGAAAAGTCGATGCGTCCGCCGGCCTCCTCAAAGAGCCACATCAATTTTGAATTCATTTTTTGGAGATACATGTCACCTGGTCTATTGTGAACAATACAGAACTCTGTCGCGCGCGCGCGCGTTTGAGTTCTGTATTGTCCGCAACAGAAAAGTCGACGCGTCCGTCGGCCTCCTTAAAGAGCCACATAAATTTTGAATTCTGTTTTTGGAATTACATGTCGACTGTGCTATTGTGGAGAATTCAGAACTCTGTCGCGCGCGCGCGCGCGCGTCTGAGTTATACACGCTAGAAAAGTCGACGCGCCCGCCGGCCTCCTCAAATAGCCACCGAATTTTTGAATTTAGTTTTTGGAATTACATGCAGACTTTTATATTCTGGACAACAAAGGACTCTGTCGCGCGCGCGCGCGTCTGAGTTCTGTATTGTCCACGCTCGTAATGCGGACGCGTTCGTCGGCCTCCTTAAAGAGCCACAGAAATGTTGAACTCAGTTTTTGGAGATTCATGTCACCTATCTTATTGTGGACAATACAGAGCTCTGTCTCGCGCGCGCGTCTGAGTTCTGTATTGCCCACAATAGAAAAGTCGACGCGTCTGTCGGCCTCCTCATAGAGCCACGGGAATTTGGAATTCTTTTTTGAAAGCACATGTCAACTGTGCGAATGTGGACTATACAGAACTCTGTCGCGCGCGTCTGAGTTCTGTATTGTCCACACTAGAAAAGTCGACGCGACCGCCGGCCTCCTCAAAGAGCCACAGAATTTTTGAATTCTGTTTTTGGAATCACATGTCGGCTTTCATACTGTGGACAATACAGAACTCTGTCGCGCGAGCGTCTGAATTCTGTAGCGTCCTCACTAGAAATGTGGGCGCGTCCGTCGGCCTCCTTAAAGAGCCACAACACATTTTAAATTCAGGTTTTGGAATCACATGTCGACTTTGCTATTGAGGACAATACAGAAATCTGTCGCGCGCGCGCGCGTCTGAGTTCTGCATTGCCCACGCTAGAACAGTCGACGCGTCCGTCGGCCTCCTCAAAGAGCCACCGGAATTTGGAATTCTTTTTTTGAAAGCACATGTCGACTTTTCTATTGTGGACAATACAGAACTCTGTCGCGCGCGCGCGCGTCTGAGTCCTGTATTGTCGACACTAGAAAGAGGTGGGCGCGTCCGTCGGCCTCTTCAAAGAGCCGCCGAACTTCTGAATTCAGTTTTTGAAATCGCGTCGACTTTCCTAATGTGGACTATACAGAACTCTGCCGCGCGCGCGTCTGAGTTCTGTATGGTCCACACTAGATAAGTCGACGCGTCCGTCGGCCTCCTTAAAGAGCCACAGAAATTTTGAATTCAGTTTGGGAATTACATGTCGACTATGCTAATGTGGACAATACAGAACTCTGTCGCGCGCGCGCGTCTGAGTTCTGTATTGTCCACAATAGAAGAGTCGACGCGTCCGTCGGCCTCCTTAAAGAGCCACAGAAAGTTTGAATTCAGTTCTTGCAATCACAAGTCGACTATGCGAATGTGGACAATACAGAACTCTGTCGCGCGCTTCTGAGTTCTGTATTGTCCACACTAGCTATGTGGACGCGTCCGCCGGCCTCCTCAAAGAGCCACAGAATTTTTGAATTCAGTTTTTGGAGATACATGGCACCTATTTTATCGTGGACTATACAGAACTCTGTCGCGCGCGCGCGTCTGAGTTCTGCATTTTCCACAATAGAAAACACGACGCGTCCGTCGGCGTCCTTAAATGGCCACGGACATTTTGAATTCCGTTTTTGGAATTACATGTCGACTGTTTCTGTTGTGGACAATACAGAACTCTGTCGCGCGCGCGCGCGTCTGAGTTCTGTACTGTCCACAACAGAAAACACGACGCGTCCGTCGGCCTCCTTCAAGGGCCGCAAAAATTGAATTCAGGTTTTGGAATCACATGTCGACTTTGCTAGTGTGGACAAGACAGAACTCTGTCGCGCGCGCGCGTCTGAGTTCTGCCTTGTCTACACTAGAAAAATTGACGCGTCCGTCGGCCTCTTTAAAGAGCCACAGAAATTTTGAATTCAGTTTTTGGGATCACATGTCGATTTTGCTATTGTGGACAATACAGAACTCTGTCGCGCGCGCGCGCGTCTGAGTTCTGTATTGTCCACACTAGAATGGTGAACGCGTCCGTTTGCCTCCTTAGAAGGCCACAGAAATTTTGAATTCAGTTTTTGCAATCGCATGTCGACGATGCTAATGTGGACAATACAGAACTCTGTCGCGCGCGCGCGTCTGCGTCCTGTATTGTCCACACTAGAAAGAGGTGGACGCGTCCGTCGGCCTCCTTAAAGACCCACAGAATTGTTTAATTCTGTTTTTGGAATTACATGTCGACTTTGCTATTGTGGACAATACAGAACTCTGTCGCGCGAGCGCGCGTCTGAGTTTTACACACAGTAGAAAAGTCGACGCGCCCGTCGGCCACTCCAAAGGGCCATAGAAATTTTGGATTCAGTTTTTGGAACCACATGTCGACTTTTATATTCTGGACAACACAAGACTCTGTCGCGCGCGCGCGCGTCTGAGTTCTGTATTGTCCACACTCGAAATGTGGACGCGTCCGTCGGCCTCCTTAAAGAGCCACTGAATGTTTGAATTCAGTCTTTGGAAATGCATGTCACCTATTCTATTGTGGACAATACAGAACTCTGTCGCGCGCGCGCGCGTCTGAGTTCTGTATTGTCCACGCCAGAAAAGTCGACGCGTCCGTCGGCCTCCTTAAAAAACCACAGACATGTATATTTCAATTTGTGGGATTCCATGCCATTTTGGCGAATGTGGACAGACAATACAGAACCCTGTCGCACGCGCACGCATCTGAGTCATATAACGTCCACATTAAGAAAAGTCGACGCGTCCGTCTGCTTTTTTAAAAGAGCAACAACATTTTAAATTCAGTGTTTGGAATTACATGTCGACGATGCTAGTGTGGCCGAAGCTTTTATGCTTCGTCGGTAAATTCAAAGTGACCCTATACTTTCAAGCCCCAGGCCGGTCCCAGAATAATGAGGTTGTATTTAGTGCTGTTTCACAACACTTTGAAATGCTTGGGTAAGTTCAGGGTAACCCTGGCATTACGCCGAAAACCAGAGAAGAAGTAGCTAATCGATAGGGTTGAACAGCAGCGCCCCGTCATGGAAGAGGAGGAGGAGGAGGAGTAGGAGGAGGAGGAGGAGGAAGAAGACTTCGAGATTCGAGGCAGTTGTTTGTCGTTTTCGGCCCCATGGGGCCGCTTCCAGACCCCGGAGCCGTCACAAAATGACCCGGGATGGAAAAGTGTGTCCCGGGGGTGCGGGAATCGTCCCGAGCGGCCGCCGGAGGCCCGAGCCATGGCCAGAAAACCGACCGGGGAGGAGAGGAGGGAGGGGACAGATGGACGGAGAGGCCGGAGTGATGGGGGATGAGGGGAGGGGAGGGCGGAAAGAGGGACAGAGTGGTGGACGGGCGTGGCCACACTGGCCGCCCTCAACCGCCAGAAGTTCGTAAGCTGTCGTCGTCGTCTTCGTCGTCGTCGTCGTCGTCTTCGTGAGCTGTCGTCGTCGTCGTGAGCTGCCCCCGTTGCGTCGTCGTCGTCGTCGTCGTGGAGCCCTCCCAGGCCGACTTGCACCGATTCCGTGACATTGTAGTTCCCTCTTGGGTCCTTCCCAGGCCGTCTTGCACCGACTCCGTGATATTTGGACGCCCTCTTGGAGCCGAGCCCTCCCAGGCCGTCTTGCACCCACTCCGTGACATTCGAACTCCCTCTTGGAGCCCTCCCAGGCCGTCTTGAAGAGGCCCGAGGGCCCCAAGAAGATGGCCCCAAGGAAGGTGTGCAATTGCACGCCGCACTTGGGGCCTCTGGAACTCACTTGGGGCATCCTTGGGGCCGTCCTGGAGCCCTCCCAGGCCGTCTTGGAGGGGGCCGAGGCCTCCAAGAGTGCCCCAAGAGGGCTCCAAGAGGGCCCCCGACAGGGCCCGAAGCGGGCCCCCAGGAAAGGCCCAAGATGGCCACGGGGGGGATACGTAGCACCCCGCAATTGCGGATAACAGTGAGGGCGCGGGCAGGCGGGCGCAGCGCCTGCGACCCACCCGCGACCCACCCGCCTCGCGACCCGCCCGCGACACATCGGCCCCTATGACATAAAAGAAATGGCCCTTCCCAGGCCCCGTCGACCCTCCTGGACCCTTCCCAGGGCCGTCGGAGGGGCCCAAGAGAGCCCCATAACGGTTCCAAGAAACTCCCAAGAGCGTTTACGCGAAGCCTCTCTCGCGTGACCGATCTCGGGGCCCTCTTGGGGGCCTCTTGGGGCCCTCTTGGAGCCCCTTGGAGCCCTCTCGGGGCCCTTTTGGACCCTTCCCGGGGCCTTCGGAAGGGCCCAAGAGAACCCCAAGACGGCTCCAAGAGGGGCCCAATATAGCCCCAAGCAGGTTCCGAGAGAGCCCCCAGAGGGCTCTTATCGCGCATGTCGTGCGCATGTCGTGGACATGGGGCCCAGAACGACGACGACATGCACACGACATGCGCTCTTGGGCCCTTCTTGGGACCCTCTTAGGGCCCTCTTAGAGCGCTCTTGGGGCCTTCTTGGCCCCTTCCCAGGGCCCTCGGAAGGGCCCAGGAGGGCCCCAAGACGGCCCCAAGAGGTCCCCAAGAGCGGTCACGCGACGCCTTTGTCGCGTGACCGATCTCGAGGCCCTCATGGGAGCCTCTTGGGGCCCTCTTCGAGCTTCTTGGAACCCGCTCGGGGCCTTTTGGGACCCTTCCCGGGGCCGTCAGAGGGGCCCAAGAGGGCCCCAGGACGGCTCCAAGAGGCCCCCAAGAGGGCCCCAAACCAATTCTATGCCATAGAGTTGGTCTGGGGCCCTCTTGGGATTCTCTTGGGGCCATCTTGGAAACGTCTTGGGGCCCTCTTGGGCTCTTCCCAGGGCCTTGGCCATGTCCAACTCGGAGTTGGACATGGGCCCTCTTAGAACCGTCTTGGGGTCCTCTTGGAAACGTATTGGAATGTGGTGTGAGGTGTGTAGCGCGTGCACCCCATGTGGTGCAATATATGTGCTGTAACCTTAGTGGTGCGTGCAACCTTTGTGGTGCAATCTATATGGTTCAAGCTATGTGGTGCGTGCATTCTCTGTGATGCAATCTATTTGGTGTAAGCTATGTGGTGCGTGCACTCTATGCGGTCCAATATATGTGGTGTAAGCTACGTGGCGCGTGCAATATGTGTGGTGCAATATATGTGGTATAGGCTACGTGGTGCGTGCAACCTCTGTGGTGCAATCTATGTGGTGTAGGCTTTGTGGTGCGGGCAATCTCTGTGGTGCAATATCTGTGCTGCAAGCTATGTGGTGCGTGCACTTCATGTGGTGCAATCTATGAGTGCAAGCTATGTGGTGCGTGCACTCTCTGTTGTGCAATATATGTGGTAAGCGCTATGTGCTGCGTGTAATCGTTGTGGTGCAAAATATGTGGTGTAAGCTATGTGGTGCATGCAATATCTGTGGTGTAAGCTATGTGCTCCGTGCACTCTATGTGGTGCAATAGATGTGGTGTACGTTAAGTAACGCGTACAATATTTGTGGTGCAAACTATGTGGTGTAAGCTACGTGGTTCGTGCACCCTATGTTGTGCAATCTATGTGGTGTAGGCTTTGTGGTGCGTGCAATCTCTGTCGTGCAATCTGCGTGGTGTAAGCTACATCGTGCGTGCGCTCTATGCGGTGCAATCGATGTGGTGTAAGCTATGTGATGCAATCTATGTGGTGCACGATATGTGGTGGAAGCTATGTGGTGTAATATCCGCGGTTCAATATATGTGGTGTAAGCTATGTGATGCAGACTATGTGGTGCAGTCTATGTGGTGCAGTCTACGTGGTGCAATATATATATATATACATATATATATATATATGTGGCACAATATATGTGGTACAACCTATGTGGTGCAATCCATGTGGCGCAATATCTGTGGTGCACTCTACGCGGTGTACGCTATGTGGTGCATTCTATGTGGGGCAATCTATGTGGTGCAACCTATGTGGTGCAATCTATGTGGGCAAGCTATGTGGGCAAGTCTATGTCGTGCAATCTCTGTGGGCGGCGACGATGTGGCGACGGAGCGGCGACGGCCGGCCTGGAGCCGCCACACCGACGCACAGGCCCAGGCAACCGGCGGCGACGGGGCGGCGACGGCCGGCACGGAACCGCAAGGCCGGCACACCGGCCCAGACGACGGGCGGCGACGAGGCGGCGACGGGGCGGCGACGGCCGGCAGGGAGCCGCCAGACCGGCCCACAGGCCCAGTTCCTTAGAACAGAAGTAAGAACCCCTAAGTGCAAGCACTGCGTGAGGAAATAGGGTGAATGGCCGGGAAGTGGAGGGTGCGAAACAGGGCAAGAAAGAGACGGAGAGCGGGCTGGGTTGATGTCCGCCAGGTCATGCCAAAGCGCACTTGTTCGATTCAGCGGCCCAAGCAAGCCAACCACGTCGATTGAAAAAAAATGGCGTCGCTAGAGCAGGGGGGCGGCCCCCCCGCCGTAGCGACACTCAGGTCCGGTGCTGAGTGTCGCTCGGCCCTCCCGCGCTGCAGTGTGGACTCCCCTCTCATCTTCCCTCGCCATTGGGTGTCGCGCCAACACTGCAACAGGGAAGGGCCGAGCGACACTCAGTACCGGACCGGAGTGTCGCTACGGTGGGGGGGCAGCCCCCCCGCTCCAGCGACACGTCATCGCTCTTGCTGGCCATCCTGGAGCGCTGAATCAAGCGAATGCGCCCGCCTATCGGCGCAGCTGCGCAATGGCCCACAATCGCCCTACTGGCGCGAATGCGCCGTGTCAGCGCTAGCGAATGCAGCGACTGATTCCAGCGAGTGCGCTTACGGCGTGGCTAGCGACACACTTGCCAACATGCGAGCCTTCGCTGCCGCGCGGCAGCCTACGGGCCACCGAAGGGGCCCTGCGGTGCCTTCAAGGGCGCGCAGGCGCGCGGAAGTGCAATCCGAGCGCCTCGGCGGTCCATCGTTGCCATGAATTCTGTATTGTCCACACTAGAAAGGTCGACGCGTCCGCCAGCCTCCTTAAAGAGCCACAGAATTTTTGAATTCAGTTTTTGGAATTACATGTCGACTTTTCTATTGTGGACAATACAGAACTCTGTCGCGTTCGCGCGCGCGCGCGTCTGAGTTTTGTATTGTCCACACTAGAAATGTGGACGCGTCCGTCGGCCTCCTTGAAGAGCCACAGAAATTTTGAAATCAGTTTTTGGAAATGCATGTCACCTACTCTATTGTGGACAGTACACAACTGTGTCGCGCGTGCGCGCGCGCGTCTGAGTTCTGCATTGTCCACAAAAGAAAGGTCGACGCGTCCGTCGGCCTCATTTAAGAGCCACAGATATGTTGAATTCAGCATTTGGAATTACATGTCGCCTATGCGGACAATACAGAACTCTGTCGCGCGCGCGTCTGAGTTATGTAATGTCCACACTAGAAAACAAGCGACGTGTCCGTCTGCCTCCTTAATGAGCAACAGAAAAATTGAATTCAGTTTTTTGAGTTACATGTCGACTATGCTACTGTGGGCAATACAGAACTCTGTCGCGCGCGCGCGCCCGATTTCTGTATTGTCCACACTACAAAAATCGACGCGTCCGTCGGCCTCCTTAAAGAGCCACAGAAAGTTTGAATTCAGTTTTTTGGAATCACATGTCGACTTCTATATTGTGGACAATACAGAACTCTGTCGCGAGCGCGCGCACGTCTGAGTTCTGTATTGTTCACGCTAGAAATGTGGAGGAGTCCGTCTGCCTTCTTAAAAAGCAACAGAGATTTTCAATTCAGTTCTTGGAGGTACATGTACCTATTCTATTGTGGACAATACAGAACTCTGTCGCGCGCGCGCGCGCGTCTGAGTTCTGTATTGTCGACAATAGAAAAGCCGACGCGTCCGTCGGCCCCCTTAAGGGGCCACAGAAATTTTGAGTTCAGTATTTGGAACTAAATGTAGATTTTTCTATTGTGGACAATGCAAAACTACGCGCGCGTCTGAGTTCTTTATTGTCCACGCTAGAAAAGTCGACGCGTCCGTCGGCCTCCTTAAAGAGCCACAGAAATTTTGAATTCAGTTTTTGGAACTACATGTCGACTTTTCTATTGTGGACAATGCAGAACTCTGTCGCGCGCGCGCGTCTGAGTCCTGTATTGTCCACGCTAGAAATGTGGACGCGTCCGTCGGCCCCCTTAAAAAAGCCACAGACATTTTGAATCCAGTTTTTGAAAATTACATGCCGACTTCTCTATTGCGGACGATTCAGAACTCTTTGGCGCGCGCGTCTGAGTTCTGCATTGTCCACGCTAGAAATATGGATGTGTCCGTCGGCCCCCTTAAAAGAGCCACAGAAATTTTGAAATCAGTTTTTGGAGAACATATCACCTTTTCTATTATGGACACTACAGAGCCCTGTCGCGCGCGCGCGTCTGAGTTCTGCATTGTCCACAATAGAAAGTGGACTCGTCCGTCGGCCCCCTTAAAGAGCAACAGAAATTTTGAGTTCAGTATTTGGAACTACATGTCGACTTTTCTATTCTGGACAATACAGAACTCTGTCGCGCTCGCGCGCGCGCGCGCGTCTGAGTTCTTTATTGTCCACGCTAGAAAAGTCGACGCGTCCGTCGGCCTCCTTAAAGAGCCACAGAAATTTTGAATTCAGTTTTTGGAACTACATGTCGACTTTTCTATTGTGGACAATACAGAACTCTGTCGCGCGCGCGCGCGTCTGAGTTTTGCATTGTCCACAATAGAAAAGTCGACGCGTCCGTCGGCCCCCTTAAGGAGCCACAGAAATTTTGAATCCCATTTTTGGAATCACATGTCGACTTTTATATTCTGGACAAACACAGGACTCTGTCGCGCGCGCCTCTGGGTCTTGTATTGTCCACACTAGAAATGTGTACGCGTCCGTCGGCCTCCTTAAAGAGCCACAGAAATTTTGAATTCAGTTTTTGGAACTACACATCGGCTTCTATTGTGGACAATACAGAACTCTGTCGCGCGCGCGTCTGAGTTCTGTATTGCCCACAATAGAAAAGTCGACGCGTCCGTCGCCCTTTTCAAAAGCCATAGAAATTTTGTCTCCAGTTTTTGGAATTACATGTCGACTTCTCTATTGTGGACGATTCAGAACTCTGTTGCGCGCGCGTCGGAGCTCTGTATCTCCCACTATAGAAAAGTCGACGCGTCCGTCGGCCTCCTTGAAGAGCCACAGGAATTTTGAATTCATTTGTTGGAGTTACATGTCGACTATGCCAAGGTGGCGATGCAGAAGTCAGCGCGTGCGCGTCTGAGTGATGTTATGTCCACACCAGAAAAGTCGACGCTTCCGTCTGCCCCCTTAAGGAGCCACAGAAATTTTGAATTCAGCTTTTGGAATTACATGTCGACTATGCTAATGTGGACAATACAGAACTCTGTCGCGCGCGCGCGTCTGAGTTCTGCATGGTCCACAATAGAAAGGTCGACGCGTCCGTCGGCCCCCTTAAAGAGCCACAGAAATTTTGAATTCAGTTTTTGGGAATACATGTCACCGGTTCTATGATTGACAATGCAGAACTCTGTCGCGCGCGCGCGCGTCTGAGTTCTGCATTGTCCACAATAGAATGCGCCGGTGCGGTCGCATGCAAGTCTGCGCCCGTGCGACGGCGACCGGGCGCGGCACAGATAGATGCATGGATGGACGCCACCGGCGAAGCAAAGCCGAGGGTGCGACGGCGCCTGGGTTGGGGCAGACAGATCAACAGAGACTGCGCAGACGCATCGGTCCGACGGCGCCCGGGGGGGTATACGCAGATGGATGTGCCGCGCCGGCCAAGCAAAACCGACGGTGCGGCGGCGAACGTTCTTTGAAAATAAACCAGAACGGAGATCAAGACATGGGAGGACCCCCATCATTGGATACTAAGGTGGCCCCGTAGCGGGGCCGATTGGATTTCCGAGGTGACATGGTTTCTTGTAGATGCTCTCTGTCATGGCCACCACAGACTGCCCGCGCGCGCGCCGCGTAAGGCTTTCCTTATTGTCGCCAATGGAGATGTCGCTATGTTGGCCTGGAAACTAAAGTGGCCCTTAGCGCTTACCGATGGGATTTCCGAGGCAACGTTGCTTATTGTGTATGTTCTCTGCCATGGCCACCACTGATTCCCCACGCGCGCGCGCCGCGTGGGGATTTTTTATTGTCGACAATGGAAAAGTCGCAATGTTGCCCTGGAAAGTATAGTGGCCCCTTCGCGGTGACCGATTGGATTTGGGAGGTGACATGGTTTCTTGTGCATGTTCTCTGTCATGGCCTCCACAGGCTCCCAGCGCGCGCGCGCCGCGTCAGGACTTTCCTTATGTCGACAATGGACAAGTCGCCATGTTGGCCTGGACACTAAAGTGGCCCCTTAGCAGTGACCGGTTGCATTTCCGAGGTAACCTGGCTTCTTGCGCATGTACTCTTTCATGGCCACTAACTTACAGACTCCCCTCGTGCGCGCGCGCGCCGCGTGGGGATTTCCTCATTGTCGACAATGGAAAAGTCGCTATTTGGGCCTGGAAACTAAACTGGGCCCTGAGCGGTGACCGCCGTGATTTCCGAGGTCACATGGCTTCTTGCGCACGACCTCTGTCATGGCCGCTACAGACTCCCCGCGAGCGCGCGCGCCGCGTGAGGCTTTCCTTATTGTCGACAACAGAAAAGCCGCCATGTTGGCCTGGAAACTAAAGTGACCCCTTAGCGGTGAATGATTGCGTTTCGGAGGTAACCTGGCTTCTTCAGTACGTTCTCTGTCATGGCCACTACAGACGCCCCGCGCGCGTGCGCGCGCACCGCGTGAGGATTCCAGCGTTGTCGACAATGGACAGGTCGCCATGTTGGCCATACGACTCCCAAGTACAAGTAGGAGTCGTAGTAGTAGTAGTAGTAGTAGTAGTAGTAGTAGTAGTAGTAGTTGTAGTAGTAGTAAGAGTAGTAGTCGTCGTAGTAGTCGTAGGAGTAGTCGGAGTAGTAGTAGTCGTAGTAGTAGTCGTAGTAGTAGTAGTAGTAGTAGGAGGAGGAGGAGGAGGAGGAGTAGTAGGTAGGTAGGTAGGTAGGTAGGTAGGTAGGTCGGTTGGTTGGTTGGTTGGTGGTAGTAGTAGTAGTAGTAGTAGTAGTAGTAGTAGTCGTCGTAGTCGTAGTCGTAGTCGTAGTCGTAGTCGTAGTAATAGTCGTAGTAGTAGTAGTTGCCGTAGTAGTAGTAGTAGCAGTAGCAGTAGAAGTAGTAGTGATAGTAGTCGTAGTAGGCGTAGAAGTAGCAGTCGTAGTAGTAGTAGTAGTAGTAGTAGTCGTAGTAGTAGTCGTAGTAGTAGTAGTAGTAGTAGTAGTAGTAGTAGTAGTAGTAGTAGTAGTAGTAGTGGTGGTAGTAGTAGTAGTAGTAGTAGTAGTAGTAGTAGTAGTAACACAACTCCCTAGCACAACTCCCTGGCTCCCTGGTAGTACCACTTCATATCCATTGTGCAGCTCCCTAGCGCATCTCCCTGGTACAACTCCTTAGTACAAGTGGTAGTAGTAGTAGTAGTAGTAGTAGTAGTAGTAGTAGTAGTAGTAGTAGTAGTAGTAGTTGTGCAATTCCTTTTCTTTAACGCCCTAGTGCAAAACGCAAGTGCAAGTAGGAGAGTCAGGGAAGTGTTCGGGGAGAGTCTCTTCGTCGCTTTTTTTTCGAATGTGTTTGCCGCCCGGGATGCCGTCGTCGTTGTTCTATGTTGCCCAGTTACCCTTTCTCTCGCGGGCCCCCGTCGCGAGTTTTGGCTTCCACCCCCCTAGCGTTGATGCCCCCGTGCGTCGTCGTCGTTGTTTTCTTGGCGTTGTCCCTGGTGATGTAGTGACCCCTGTGTTTCCAGGCCAGCATGGCGACTGTTCCATTGTGATCAATGCAGAAGAGAGTGCGCGCCACGGGCGCGCGCGCGCGACGTTGGCTGTGCCAATTCACTGACAGGTGGTGAACCCATGTTCACTATATAAAATAAAACCGGCCACCGCGGAGGCCTCACTTGAGTTTCCAAGCCAACATGGCGACCGTCCATTACGGCCAATGCAGAACCGAGCACGCGCCACGCGCGCGCGTGCGCGCGTCGTTGGCTGTGCCAATTCACTGGTAGATAGCGAACCCATGCTAACATTAAAATCTAATCGGTCACCGCTCAGGGCTCACTTGAGCTTCCCGGCCAACGTGGCGATTCTTATGGTGCGGCCGATACAGAAGTGAGCACGAGCCCCCTGTGCCAATTCTTCACAGATAAAACCCACCCTAACTTCAACATCCGATCGGTCACCGCTAAGGGCTCGCTTGAGCTTCCAGTCCAACATTGCGACTGTTCTAGTGCGGCCAGTGCAGAATTGAGCGCTCGCCACGCGCGCGCGTCGTTGGCTGCCGCTAAAGTCTCACTTGAGTCTCCAGACCAACGTGGCGCCTGTATTGCTGTCGATGCAGAACTGAGCTCGCGCCACGCGCGCGCGTCATTTGATGTGCCAATCCAGTGATAAGTGGTGGGCGCATGTTCATTTCGAAATTCAACCGGTCAGCGCTACGGGCTCACTTGATTTTCCATGCCAAAATGGCGACTGCTCTTTTGCGGTGAATACAGAACTGAGCACGCGCCACGCGCGCGCGCACGCCGCTGGCGGCGCAAATTCACTGGTAAGTGACAAACGCAGGTTAACTTCAAAATCCAATCGGCCACCGCTAAAGGCTCACGTGAGTTTCCTGGACAACATGGCGACTATTCTGTTGCGGTCAATACAGAACTGACACCTTGTCAAGCGCGCGTACGCGCGCCGTTGGTTGTGCCAAGGCACTGATAGTTTGCGCGCCCAGGTTCGCTTCAAAATCCAATCGGTCACCGCTAAGGGCCCACTTGAGGTTCCAGGCCCAAATGGCCATTGTTCTATTGCGGCCAATACAAGAACCGATCACGCGCCACGCGCGCGCGCGTACGCGCGTCGTTGGCTGTGCCAATTCATTGATGGGTGGTGAACCCATGTTCACTTCAAAATCAAATCGGTCCCCGCTAAGGGCTCACTTGAGTCTCCAGGCCAACATTGCCACGGTTCTTTGACGAACCACAGAACTGAGCACGCGCGTGCGCGCACGCGTCGTTGGCTGTGCCCATTCACTGACACGCGGTGGAGCCATGTTAACCAAACGGCTACCGCTAAGGGCTCACTTCAGCCTCCTGGCCACATGGTGACTGTTCTATTGCGCTCAATGCAGAACTGAGCACGCGACGCGCGCGTCGTTGGCTGTGCTAAGTCGCTGATAAGCGGTGAACCAGTGTCAACCTCGAAATCCAATCGGTCACCGCTAAGGGCGCACTTGCGTTTCCAGGCCAACATGGCGACTGTTCTACTGCGGTCAAGCCAGAACTGATCACGCGCACCGCGCGCGTGCGCGCGCGTACTCGCGTCGCTGGCTGTGCCAATTCACTGATCGGTGGCGAATCCATGTGAACTTCACAACCCAAACGGTCACCGCCAAGGGCTGGCTTGATTTTCCAGGCCATCATGGCAAGTGTTCCACTGCGGCCAATACAAAACTAAGCACGCGCCACGCGCGCACGCGTCGTTGGCTGTGCCAATGCACAGATAGGTGGTGAACCCATCATCACTTCAAAATCCAATCGGTCACCGCTGAGGGCTCATTTGAATTTCCAGGCCTCCATGGCGAGTGGTCCATTGCGGTCAATACAGCTGAGCACGCGCGCGCACACGCGCGTCGTTGGTTATGCCAATTCGCTCATAGGTGGTGAACCACTGTTGAGTTCAACATCCAATCGGTCACCGCTCAGGGCTCACTTGAGTCTCCAGGCCAGCATGGCGACTGTTCAAGCGCGGTCAACACAGTAGTAAGCACGCGCCACGCGCGCGCGTATGCGCGTCGGTTGGTGCGCCATCCGCTGATTGGAAACGGCTCCAAGAGAGCGCCCAGGAATGAATCCTCCAGGATGGAAGGTTCGAGGAATCCTCCACAAACCAACAGAATCCGTCGGGGCCCCTGGGATTCCTGGGGGGCCCCGGGCAACGCAAAGGGGCATGCTTCAAATTTGAGGGGAACGCCCGCAATTTGAAATTATTTGTCTTCGGGCGGCTGCGGCGGAGGCTGGAGGGGTGGAAGGTCGGAGTTTACTTTGAACGAGATTCCCAATAATATTTGCGAAACACATTCGAACGAACCGGGTCAACTTACGGGAGCGCCCAGTCATGTCCAACCCTCGCCCTCCTCGTCCTCCTCGTCCTCCTCGCCCTCGTCGTCGCCCTCCCCCTCCTCCTCCCAGGATGACCGAAATCGAATTAAAATCGGCCCCCGGGCCCTTCCCAGGGCCCCTCCGAAGCAGTTTTTCACCATGGATCGATTTTCGACGATCCCGGGGCCCGAAAGCGGCTTCCAGAGGCGTAAAACGACAAAAAGCTTGTCGAACTTCGATCCTCGAGATTCGAACCTCCCCTTCCGTTCCCGGCGCCGAAGACGCCCAAATCTTACGAAGACGCCCGCGCGGAAGCGGCGCGTGGGCTGAGCTCGGGGGGGCCGCGCTCGCGCCCACCGCCTGAAACCCGTGGAGTTGGGCTGCCGCCGCTGTGGCGGACGAGATGGCCGCGTCTCCGATGACGCCAGCTATTTTCGTCGACCCCTGAGGTTCGAAGTTCGAGGCGGGCTTCCGGCGTCGTAGCCTGCGGGAGCCACTTTCGGGACCCAGGGCCGTCAGAAATCGATCGGGACCGACAAACTGCGCCCCGGGGGTGCCGGAGTCATCCCGAACGGCCACCGACGTCCAGGTTCGAGCCTCAAGCCTCGAGGATCGAGATCCTCTGGCCCCTGGCGGCTCTCCTCGTCGCGGCCGGACGCGGCGCGGAAAACTTGTGCGCTCGGGCCCCGGGAGGGTTCCGGGGGCCCATTTCAATCGGGTTCTGGCCGACGGGGGCGGACGACGACGACGACGACCTTGACGACGACGACGACGACGACGGGGCAGCAGTCAGCGCAACTTCCCGGCAACAAGCGCGTAGGGGCACTCGCGCTTGGCATTTGTGGCGGGGGAAGATGGGGGCGGACAGCGCGATGGGCCCCCCAGCTCGCTCAGCCTACCACGCGATGAAAGCATGCGGTACACGCGCAGGGGCAAACATTTCGTGAGCAGCCGTCGGGGCAAGCATTCGGTCAACGGCCCTTGCGTTATGCATGTCAACCCTACGCGGGGGAAGGAGGAGAGGAAGGGGGGGGGGAAGGAGGGGGAAGAGGAAGACGAGGGACTTGATGTGCAAATGGCACCCTCGAGCGACAACTGTCGGCATCGCACGGAATTGTGACAAAAATTGGATCGAAGCTCATCTTGCCGAGACAGGGTATGCAGGGCAGAGAAAGGGAGGGAGGGGTGGAACACGTGGCACTCAGAGCGGGGTTCAAAGGCGCGGCCTCGAAAATCTGCAATGGCCCTGGAGCCGGACTCGCGCTGGGCAAACATGTCTTCAGAAGCACTGCGCAAACAAGTCGTCATAAACAGTGGACACGAATATGTGGTGCAAGCTATCGCGTCTCCGTTAAACCCCTCGTGAAAAGGGGGCGCCAGGCAGAAATTCCCCGCGAGTTTCCCGGAAGCATGCGATATCGAATGGGCCGGCACACCCTATCAGCAGCAACCAGCAATCAACTTGAGGGTAGCATCCGCGCGGCGGCGGGCGGTGAAAACAGGGCGCAGCACGACTGTGAAGCAGAACAGCGAGGCGCCCCGCGATCGCGAAGCAGAAGAAGGAAGCGCTCCACGACTACGAAGTAGAATAACGAATCAAGCAGGGAACGAGGCAGGGAGGAAAAGCCCGCCCCAGGGGGGTAGGGGAGGGGAATCAAACCTCGAAGCTCTATTCAGCACGCGCAACGACGAAGCGCACTGGAAGCGCACTCGTTTGAATCAGCGCCAAGCCAGAGGGCAGGCATGTGCATCTGTATGACGTTCCTTAGTTTTCCTTCCCGGTCTCCTATGATTTGAACTGGTCTCCTGTTGCTATCCCCTTCTACTCCCTTCCCCTTTTATCCGCCATCCCCACCCCGAATCCGCCTCCCCTCTGCTCCCTCCCCACCCCTCCTTCCACATCCTCCCCCTCTCCGCTCCCTCCCCTCCTCCCGTCTCCTCACCTCTAGTCCCCCAGAGGCCTCCAGAGGCTCTCCGAAACCCATTGAAAGTCCCAGCAAAGCCTCTCCCCATCCATCAAAACCCCCATCGGACGAGAGACCTGCACGTGACACGGCCAGTGTCACACAATGCAGTGGAAGAAGTGGGCATGCACGACTGTACTTCTCGCACAAGCATTGAGAGGAAACATTATCCAGGGAACCCGCCGTCGATGGCGCGTCAGCAACAACAACAACAACAACATCATCATCATCAGCATCAGCATCGTCGTCTTCATCATCATCAGCATCAGCATCATAACCGTCATCACCGACATCATTATCATCATTAGCAAAATCAACATTATCATCACCATCGCCATCAGCATTATCATCAGAAACATCATACTTAGCATCAGTATCATCATCCTCGCCATTGGTATCATCACCACCATCGTCATCATCAGCAGCATCATCAGCTGCATCACCATCACTATCATCATCATCCGTATCATCATCATCATAATCAACAGCATCATAATCATCGCCATCACCATCATCATCATCGTCATCATCGGCAGCATCACCTTCCCCATTCTGATCATCACAATCATCATCATCGTCATCATCAGCAACAGCATCATCAGCAGCAGCACCAACACCATCAGCGTTAGCATCATCATCACCATCAACATCATCGTCATCATCACTACGATCATCATCAACACCACCATTATCACCATCATCAGCAGCATCAGCAGCATCATCAGCATCATCACCATCATCATTATCATCAGCATCGTCATTGCCATCACCATCATATTCAGCATCAGCAACAGACTCATCATTCTTAGTATTATTCATTAACAACACCATCATCATCACCACCATCATGACCATGATCATGATCATCATCACCATCATCATCATCATCATTACCCGTATCATTCACATCACCAGCAGCGGCATCATTCAGCCATTTTGGCTCAAGCCAGGCCATTTTGGCTCAAGGGGGGTATCTCGAGGGCGGGAAACTGAGGTGCTTCCAATCCTGTTCTCGCAAGCCGAGTCTCCCTCCCTCGGGTCGCGCCGGATGGCCCTCGCGCGCTGGGGTGCACGAGGGCATGCGCTGGTCGCGTTCCCCGGGGCGGGCGCTGCTGGCGGCGGGATCCCCTGGGCCGCCTGGTGGGCTCTCCAGACCGCCCAGGACCCCGCGACTTCGTGAAGCGGCGCCGGAGGCGGGCGTTGCAGGCGCAGCTGCGGCCTCTGCTGCAGCTAAGGCGGCGACCCCTTGGATGGATGAGTTTGCCCAGCGCGACGGGGAGGCCGTGTGCCTTTCCCGCTGGATGGCCGTCGTGTGCGTCGCCATCTTCGTGGGCTCCTTCATCATCGCCAACCTCCTGGTCGCTTGTTGCTGCTGCTGCTCCGGCTGCGCGCCCCTCGTTTTTTGTCGGAGGCAAGACCTGGGCGGGCCGGGGCCCGCCAGCGCCGCCGGCCCGAGACGCTTTCTGAAGGGGCTCGCCGACTATATCGAGACTGGGGATTCGGCCGCGGCGCAGAATCCGCAGTGCGCATGGCGGTTTCGCCTGCTGCTGTTCGCGGGCGGCTGATTCATTGGCGCGTTGCCCCCCCCATTGGCCCCGCCAGTGAAGAGGCCAGCCAGGAGGGCGCCTCCTCCCTCGGAGGCTGGGTAGGGCCCAGCCCTCCATCGAGGCGGCCTTCGACTCCCTGGGTGGCCCGCCAGCTGCTCGCGCGTCCGGCGAGGAGCCTGCGAGGCGATCGCGATGGTGCGGGGGCCAGTCGTGGACGACGACGGGCAGAGGCGGAGGAATCTCCCGCGACCCGGACGGCACGCATGCCCAGGCGCAGCCGCTGGAGGAGCAGCACGAGGCGGCGCCGGAGGAGTTTCGGGGGGAGGCGGCGGGGCGCGGGAGTTTTTGGAAGGAGGGCGCGGCGAGGTCGAGGCGGAGCGGGGCGAGGCTGCCATGCCGGACTGTCCGATGCCGGAAAACGCTCTGGGTCCAAGGCTGGCTGGCCCTTTTACGCCTGCAGCTTGCCGAGCGCATCTGGCAGCTGGACCATCGCCAAAATAAGTCGGAGGTGGAGTTCCACGCGCCGCCCGCCGCGCCCCAGCCAAAGGCGCCGCAGACGACGTTCGCCGCGGCGGGGCGGGGGCTGCCACGGAGGGGCTGCCCAGTTGTGGAGGAGGTGCTGCAGACGATCCGCGGCTGGAGGAGGCGGAGGAGACCCGGGCTCTGAGGGATGTGAGCCCATCCTCGGGAGAGGTGGTTGCTCGTGCGCCGCTGCCGCTGCTGAGGAGGTGGAGTGGGTGTGGGTGGGTCGTTTGTTGATGATGCCCCTGCATCTCCAATTGGTTTGCATGGGCCCTGCGGGGCCCCGCCATCCGCCGCCGCGCTGGTGCTGCCCCGCGAGCCGCCCCGAGGTTTGCCGGCGCTGCCGCGTCGCCCCGATGGTCCGACTCGGCCAGCGGGGGCGCGGCGGCCAGGCATGCCGCTTGATCACGTGCGCGACGCACCGCTGCGCTGGATGCCGCCGGGCGCTGCGCCCCTGGTGCCACGCGGCGCGCGCGCGGGCGGGGGCCCCCCCTGCGCGCGGCCCGCGTGGGCCCGAAGTCATCGCCGATGACCTTTGCTTGGTCTTGCTTGGTTGCAGGGCTCCCCGCCTTGGAGCCGCATGGAGCTCCACCACATGCGGTGCTGGCGGGCACGGGAGATGAGGGAGGCGGAGGAGCCCGCGGAGGTCGACCAGGAGCAGAGCATTGCCGATGCGGACTTGGGCAACGCGCGTGGAAGACCCCCGCGGAGGTTTTTGCTGGCCACGGCCCGGCGCCGCGCGCCCGAGCTGACAAGCCGCTACCTTTCCTCGCCGGGCGATGAGCTTCTCAGTCTCTCGGCAGCGGGTCGGCACCGAGTGGGTCCGGGAGGCAACGCGGCGAGGAGGGATCCAAGGCTCCCGCCTCGCGCATCGGCTGTTCAACCTGGACGTCGCCGACGCCGCGCGCGGCGTGCCTTAGCTGGATCCACATAGCAATTGGTAGAGAATTAGTGTCGTGAGGCTTGCCTGCTTGGGAACACTCCCAACCCATAATGAATAATAGTAGTGATTTTACATGTTTTTCATTTGACCTTCATTCTTCGCGTTCATTGAATGTATCAGGTTCATTTTATGTAACTTGTTCAAATGGATGATTCCTCGCTTTCAATGTATATATAATTGTTGTTCAGTGTGTTTTCTGATACGTGTTCGCAAGTGCGATTGCTGGATTCGCTTATTGCCCGCGTAGATTGTTTCTGAACTCGTTTTGCATGCCTTTCAAGGGATCCATGAGATCTCTGGGGCTCGATGCGCTTCATCTCCTGCTCCTCATTTCTGTGGACCCGCTGCCGATTCGGCTCGAGCCAACCACGGGATTGGTGCGATTTCGCCGCGGCGTCCCGCTGTTGAGCGCGTCGGCGCGAGTGCCCCGCCGCCATGTCGCGGTGGTCCGACCGCTCCTGGTGGAGCAGCGATGGGCGGACGACTGGCCCAGCGGCGGCTGGTCCCTGGAGCGAGCAAGGAGGCGGCGGAGGCGAAAATGCAGAAGTCGCTGCAGTGCGCGACGGCGGCGGAGGTGGGGGCGGGGGCGGCGGCGGAGGGGGGGCGGCGGAGCGGCTCCTTCCAGCGGGGCGGCGGCGGCGGGGGGCGGCCCGCGCGGGTGCACCGCGCGCGGCTACGCGACCGCGCGCCGCAAGGCCGCGGGGAGGAACCGCCCGTCGGAGCTCCGCCAGCGCCGCACTCAGCGGCGCGGCGATGGGCGATGATAGATGGTGAGAGGAAGCTGAAGGAGAATTGTTTTGTCGTCGGTCGTCGGTTGCGCGCAGCTGGCAGTCGACGTCCTGTGGCATCCCGCGTCGTCGTCGCGTCGCAGCAGGTGCGCGACGGCGCCCGCCCCCTGCCCCGCCGAGGTTCCGACGCAACTGGGTCGGCGGCGCGCGCAGGATGTAAAAGGGCCAGCAGCTCCCGAAGGACCCCATCCCCCAGCCGCCCGCGGCGGTGGAGCCCGAGGCGGTCGCGGCTGGCCTCGCGAGGGAGCGCGCCGCTCGCGAGGAGGACGCCGCGCGGCGTCCTCCTGGCGCTGCAGCTGGCTCCGTTGACGCGCCAGGAGGACATTTCGAATTTCGTTGCGGCTGTTCGCTCCCCGTTGATCCGATCTTCGTCGTCGAAGCGATGGGCCATCGACGATCGACGATCGATCCGACTCCCTGTCGACCGTGCTTCGTCGATCCAGTCCTCGTCGCGCCGTCGTCTCCCCGACCCCCTCGCCCCATCAGCTCGGAGTTGCCCCCGTTCCCGCGGGCGGAGCAGAACGCGGACGCGGACGCAGGCGCGTTGCCGCGGGAGCTTGTCAACCAGCGGATGTCCGCCCACTTTCGCCCCGAGGTGCAGAGGGCCCGCGCCGCGACCGAGGAGGCGCCGCGGGGCGCGCCCGAGCTGTCGCCCGAGCTGCCGCCGCAGGGCGCGGCGAGGGGGAGCTTGCCGTCGCCCGAGTCGCCACCGCCCGGGGTGATGGACTGTGCGGCGAGCGGCATAGCCGTCCGCCCGCCACCGCGGGCCGACAGGCGCGACGGTCCTGCGCCGTCGACGTTTCCGCCGCTTCCACTGCGCGCGGCCTCGCGCGCGTCGAACGCCCCCCCGCGCGGCGAGCGCGTTCTCGCGACGCCTCTTCGACACGATGCTCGCCGGGAGGCGGGTGCCGCCATCGTCGTCACCATCATCACCACCGCCACCATCACCGTCGTCGTCATGACCACCATCATCACCATCGCGTCCCCGTCACCTTTCCCTCCCGTTTCCTTCATTCCTTCCCCCTCCGTTCTGATCCGGCTCCCCCACGGACGTTGTGCGCATGTGGGGCGGAAAGGGCCACGGGTCTAGCGCCTGCGCAAGTAGCCTTTCCATTGCGCTCCTCTTCCCGACCGTTCCGACCTCCCCTCCATGTCCTTTTGATCGGGTGCATTGCGCACGCGGTTAGGAAGATACGCCGAAGAGGTGGGCTCAGAATGTGGGTGCCCTTCCCTTTTCCGCTCCCTCTTTATCTCTTTCTTCTTTCCTGCCCAGCCCTTTCCGTCCCTTTGTCCCCTGCTCCTTCTATCTCATCATAGTCCTTCTCCTCCTCCCTTCCTCATTCCCCCCCAGGAAGTTAGCGACTTTGAGGCCGAGGAGAAGGAACTTGCTGCGACGATCGACACGCTGCAGGCGGAGCGGGCTTTTCAAGGAGTAGCAGGAGCAGGAGGTCCTATTTTCTCTACAGCTACAGCTACAAATGACCCCCCTAGCTTTGGAGGAGCGCCCTCATGCTCTCAATGTTCTGGTTTTCCACCGCGGAATGCTATTCATGTGGCCTTGGGCTGATTGCTGCGGGTTGCATCCCCAGCCCAAGCCACGTGTAAAATGTGATAGTTCACATGTTCATTTGCCCATATTGCTGTGACATGCAGAATGGTTATGAATCATCAGTCATTGAACGTGTCCTTCTGCATGCTTTGAATGGGGATCCATACGCGCCAGGTGGTCCATTATCCTTTGTAGTGTGTGTGTGTGTGTGTGTGCTCACCGTCATTCGTATACTCGCTCGTCGCCCTCATCATCCTTGCTTCCCCCCGCACTCCTCGACCTCCTCATCCCCCCTCTCCCCTCCCCTCCTCTCCTGGCGCTCCGGGGCGCGGCCCAGGGGCCCCGGCGAGGGGCACCCCCGCCGCGCAAAAACTAGCGGCCCCAGCGCGCGATCGGCGTCCTGGAGAGGGAGCCGACGCCCGCGCCCGCGCCCGCACCCTCTTCTCGCGCCTCTTGCCGCCATGGTGCGACTGTCGTCGAGCCCGCCGCCGTCGTCGCTCGCGTCCCCGTCGCCGCCGCCCCCGTCGACGACGTCTGGAGAGGCCTGGAGATCTGGAGAGGGGAAGGGGGCCACCCTGTGCCATGGGCGCTTGTGGCAATGTTCGAAGTGGGAAGGGCTCCTCACCCCTCCCTGTGAGAAACCGCCCAAGATTCTGCTTGCGTATCCCTCATCCCTTCACTATCCTTGCTCCTCTATTCGGCCACTGAGAGGACGCCCACCCAGACAGGTAGATTCAGAAATTCTGCGCCAGTTCACCCGACGCTGGCCTTCGCAGTGTGCTGGTGCATTTCCCCGTCGGTCTCGCTGGTCGGAGTTCGTTTGCCGGATACTTTCGGTAGTTTTAGGATTCTTTGCTGGTCCGACTATCAAATCCGCCTGGGTGTGCTCGTTTGCCAAGGGGGGGCTGAATTTCCTCGATCCCTGGACCTCGTGCCCTGCCGCGACAACGGCGGCGGCGGCGGTGGCGCGGCACACGGGCACAGATGCACCTTCCGCTTGCCGCCATACCTAGCCGTTTTGGGGGATATTCCTTGCTTCACCCAGCTCCCCCCTTGCCGCTTACCCCCCTCCTTCCCCCTGCCAGCACACGCCGGGGGAATGGCGAACTCTTGTCCGCACATTTTCGGATGCCCTTGCCCTGTGGAGGAACCACGCCGTGCAATTCGACGCGCTGCACCGTACATTCTGGTGTGCCATGTTGTGGCGGGTCACGCCACTGCCCGCAAGGCTCTGCTCGTTTGCATCAATTCATGACGACCGCTGTGGCATCGCAGGCACGGTATGTCGTGATGTTCCTTGTTCAATGCGGAGTTTTCTGCCTTCGTCTGGACTTACTCCGTCTGGAATCAGCCTCTCCTGAGGCTCGGGTGGGCAGAGTGGGAAGCCTCGGGTGGGCAGAGTGGGATGCGGAGGAGGAGAGAGCGCGAGGACGGTGAGCATCGGCGCACGCAATTTGCACACAGCGCCGGGCCCTGGCCAGGCCACATCCCCTGGGCCTGGGATCGGTGTACGGCAGGTTCGCTCCGTTCGGGAGTCTCCAGACGGGGCTCACTGCAAACGTGGGTCAGCCAGAGCGCGCTGTTCTTGCAGGACCCTGCAGAAGCCGGGATACATATTGACCTGGGCTAGCGCGCAGGATCCGGCAGGACTCTGCATGATCCTTGCAGGATTCTGCAGAGCCCGATTGCTCCAGGTTTGCACTGACCCGGGTCAGTGCGTCCCCGATCCGTGTCGACGCGGCGGCGTCCCTTTGCTTCCCTTCACCCCTCGCTTCCCCGTGAAGGGATGGAGAGGGAATGCAGGAAGGGAGAGGGAAGGGAAGAGGGGGTGAAGGGAAGCAAGGGAACGCAAGGAGGGAGGGAGGGGAAGGAGGGAATCAAAGGAACGCCGAGGGGGAACAGCAGGGGGGAGGAGGCGCAGCGGCCACCGAAGGCTCGAGGCCATCCCCCAGGGCCCATTTCGATCCGGCTCGATCTGTTCGGATCTGATTTGGACTTCGTGGCGATGCATCCGTCGGCCACGCGCACGGGGGGGGTAGGGGAGGGGGGGAGCCTTCTTAGAAGGAGGCTGCTTCTTAGAAGGCGCGGGCCTCATCTGAGAAGCCTTCCCCCTACCCCACACCCTCGGCACGACCGAAATGGTTATGGAAATAATGGGCACAATGCCCAACACCGGGCGAAGAGAATTATGCACATGCACCGACCCTGGCAAGGCACATCCTTGACCCAGGATCGGTGCATATACCTTACCTGCCTGGCCAAGGTATGAGGGCGTATGCACCGATCCTGGGCTCAGGATGGGCCTGGAAAGAATATGTGTATGTGCATAGTTCTCTTTCCTCTACAACAGCAGGTCCTGTTCAGTTTGAACAGGACTCGCTGTCGGTGTCGCCGCGGCCCGTGTCCACTTGAGACGGAGGGCCGCCTGCCCAGCAGCGGCCGCTGGTGGTTTGGGACAAAATTTGTTGTTGGGCGTTGTGCCATTTTTTTCCGTACCCATTTCGGGCGTCCTCGAATATGGAGCGAGAGGGGATCGAAGCCAATGAATGTGTTCATGTTCTGGACTGTAAGCAACCGTTCAATATGAAGCAGTGCTTTTTCTGAATCCTTTTCCACGTTTTTTCCGTAGCGCAGGGATCGACCTCTAGTATTGAACTCCCTCTTGGATTGCAATGCCGACCGCAGACGCGGAACGCTACGCTACGCTACGCCACGCTACCCGTCTTGCGCGCCGCCCATCCAGATCCGACGCACGTGCCGACCCGACCCGACTTCTCGAGTCGATGCGGACTGAGCCCGCCCACGGCGGCCCCGCGCTCCGAGTGCCCCGCCCGGCCGGCTCCCGCCGGCCCCGGGCCCAGGAGCTGTCCAAGGCGGGGAGTGCGGCTCTCGTGCAGGCCGTGGCTGCGGGCAGTGTGGGCGGGAGGAGGACGAGGAGGAGAAGGAGGAGGAGGAGGAGGAGGGCGGGGAGGAGGACAGGGCGGAGAGGACGAGGGGGCGGAGGAGGGGAGGGGGGGTGGCGGAGCAATAGAATGCGGGAGAAAGGGGATGGGAGATGGGGGGAGAAGGAGGAGAAAGAGGAGCAGGCGGAGGAGGAGGAGGAGGAATACCATGAAGAATAGTTTGGAGGAAAGGCGCCACAGATGATGATGAGGATGGTGATGATGATGGTCATCATCATGATCATGATCATGACCATGATCATGATGATGCTGATGATGATTCAAATGCTAATGCTAATGATCATGATGATATTGGTGATTTTGATGATGATGCTTATGATGATGATGCTGCCGATGATGATGCCAATACTGATAATTGTGATGATGATGGTGATGACGATGATGATGATCGTTATGATGACAATGACGATTATGATGAGGATGGCGGTAATGACGATGATGCTGTTCGTTATGATGACGGTGACGATGATCGTTTCGATGACGATGATAATAATGATGATGATATTGATGATAATGATTATTATGATGACGGCGACGACGGTGATGATGATGCTGATGATGACGATGGTGATGATGATGATGATGATGATGATGATGATGATGATGATGATGGTGATGCTGATTATGATGATGATCATGATGATGGTGATGACACTCATTACGAGTATGCTGTTGATGATGCTGTTGATGATGCTGCCGATGATGATGATGCTGATGCTGATGCTGATGCTGATGATGACGCTGATGCTGCTGTTGATGTTGATGCTGATGATGCGGAGGATGATGATGATGCTCGCAATGGTTCATGGTGATGATGATAGTGATGATGATGGTGACGGTGACGATGATGATGATGATGATGATGATGATGATGATGATGATGATGATGATGGTGATGATCAAGAGGAAGAGGTTGACGATGAGGATTATCAGGAGGATGATGCTGTTGCCGCTGCTGATGATCGGAATTATGATGAGGATGGGGACCGGGAGGGGGATGCGGATGATGATGATGATGATGATGATGATGATGATGATGATGATGATGATGATGATGATGATGTTGATGATGTTGATGATTGAGGTGGGTGGCGTTGGGCGAGGAAGAGGAAGAGGACAAGGACGAGGACGAAGAGGACCAGGAGGACGATGACGATGATGATGATGATGATGATGATGATGATGATGATGATGATGATGATGATGATGATGATGATAACGATGATGATGATGGTGGTGATCGTGATGATGCTGTTTCTGCTGATGCAGGTGGTGGTGATGATGCTACTGCTGATGATGATGAGGGTGACGATGGAGGAGGAGGAGGAGGAGGAAAAGTATGACGAAGGGAAGGACGTTGATGATCAGGATGTTGAGGATGAGGAGGATGAGGAAGATGAGGACGAGGACGAGGACCAGAACCATGATGTTGAGGAGAAGTAGGATGGTGATTGTTCCTGGTGCGGATGGGGATAGGGGTGAGGATGAGGATGAGGATGAGGATGGTCATGGTACTGAAGCTGATGCTGATGATGGTGATGGTGAAGATGATGATGTGAAACAGATGATGACCACCGACAACAGTCGCAGTGTAAACAACATACAAGAACCAGTGGTTGTCAAGTCCTGTTTGCGTGTGTGTGTGTGTGTGTTTGGGTGTGAACGAGCCGCGGAGATGGCAGAGCACCTTCCCGCCAGAGTTAGGGAAGAGCGCAGACCAGTACTCAGATGGTATACTTGTAAACAATGAGGTGAAGGAGAAGGAGGAGGACGATAATATGAAGGAGCAGGAGGAGGAGGACGAGGAAGAGGAAGAGGACAAGGACGAGGACGAACAGGACCAGGAGGACGATGACGATGATGATGGTGATGGTGATGATGGTGATGGTGATGGTGATGGTGATGGTGGTGGTGGTGGTGATGATGATGACGATGATGAGGAGGTGGAGGAGGGCCAGGAGGAGGACGATGATGATGACGATGCTGTTGATGATGATAAGTCGGAGGATTAGGATGATGATGAGGATGATGATTATCAGGATGATGATGTGAAGGATGATCGTGTTTTTATGGTTGGTGGCGCTGGTGTCGATGATGATGATGATGATGATGATGATGATGATGATGATGATGATGATGATGATGA
This sequence comes from Prorocentrum cordatum, assembly GCA_963575745.1. Classification (NCBI taxonomy): domain Eukaryota; class Dinophyceae; order Prorocentrales; family Prorocentraceae; genus Prorocentrum; species Prorocentrum cordatum. The sequence goes on along the minus strand of CAUYUJ010014648.1, from coordinate 343,067 downwards.
TGATGATGATGATGATGATGATGATGATGATGATGATGATGATGATGATGATGTTGATGATGATGCTGATAATGATGATGATGATGATTGTGGTGGTGATGATGACGACGACGATGATGATGATGATGATGATGATGATGATGACGACGATGATGATGACCACGACGACGATGATGATTGAAGGAAGTGCGGGAATAATATGTGTGGGTTGAGCGCGCGCAGGAGAAGGAGCAGCGGCAGGGGCTCGAGACGCCGTCCACTGTGACGATCTCTGGCCCTCTCGGGCCAGGGCCTTGGCGGACCCTCTGGGGAGGCATGTGCAAACGTGGCCCGAGGGCGAGGAGCAGGGTGGGGAGGTCCCGTGAGCCACGGGGCTTTCGGCCCGCAGTGATCCAGCGAGAGACGCCCGCCCTGCAGGGGCCACCTCGATCCGATCGATACAGGTCGATGGCGGCTCCGCTGGCTCGATCCGATTCGACTATGACGATCAAATGCGGCCGCATCTTCGCATTGCGTTGTTGTGTATCTTGGCGCGGCCGATCCGATTCGATTTCGACCCCGTGCCGAGGCATCCTGATCCGACGCACATTCTGGTCCGATTCGATCTCCCTATTCGATGCAGGCTGATTCTGCCCTGCTCAGCGTTATTCCCTGGCTCCGCGGCGAGAGCCGGTCAGGCGGCACGGATCGCCACCCCATACGATAACAGGCGGGGGATCTGCTCCACAGCAGGACGGCTCGACGTCTCGGGGGGTGACAATGGGCGGACCGGTTCCACAGCATGGCGGGTTGCCGCCTCAGTGGTGGCAAGGGGGGCTCGTTATCGTGCATCCCTGGAGGTCCAGAGCGCCAACACCGTGGTGCAGGCGCTCGAGGTGATGGTCAAGGCGGCCATGTTCAGTCAGGCGGACGCCTCGAGGCCCCGCCGCAAAGCCGCCGCGCCGGTGGTTGGGACTGACAGGGTCTTCGCTGTGGCCCCCGTCCGTGAAGCTATTATAAGATTTGCGTATTTCTTCTGTTTCCCTGTTCGACAGAGGCCAGCTGCCCTGGCTCTCTCAATCACACTCACTCGAGTTCAGTTCGTTGCTGCCTCCTCCTCCTCCTCCTGCTCATCTTTCTTTCTCCTCCTCTTCCTCCTCCTCGTCAACCTCCTCCTCCTGCTCCTCCTCCTCTTCCTCCGCCTCGTCGTTTTCCTCATCCTCAACTGCCATTTGGGCCCAATTTGGGCCTAAAACGTAGCCAGGGCAGCACACACCGCCAGAATGCCGTTCCACAGCTAGTGTTGGGAGGATTGGGCAGGAGTCTCGCAAGACTGCCACGGCATGGACCGATTCTCTCGCTCCGCTTCTCTTCAATCCGCAGTCGGCCAGGCCACATCGATTGGCGGCTGTATTCGAGGAGGCACGGAACTTCTACATCGCGATATTGACAGCGACATCGCGATGGAGACGAGAAGCACGCATCGCACAACGCAGAGTGGATGGGACCAGATACATCGGTGCAGGATGGAAATACGAAATACGGATAATTCACCATCAAGGGCATTGGAACGTCGTAGCATTACAGGGACGAGCTCGACGGGCACAGGTGTTAGACATCGCTGAGCCTTCGCCGAAACTACGTGGACGAGGAGTCGCGATCACGATGCAGCTCCACGACATCACAGTCATGGTTGTTTGCTAGTAGTGCCCACCACACCCCACGAACGGCAACAACCGCAAAAAGTACTTCGCGAGATTGGGCCGCCTGTTCAAATGGATGGAGGAGAACGCCAAGAGCAAACCCAACAACAAGCCCAAGAACCGGACACCCACTTACTTCGAGAGGAACGCAATATGCATCGACTACAGCATCATGATATCGCAAGGACCGCCCCTGTGCATGGGCATGCAACTTCAACTGGTACCATGCCGAGAACATCGAGACCACGTTCCAGTCCAGCTGACACCTACGAATCCCGTTGCGACAACACGTACGACAGCAGCAGCTGACAACGAAGTGGGGCTGAGACGGGCTCGTTCGAGCAGTGCGTAGAGGACACCACCGCAACAACTGCATTCATGATTTCGAGAGCGCCATCGAGCAGTGCGAACCCGAGGGGAAGGGCATCTGCGCCCTGTTCCAGGACATTAACCAGACGATCATCACCCCAGCCCAAGAATACTACGGACCGCAATCGGCGACTCAAACAAAGTAGAGCGTGCTGAGGACCACCCGCATGGCGCTACTCCGACAACGACGCGATGGCCGCGAATAACTGCGCAGACGGAGCGCCAGTTTCACGATCACGCTAGGCCTGAGCAACCCTGAGGCAGCGCAGGTCTCCTACGACACCAACACAAGAGAGGCGAATGGCCAGAACGTTCCTTCGCCACACCCGACCCAGGACCCAGGAGCCTGGCCTGTGCCCATCGCTGAGACCTCCGAGAGCCCAGCTCCATGCACCGGGAGGCCCCCTTCCGAGTCTCGCGAGACTGCGAGAACACCTTTCGCACTTGCGATGCCTCCTCCACGCTGGGCGTCGGGCCGGCACCGATGGTTTGTCGCATCATTATTGCGACCCGCGACGAAAGTTTCCAAGCGGCCCCCTTGCATGCGAATGCTTGCTCGCAGTTTGTGGGCTCGTTTGTCGTAGTTAATCGTGAAGCTGGTTTGGGCGCGCGATGATGGCGCATGATATGGCTGCGGAGCACCCCCTGGCTTGCTAAAAGTAGCCCGCGCCCCCGCCCTCCATGCGCTCGCATTTCCAGGGTTGCAGTTGAATTGAGGCTGGTTTTCCCGCAGTTCCTCGCGCTGGCCTACTCCTGGAGGGGGGCCGCAACAGTTAGCTTAGCTGTTCTAACTTTTCAAATGTCCAATATGCAAATTGTATTCGAACGTGAGTGCGAGCATTTTCCCGATCGAGGCGTCGCCCCCGAAGACATTGAACAAACTCTCCGAAACCCTGGTTCGCCCTTATGGACCCAGGTAGGAAGAACAGCAAAGCGGTCCTCAAAGGGAAGCATCCTAACAGACCTCTCAAATTGGGTCTCTGGAGGACTCCTTCTGGGGCGGCGAGAGCTTGGATGTGGGGTCTTGGGCACGTTTCAAAGGGCCCAGAAGAGAGACGTAAAGAAAGGGCCGTGGAGTGGCCCGCTTGAATTCGTATGTCTGGCAGACTGTCTCCGTGCGTTCGGGCTGAATGAGCTCGAGGCGCACCGTCTTGGAGAGACGAGTGAGCGCTCTAAAGATCAGGGTCTCGCTGAAGATTCAGATGGCTGAATTTCCTCCTGGGGGGCCCTGTCGGGGTCACGGGCAGGTTTTTGGCCTTCCTGCTTGTGGCTTACAAAAAGCCGTTTTGATGGACCCCCCTGGGGAGAGCTGTTTGTTCAGTCATGGACTTTCTTCCCCCCTTTCCCCTCAGTGGCGTGCGATCCTCCTCTTCGGTCCTCCTCCTCTTCCTCCTCCTCCTCCTCGGTCCTCCTCGCTTCTCATCCTCGCTTTTCCCCACCTCCTCCTCCTCTTCCTCCGCTTCCTCCTCCTCCTCCCCCTCCTCCTCCTCCTAATAAAGACCTTTTGGGGCCAGTGGGCAGCTCCCCGTCCCGTCCTGTCCACCTATTCCCCCCTTCTCCCCATCCCCTTTCCATCCCTCTTCCTTTATGCAGCCAGACCGAGGTATAAGATCCAGGGCTGTTCGGGGAGGGTACCCGAATGTTCTTCGTGTTTGTTGGGTGTTCTTGTGCATCCTGGGGAGGGTACCCTTGGATGTTTTGCGTGGTCTGGTTAGTGGAGTGTCTCATGTTCTGGAAAGATGTTGTTCTGCTCTAGGTCCGACCGTTAGTCGTTCCTCCCTGTCGCACCCCGAGACGTGTCGGTAGGGCGGGCCGAGCGCTTCGCCAGAGACATCCTCACTAGGTGTCATCCTACAGCTTTGGATTTGCAGCAGCTTCAGGGATGGATGGCGGGTGGTCTCAACATGTGGCTCTCGCCTGGGCGCCGCGCGCATTCGTCTTAAAAGTTTGCAGGAGCTTCACGGATGACGGCCTGTTCTTTTCCGAAATGTCGTTATCGCCTGAGCGCCGCGTGCATTACATAGTTGCAAGAGTTATCCGTTTGGAGCCGCGGATCGTTTTCAACATGCGGCTCTCGCTTTAGCGCCGCACGCTTTCGTCTTAAACAATTGCAGGAGCTTCGCGGATGGACGGTGGTTGCCGTCAAATTGTTGTTTTCGCCGCAGCGCCGCGCACATTCGCCTTCAAACATTGCAGTATGTTCACTGATGGACGGCGGCTCTTGTTCCGAATTGTTTCTCGCTTCCGAGCCGCGCGCATGCGTCGTAAAAGTTTGCAGTAGTTTCATAGGATGGAGGATGGAGGGCGGTTGGTTTTCAAAATGTGATTATCGCCCTAGTGCCGCGAACACTCGTTGTATGAGCTTGCAGGAGCTTTCTGGTTGGAGGGCGGCTGGTTTTGAACATGTAGTTTGTATATCATGCTAACCGATTATTACTGTTGATGCCCCAGGAAAATGGAAGCTTGGCGCGATGTAGGATTGTCAGGGCGCAGCAGTCACGTTTACCCGCGGTGTTGAACTCCCAGGAATGATGTTCTGGCACGGTTCAGGGTCATAGCGACGCAACAGCAAGATTGATTCGCGGCGTTGAAGTCCAGGGAGTGGTGTTTTGGCACGGTGTTTTCCAACGGGGCGTTTCCAGCAGTGAACATATGTTCTTCACGTTTCGCATCCCCACCAGCCCATTTGGAACCCCGGCCCATGAGAGTTGAGGGTAGAAGGGGCGAAGAGACACATGTAGTTAATTAAGCGGGTAACCAGGGTGAACCGATAGATGTTTGGGAGCAATGGGGTGACTTTGCAGGGCCTCTTCGGGCCCGCGTGGGGGCGATGGCAGGAGGAGGAGGAAGACGACGACGACGACCACCACCACCACCACCACGATGACGAGGAAGAGGAGGAACAAAACGTGAAGACGAGGAGGGCAAGGGCGAGGACGAGGACGAAAAGGAGGAGGAGGACAACGAGGGCGAGGACAGAACCTTCAACATCGCATCTTGACGATATCTTGGTACTCTTCTGGGGGATCTTGGAGTGCTCTCGAGGCTCTTTGGGGTTGTCCTGGGGCCCATTTGGGGCTTTCTCGGGGGCCTGTTCGGAGCCCTGGAGGCGGAGGAAGAGGAGGAGGAGGAGGAGGAGGAGGAGGAGGAGGAGAAGGAGGAGGAGGAGGAGGAGGAAGAGGAGGAGGAGGAGGAAGAGGAGGAGAAGAAGGAGCAGGCAGATGAGGGAGGAGGAGGGGAGGAGGAGGAGGCGGAGGAGGAGGAGAAGGAGGAGAAGGAGGAGGACAGGGAGGAGGAGGAGAAGGATAATGATGATGAGGAGGAGGAGGACAAAGAGGAGGATAAGGGAGGAGGGAGCAGGAGCAGGGAGGAAGGCGGAGGGAAGAGGGAAAAGGGAGGAGGGAGGAGGAGGAGGAGGAGGAGGAGGAGGGGGAGGGAGGAGGGGGAGGAGGAGGAGGAGGACGGGGAGGAGGAGGAGGAGGAGGAGGTGGAGGAGGAGGAGGAGGGGGAAGAGGAGGGAGGAGGAGGAGGAGGAGGAGGAGGAGGAGGATAAGGAGGAGGGAGGAGGAGGGAGGATGGAGGAGAAGGAGGAAGGAGGGAGGAGGAGAAGGACGAGGACGAGGAGGAGGGAGGAGGGAGGGAGGGAGGGAGGGAGGAGGTGGGAGGAGGAGGAGGAGCAGGAGGAGGAGAAGGAGGAGGGAGGAGGAGGGAGGAGGAGGAAGAGGAGCAGGAGGAGGAGGAGAGGAGGAGGAAAAGGAGGAGGAGGGAGAGAGGAGGAAAAGGGTGAGGAGCAGGAGGAGGAGGACGAGGAGGAGGAGGAGGAGGAGGAAAAAGATGAGGAGGAGGATAAGGGTGAAGAGGAGGAGGAGGAGGAGGAGCAGGAGGAGATGGAGGGCACGGCGGGGTGGACACGGGATGGAGCAGGGAAGGGGATGGAGTCGGGCACAACGATCCCAGGCGACCAGGGTCGGCGCCCGCCCCCCCTGGGCCGTCCGTCGCGGAGAGGGGCGGAGGAGGCCGCGCAGGCGCGCGCGCGGCGGCGCGCGGTCGCGGCCGGGTGCACGGAGGCGGGGGGCCACAGTCGGGCCGGTGAGGAGGAGGAGGAGGAGGAGGAGGAGGAGGAGGAGGCGGAGGAGAGGGGGAGGAGGAGGCAATGGGTGACCTTCCCCCGCGGGCTCCCGCGCAGCCAGCTTTCCGAGCTGCGCACGGCTGTGGCGACGAAGGGTCGACGGCCAGGTCGGGGGGGAAACGTGAGAGGCGGCGGGCCACCTCGGAAGGCTCAGTCGTCCCCCGGCCTTCCGAGAAGCTTTCTGAGCCTCCCCTGAGGACGCAGAAAACCTTTCTCAAGGCCGGAGGGCTTCTGAGAAGCCCCGCCGCCTTGTGAGAGGGCCTTCTCCTTCTCACTTCCCCCTCCTCCCCTGGCATCGGCTCTTCTTCCCCCGTCCTGCCCCTCTTCCTGTTTCTCGTGCCGTTCCCCCTGCTCGCCTCCCCTCCCCTCCTCCTCCCCCCCCTTCTGCTGCACTTGCAGGCTCACCGCCTTCGTGCAGAGCACGCACCAGTCCAGCGACGGCGACGCTGGTGCCCCCGACGCGGCCGTGTACGAGAGCAAGTCGGGCGGCATCGTTGATGTCCTGGAGGATCCGCGGCCGACGCCACAGCGGGGAGCAGCGTCGCGTCGCGAGCGGCAAAGCACGACGGACGTTTGTCCTCAGTCTTGGCCCCCGGAGGCTGCGTGGGCCATCAACGGCCCTTGGTAGGTCGACCCTGCCAGCTCAAGGGTACCCTTGTGTCCTGTGCCTCGCGACGCGTGCCTTCTCGCATTCCTATGGCAACGTGGCCCTCGGAAGGGTCTCGTGTCCTCTCGCGTGTCCTGCCCAATCCAGGCCGACTGTAGGGCACGTTGCCAGGGCCACCTGCCGTCCAGACGCGCGCGCGCTCGCGCCTTCCCGGCAGGCACGCTCACGGCTCATGCGGAGGCCCGGGGCCATTCGACTCGAGAGCAGGCAGTCGCCCGCCTTCCTTCCCTTCCCTTCCTCCGCCGTCTCCTCCCTCCTCTTCCCCTCCTCGTCTTCCCTCGGGGGTGGACAGACCTCCTACCCTGACACGTCGATTCGCGAATTGGCCGTCTTCGGTTTGCGAGAGGGCGTCGCGGCCGTCCTTTTTGCGGGTCCAGGTCCGTCGGTTTCGGTCCCAGGCCGTTTTCACCAAAGGGAGGTTTGCTAAAGGGAGGCTTGTCCACCGCCGAGTTTTCCTCGGGTCGCTCGCACGGAGTGGCCTTCTGGTGCTTCTTAGGGGGCCTTTCAGGGGCCCGTTGGCGGTCTCGTGGGTCCTCTTGGGGCGGAGGGCTCGAAATGCCAGCTCGAGCTCCCCGTCTTGGGCCGCTCTTGGGTCCGTCTCCTTCTTGAGGTCCTCTCGGGCCGTCTTTGGGGTCTCTTGGGCCGCCTGGGGCGCCGGGGATGGCCGCTCCGCGTGCGGATAGAAAATTGCGCGTGCGTCGGCTGCGCGCGCGCGGGGGCGGGCCACGTATGCTTGCCGCCCGGTTTCGTCGCTGCTCTCTCCATGGAGCCGCTGCTGGCCCGCGTTGCATCTGTCGATGTGCCCCCTCGTCACGGCATGGCCGTGTGGACAGTCTCCTGTAACATGTGCAATTCAGTTTCTCAGTTGCCGCTGGGGTGCAGCTTTTTCCCTTGCCCATCGAATCTCGTCCGGACGTTCCAGCACGCAGTTCCACGTTCAACGTGCTTGATTTGGGGTCTTTTGAGCTGAGAAGATTCTGAGCAATCCTTAGCTTGTCTGTCTGCTCCCTCGGTTCACGTTCCCTTTTTCCTTTTCTTTTTCTGCTCGCCACCCGTTGTGCATGGCGCCGATACGTCTACATGGTGGGTTCGTATCGTTCGAACTGCCCGCGCTTCCGCCCCGTTCTGCTACCCGTTTCCTGCCCGAGCCTAGGGCCATCGATCTTATTTGGGGCGTCTTCACGCGATAGTGCCTCGCCAGTGTGCGGAGTCAAACCGGCGTACAGGTTCAGTTCGGTTGGAAGGTAGCACATTATTGGGACGTGGGATATAATCAAATGCTAACTCCCTGGCGGAGGGCCCGAAACCGACACGCAGCGAGTGCCAGAGCAGACACGACCGGCGGAGGGACCGACCGAAGAGAACCGAGGCCCGGAAACTGCGCGGGGAGGCTTGGCAGCTTGCCTCCAAAAGGGGTGCGGCAGCTGATCGGGAGCAGGGCGGGGGTGAGGCTCATGCTCCGCGTGCGCTTCGGCGCACGGGGAGCACGATGTCTGCGGTTTGGGCGCCTGCTCCTCGTGCGCCTCGGCTTGTAAGTCGGGCGTGTCCCTCTACAGGAGGAAGATTCAGCGATAGTCAGAAAAAAGTCGGGGGACGATTTCTCCATTCATGTTTGACTATTTGGGGGTATTTTTTTGACAATTTCTGATTCTTCGTCCAAGATCGGCCTGCAGGGGGACATGCCCGACCTGAGCCTCAGCGGTGGCTCCCGCGCTCCCTGTGCCAGGAGGCCGAGCCAGGCTGCACCGGCAGAGGGAGGCGAAGCCACCGCAAACCCCTCGGCCCTTCTCCCCCCCCCCGCTTGCGCCCACGAGTGATGAACATGTCCGTATCCGCGCCCTCGCGGTCTGGAGTCCAGGGCCCGGAGATCCGACGTTCCCCAAGAATTGGAGCGGCGGGAGTTTGGCAGCTCTTGGCCTCCAGGGGCCGGGGCCCGCGCATGGAAGACACTGGAGCAGCAGGATGTTTGGGGGCGCGATCCCGAGGATGCGCGGTCGCACGGGCGTCCGTTCCGCGCGGGACGTCCGCGAAAAAGCGCGCCGCATCCGCGGGGTCGCGGCCCCGGGGCCCGGCCCGCGGGGCCGCGGAGCTGCGGAGGTGCATTTCGCACACGCCTCGCACCGGCGCACGCCTCTTTTCGCGCTGTGTTCCAGGCGGGAAGGGCGAGGCTCCCTCGCGCTGACCTCTCGGATTTCTCGAAGCTCCTCATGTCCGCCGCGTGGGGCGGGGGTGCGCCCAGCTCAACTCACGTCGTCGTCGTCCTCCTCCTCCTCCTCCTCCTCCTCCTGTAAAGCGACTTTGGCGCTCTCACATGCCCCGCAGGAGGCGCAGAAGTGCCAGAGCAGCGGCTCCCCTCCGGACCTCCCCGAGCGCCCCGCCTCGCCACACAGCTGCCTCCCCTGCGAGAGGACCTGCTGGACAAGGCGCAGACCCAGCTGGCGGACGCCCGCTCCAAAGAGGCCAAGGCCCAGCACGCCTTCGAGATGCGCGCCGCTCAGCTCGCCAGGCTGGCCGCGGAGCCTCAGACACGCCTGGCGCCCGCCATCGGCCGGCCTCGGCGTTCGGGTCGCCCGTGCACCTTGCAGTCAAGACGCCGAAGTGATCGAAGAAGAACAGACGGCGGATAAGCATAAGCTCTGGGGCGGCCAAGAGGGGGTGATGATTGGGGGGGGTCTCATGGGGTGGAGGCCATGGTAGCTCCCTCCTATTCCAGTGCGTCCCCCTGCCCCCTCACCCCCCTCGTCCACGCACATGCCTCGCGCCATGACTTGCGACCCCGCTCTTGAACGCCCCCCCTCTTTGGACGCCCCCGATAAACTCTCAGAGCTCCGCGCGTACTTCCTGGATTTGCGCCGAGCCCCCCCGTGGCGTTGCCTCGGGCGCCGCCCCTGGCGCGCTCCGCGCGCCACGGAGGCGGGTTCACGGCCTATCCAATAGTTACAACACTCGCGCGGAGCTCAGAAAACGCATGCGTTTGTTTTGACACGGTGGCCTCAGGACGGGCTTTGGCCTTCGGGCCGCTCCTCGGATCTGCGGTCGGCGTCGGAGGGTGGTGTGCGATGCAGCTTGTGGAGGACGAACAATGGAGAGGAAGCATGCTGCCAAATAATTTCCAGATGTCTAAAAACTGTTTCAAATATTGTTCAAACATGTAAAATCATGATTGCAACATTGTTAGAACAGTTTCCGACATGTCAAGAACATGTTTAGCTCAAGGGTAGGACTGTTAGGGTGTCCATTGTCGTGGCATCCACAAGATGTAGCGCGGCCGGCCCGCAAGTTGCACGCTGTGCCCCACCATAGGGACAGCGTGCACCGAAGAGGCCCTGGCAGGGGTATGGCGTGCGCAGACGGGGCCCTCGTGGGGTATCGTCTCACAGGGAGGGCCCGCTCTTTGCGGACATCGATCCCGCACGCTGTTCTTCTAAACGCCAACCATGGCGGGAAACCTATTCGTGGCCAAGTCTCGGCATGGTCAGGAAAGCCGTTTCGTTCATGATTAATCTTGCCTTAGGGCAACACGATGACTGTATCACGATGGAGTCGCCAGGAAGGAAATGGCTCCAGAGGGGGACGGGTCTTGAGTTTTATTCGCCGCTTTCGGGCAGTCGGGGCCCTACTTTGGCCCCAGGACAGCCGAAGGGAGAGGAATAATAGGGCCCTGGGGAAGGCGCTAGGGTCAAGGACCCGTTTCCCTCAGGACCAATTTCTTTTGTGAAGCGGAAAAACGCTCTCAGACAGTGAGTGGGATGGTCTTGTTTCTCGGTTCCGTTTCATTTGCAGGTTGGAGTTTCAGTATGAGCCAGACGAGTTGAATAGCCCAACCATGCTAATGAACAGAAGTGGGGGATGTGACGACGGGGGGTGTAAGCGTAGTGTGGCATGGCACGAATTCCTGACGCTTCGCGTGTCCCCACCAGCTGGCGACTGCCCATCGCTTACCACGTCTGGGCACTCAGACGGCATGTTGGACACGCAGCCCACAGCTATCGTCCTCACGCTCCGTTTGGATTTTGCCACTCGGCACACCTTGAATTCACCAGCATTTTGCCGTGTTGCAAGTGCTCGAGCACACTGGACGCCCTCAGCTTGCCGCTCCCCCCGCGCAGTCAGCCGCTGCTGGATGAGTGGGCCGGCCGGCTCGCGGCGCGTTTAGCTGCTAATTAGGCCGCTGTCGTGACCCATAGCGCTTCTGACTCCGCTAGCGCCTTCGCTAGCGGACGCGACCGAAAAAAGTATCCCCACCAGCCCATCCAAACACGATCAGGGGTTTTCTTGAGGTCTCTTAGAGGCTATCTTGAGCCATGCTCGGCCAGAGGCTGTCGCAGGCTATCCTGAGAAATCCTCAGCTATCTTGGATCATCCTGAGGCTGCAGTGACGCCCCTAGAAGACCTGTCGGAGGCTATATTGAGCCATGCTCTACCTCCTGGGACCATCTTGGTTGTAGAAGGAGGAGAAGTAGGAGGAAGAAGAGGAGGAGGAGGAGTAGGAGGAGGAGTAGAGGAGGAATAAGAGGAGAAATAGGAGGAGGGGGAGGAGGAGGAAACATAGAGAAGGAGGAGGAGGGGAAAGAAGAGGAGGAGGATGAGGAGGAGGGAGAGGAGGAGAGGAGGAGGAGGAGGAGGAGGACGAGGAGGAGGACGAGGAGGAGGAGGAGGACGAGGAGGAGGAGGAGGACGAGGAGGAGGAGGAGGAGGACTAGGAGGAGGAGAAGGAGGAGGAGTGCGGCACGAGGAAGATGAGGAGGAGGATGAGGAGGAGGAGGGAGGATGCAGGAAAGAAGGCGGGACGGGGCGGACGATGACAAGGAGGATAATAAGTCGGGCTTCGGAGATATGTTGTTGTGAGAGATGTTTGAAGGCCGATTGAGGCCATCTTAGGGGCGTTCTTGGGGTCCCCGTGGAGCCTCTTCGGGCACTCGTGGGGCCCTCTTAGGGCTCATGTTGTGGGTCTTGGGGCGCTTTTGTGGCTCATTGGAGCGGTCTGAGAGGCTTTTTGAGTCCCATGGCTCAAACATAGAGGGGTCTTCAATTCAGCCCCCCCACCCTCGGGAGACTCAAACATGGCTTCTTGGGGCCATCTTGCGCCGCTCTTGTAGCGCTCTTGGGGTCCTCTTGGGCCCCTCTTGGGGCTCTCTTGTGCTGTCTTGGGGCCATCTTGAGGCCTCAAAAGCCCATCAGACGCGAAAAAGCCAGAAGGCAAAACACATGGGGTTCCCCAGGCGTTTGAAGGACTTTGACCTCTTGGAGGGTGCCTCGGAAGGCTCGAAGGGCACTTGACATCGTTTTGGTGTTGCCTTTGGAGCCTCTTAGGGGTATGTCGATGGTTATATTGAGCCATATTCGGCTATCTTGGGTCATCTTGGGAGCCGTCTTGGGCTCCCTGAGGCCCCCTCGGAGCCATCTTGAACGCTCTAGCGTCTCGCGCCCTCCCCCCCCCTCCCAGGCCCAGGGGAGGGGTAGGAGGGGGAGAAGGGGTCATGGAAGATGTGAAGCACAACTCGTTAAACCACCCACGCCCCGAGGGCTGGTGGGATTAATCATCGAGGCTTCGCGTTTCCTCATTAGTTCATCCAGAAATGATGTTTTGACGAGTTGTCGTTAAAAGGGTAGCGGGGGGAGCGTAAGTGAGGCCAAGAGTGGGTGACACCAGTCAAACAGATGATGGCAGTCCCAGCTGGCCTCCACAATGGTCACCTTGAAACTCTTGGGGCCTATTGAAGGCCTATTGGAGCCTCCTTGGGGCCCTCTTTGGATCCCTTGGGGCACTCTTTGGGACCTTCCTGGAGCCCAGCCGAAGCGAACGGGCGAGCAGGTATCTAACAGTAAGCACTTGTTCATGGATCCTCTGTCCTTGGATGGCCTTGCGAGGGCGTTGTTGAGAGGAGTCGTGACTACCTCGAGCCGACTGGGAGACGTTTCACGGCTTTTTGGAACTATGCTGAAGGCACCTTCAGCCATCCGAGACCATGTTGAGCCATCTCGGAGGCTATCCCCATCTTGGACCATCTTCGACGCTCCAGCCCCTTGATCCGCTAAACCACCTACGTCCGGAGGGCTGTTTGGGATCATGGGCAGGAACAGCATGGGTAGTGGGAGGAGGCAGAGGAGCAGCAGCAGCAGCAGGAAGCGCGAAGCAGGCGCAGGAAGCAGAAGAGCCGTGCACTGGACGTCCAGAAATGTTGGACAGTGAGTCGAGAGCTGCGTTTCGGAGTGTGTGGCGTTCGAGAGGGGCCCCACGCTGCATCTTGCGGGTTCCATTCGAGTGTTTGGGGTTGCGGCGGTTCCTGACCCACCTTGGGACTCTGCCACTCTCCTCGCTCCCGTCACGGTGGCCTGGATGGAGCCTTCACTGCCTGCTCTCCCCCCCCTTCCCGTTCAGCAGCGGCCTGGAACGTGCTCGTCTGTGGAGGAAGCCGAGCACGGGAGGTGAGAAAACGCTCGTGACAGAACGCGAAGGCAGGTGTCATTCTTTTTCTCCTGCTCGGCCACGCGCCGGGAAGGTCCGAGCGGCCTGAGTGTGGGGGGGGAGGGTTGCCGCCTGCCTCGTTCTGCGGCCGGGCGAGGCCGCTCGTTCTGGGCCTCCCTCTCCGGCGTGGCGGGTTCTCATTCCCCAGCGTTGCGGGCGGCCCGTGGTGGTCTCGCGCCGTCCGCGCCCCCGCCCCCCCACCCCATGTGCTGAGTGTCGTTGACGCCAGCGTTGTCGCCGAAGCCGCCGCCGCCGCTGTCATCGTTCTCCTTCTTCTTCTTCTTCTTCTTCTTCTTCTTCTTCTTTTTCTTATTCTCCTTCTTCTTCTCCTTCTTCTTCTTCTTGTTATTCTTATTATTATTATTATTCTCCTCCTCCTCGAAGCTTCTTGCGCCATTTTTGGCGCGGGGTGCAGGGCGGTCCCTGGCTGTTCGCTCCTTTTCTTGGTTTCCTCCCTAGGGCACAGTGGTGCTGGCACTGTTGGGAGTTAGCCAGGGAAAGAACGCCGGAGGTCAGGTCCCAGCTTGTGCATGCGTTTCTTCTTTCGCACGTGTGCCTTTTGTTGGCCAGTTGGTCAGGGCAGGTTGATTTCCCAGCTTCTCGCTTGCCCGGTGAGGCCCAAGGAGGCAGCTTTGCTGCGCAGAGGTTCGAGTTTTGTGTTTCCCCGCCCGTGCACGTTGAGCGCTACGTTATGTCCTGCCGTTTTGGGCCTGCGACATTCTTCTCCTCATCCTCCCCCCTTCTTCTTCCTCTTTTCCTCCTCTTCTTCCTCGTCTTCCTCTTCTTCCTTCTCCTCTTCCTCCTCCCCCTCCTCCTCCTCCTCCTCCTCCTCCTCCTCCTCCTCCTATGTGCCGCTCAGGGTCCCTAGTGCTGCATACACATCCCTACAGGTGGGAGGTGGGTTTGTGCACCCCAAACATTCGCTTCTTGAGATGAATGGTCAGCCGTGGTGCTCGAAGTTTGCGGGCTTGGGGAGTTACACATCTACAGGAGGTAGCAAGCTCTACCAGCTCCCAACCCCTTGTCCAGGTGGTGTGAACACCGACAGTTGGAAAGAGGCGTTGCGTAGATTAGCGAATCGCCAGCCACTCAGCTTTTCGGCCAAAGCTTGGCCCTCAGGGGACTCCATAAGGCCCCTCACCCCATGCAAAGTCAGGCGTGCCAAGTCAGCCTAGGAGGGCTTGGTCACAAGGGCCGCGGCGCGTCCAGTCCACGACTGCGCCCCCTTCGTGGCCCGCTCCTCCTCCTCCTCCTCCGCTTCCTCCTTCTCCTCAGACTCCCTCTACCTCCTGCGTCCTCCGTCCTTCCTCCTGGGACCCCGTGCTACCGTTCCAGCACACTGAGCAGTCGAATTTCCTCCCTCGTCTCCTCCCTCCTACCCTCTTCCCCTCTCTCCTCCACCTCGTCGTCGTCCTCCTCCGCCTCCATTCCCTTTCCTCATAGATAATTGTTCCTTGTCACACCCCGAGGCCAGTTTTCAGGGCGTGTCGGGCGTTTCGCCTGCTAAAACAGTGGCAACAGTTTCACAGATGGAGGGCGAGTGGTTTTCAACATGTGGCTCTCGCCTTAGCGCGGCGCACATTCGTCATTTAACTTTACAAGAGTTTCACGGATCGATGGCGGGTTGCTTTCAAAATGCGGTTCTCGCCTAAGCGCGGCGCATAAACATTTGCAGGCGTTTCACGGATTGAGGGCGGGTGGTTTTCAACATGTGGCTCTCGCTTGAGCGCTGCGCACATTCGCTTGAAGCGTTACAAGAGTTTCATGGATTGAGGACGGGTTGTTTTCAAAATGCATTTCTCGCTTTTGCGCCGCGCACATTCGTTTTAAGGAGTTGCAGGAATTTCACGGATTGAGGGTGGGCCGTTTTCAAAATGTGGTTCTCTCCGTAGCGCCGCGCACATTCGTTTTAAGCATTTGCAGAAGTTTTACGAATTGAGGGCGGATCTGTGTCATGATGTGATGATCGCCTTAGCGCCGCGCACATTCGTTTTAAAATTCCAAGAGCTTCACGGGTTCCCATCATCAACGTATTAGAAATGGTTTTGTTTTGAAAGATTCAGGATTATGCGGGTGCAGAAGTTATGTTGGTTCTCTGTGTGAAAGTCCTAGGAATGGCGTTCTGGCAAGATTCGGAATCATCAAGACGCAACAGTCAGGTTGATCCGTGGCGTTGGAATCCCGAGAAACATGTTTCGGTATGCTTCAGGGTCTTCAAACGGGTGTCCTCCAACGAGGCAGTTCCATCAATGGAAATGAACCGAGTCAGGACTCCCAAACAACTGTATTACAATGGGGCCTTTCCCGCAATGAAAACTATGCCTTGTAGGGGCATCTGAGGAGGACACTTGGAGGGAGGGTTTACTCCAACATCGTTGACGACTCTTGGGTTTACACTGGTCCTCCTCCTCCTCCTCCTCCTCCTCCTCCTCCTCCTCCTCCTCCCCCTCCTCCTCCCCCCCCTCCTCCTCCTCTCCCTCCCCCCCCTCCTCACACGTCACTCGTCACTCGTCTCCCCCTCCACCGTGCACGCCCTCGCTAAGGCTGAAGCAGAGCCTCGAGGACGGGGGCCGGCGCCTTCGCTTCCCTGCCCGCGCGGCCTGCTGCGGACGAGACGGGCCCTGGATGGGGGGGAGAGGAGGGAAGGCCAGAGCAAACCCAGGATGCATCGTCATCGTCTCGTCGTCATCGTCGTCGTCTGCATCGTCATCGTCGTCGGCATCGCCATCGTCATCATCGTCATCGTCATCGTCATCGTCGTCGGAAGACCAGGGTTAACCCAGGATGCACCATCGATGCTGCAGTGCATCCTCACGTCCCAAGTCCCCTCATAATTCCCTGACGCGCCTTTCTTGTTCTTGTCGGAAGCGCCACCCTGCAAGACGAGCACCCCATGGGCCTACCGTTCAGGCGAGAGCCCCGTTTTGAAGACGAGCTGCTGTACATCCTTCGAGTGATCTATAAGGAACGCCAGTATCAGGCGATCGCAGACATGGATCAAGGGGGCGTGGATTAGCAACGGCTCCCGCTTCCATGGGAAATCGCGGATGTCTGCCGCCGGACGAGGCGGCACCAGCCGCATTTTGGGGAATGGATGAAGTCTCACGCGAGAGCCCCGATGGGAAAAGGGACCGCCCTCCATCCGTGCAGCGGTTGCATGTATCCAAGCCTCGAGCCGTTTCAAGTGCGGAAGTGCCGGGCGTCTTCCAGCCCTACACTTCTTGCAAAGTTTGAAGACGAGTGTGCGCGGAGCCAAGGCGACATTTCCACTGTGAAAGAGGGCCCGCCCTTCATCCTTGTAAGTGTTGCATGGTTTTAGAACGAACGTGCGCGGCGCCACGGCGAGATCCGCTTTTTGAAAAAGGACCCGCCCTCCATCCTTGGTGTTGCAAATGTCAAGCTCCAGAATCATAACTGATCCGGGGGTCCCAGGCAACAGGCCAGAACCGCCCGACCGACACGACAGGAGGGGTTATCTAATGGAGGAGTCATATATCAAATGGCCTTCGGCCCATCACGCAATCGTGCCTGGGCTGCGTCAGAGTTCTCAAGGATGCTTCTTGGGGTCTCTTCGGAGCGCTCTCGGGGGCCTCTGGGGGGCAGTTGCGGGGCTTCTTGGAGCCTCTTAAAGGCCTCGTGTGGGCTCGTGTGGCCTGTCGGGGGCCTCTTGTGGCATCTTGGGGGCCTGGTGGGGCCTCTTGAGGGCCTCCCGAGGGCCTCTTGGGGGCCTCCCGGGGGCCTCCTGCGGGCGCCTCGGGGCCGAGGGCTCGAAGAGTCCGCTCGGGTCTCCCCATCTGGGCCCCCTGTTGGGGCCGTTTTTGGGGGACTCTTGGGCCGTCTCGGGTGCCTCCTGGGCCATCTTGGGGCCCGCTTGGGCAGTTCTGGGGCCGGGGCCGCTGGATCTTCGGAGGCAGTCTAGGGGGCTCCACAGGGCTGTCTTGGGGGCCCCCTCGGGACGCTTTCGGGCCGTTTGGGAGGTCTCTGGGGCCCTCTTGCGGAGGTTTCTGGGGCTGTTTTTTTGGGCTGCACTGGGCGACTCAGTGATTGGCGAAGAGTGATTTGGCCTCCTGGGGCGGCTCAGTGATTTTGGCCTCCTGGGGCTCTTTTATGGCCTCTTGGAGCCCTCTTGGGCTGTATCGGGGGACTCCAGGGCCGTCTTGGAGTCTTGGGGCCATCTTGGGTTGTTTTTGACGCATTTGGTTGCAATCTTGGGCTCTCTTGTGGCCAGATTCGGCGTCCTTGATGCCATCTTGGACCGTCCTGGAGTCCGTCTTGGGGCCATCCCAAGCGGGAGGACGCCGCTGGGAGACCGGACCAGCTGGGTCGACGGAGGCCCCGTTGGGAACCTAGGCTGGCATCAGTTGGCACACTAAGGACCCCCCGTGAAACAGGTTCGGGCGAACCTGGAAGTCATCATCTGCAACGCAGGGGTACTCTAAGGGGAGCTGGGGCAAAGGCGAGAGATAGCGAGCGTTTGTCCGCGGCCGTTTGTATTCAAGCGGCCGGCCGCCAAGATATGACTGCGCCTCACCGCAGGGACTTGTGGGCAGACCCGGAGGGAAGTTTCGTGAGCGAGTCCGTCCGAGGCACTGCTGCGCCACCCGCCCACGCCCCGCGCAGGGCGGGGCGCGGCCCGACGCTGTCTGCCTGCCTGTCTGCCTGTCGGTTTGCCTGTCGGTCCGTCCGTCCGTCCGTCCGTCCGTCCGTCCGTCTGTCTGTCTGTCTGTTCGTCTGGCTGTCTGTCTGTCTGTTTGTTAGTTTGCAACCCCCCCCCCCTGAAAAGGCGAGAACGGTCTAGGTGTATTGGAGCCCTCCTGGGCGTCCTGGGAGCCTCCCGCGCCATCTCCAGGGCATCTTGGATTGTCTTCGGGCCATATTGGGCCAGCTTCGAGACATGTGGGGGCTATCTTGGGTTCCCTTGAGGCCACCATGGGCGTCTTGGATGAGATCTTGGCCATTTTGGCAGCCATGTTGGGACCGTCTGTAGCGAGAGAACCCATTGACTACATTTTCCGTGGCTCTCCAGTCGTCTGGCGGGCAAGGACGGAGGCCAATGGAAAATGGTTACCCATCCTGGCAAACGATCCAACCATTTGTAGATGTGAGTCACGCAATTGTTGGTATCTTCTACGGTGGAGTTCCTTATGGGGGACGAAACGTGTGAGCGGTGTCGGTGGTGCCATGCAGGCGCAGCCACTGGGGCCTTCGATGGAGATCCTTGTGGGGCCACGAAACGTGTGAGGGGTGTGCCCACATGGGCGCTGTGGCGTCATACGAGCGCCTGGAGCCTTCGGTGGGGCTCTCCTATGAGGCCACGAAGCATGTGAGGGGCGTGCCAAAATGGGCGCGATGGTGTCACGCGAGCGCAGCCAATGGGGCTTTCGGTGGAGCTCCTCACAGGGCACGAAGCATGTGGCGGGTGCGCCCACAATGGGCGCGGTGGTGTCATGCGAGCGCAGCCGCTGGGGCCTTCGGTGGAGCTCGCCTTGTGCCCACGAGACGTGTGACGGGTGTGCCGACATGGGTGCGGCGATGCCATGCGAGCGCAGCCACTGGCGCATTCGGTGGAGCTCCTTGTGGGCCACGAGACGTATGACGGGTGTGCCGACATTTGTGTGGTGATGTCATTCGAGCGCACCCACCGGGGCATTCGGTGGAGCTCCCCATGGGGCCACGAAGCGTGTGACGGGCGTGCCGATATGGGCGCGGTGGTGTCATGCGAACGCAGCCACTGGGGCCTTCGGTGGAGTTCCTTGTGGGGCTTCAAAACATGTGAAAGTGTGGTAACATGGGCGCGGTGGTGTCATGCGACCGCAGCCACTGGGGCCTTCGGTGGAACTCCTTATGGAACCACGAAGCATGTGACGGGTGTGCCCAACATGGGCGCGGTGGTGTCATGCGAGCGCAGCCACTGGCGCCTTCGGTGGAGCCCCCTTTGTGCCCATGACACGTGTGACGGGTGTGCCGACATGGGTGCGGTGGTGTCATGCGAGCGCAGCCACTGGGGCCCTCGGTGGAGCTCCCCATGGGGCCACGAAACGTGTGAAGGGCGTGCTGACATGGGTGTAGTGGTCAGCGCAGCCAGTGGCGACTTCGGTGGAGCTCCTTGTGGGGCCACGGGATGGGTGCGGTGGTGTCATGCGACCGCAGCCACTGGGGCCTTCGGTGGAGCTCCCTATGGGGCCACGAAGCGTGTGAGGGGTTTGCCGAAACAGAAACACGCGGAGGGCAGAAGCAAAGAGGGCGAGGAAGGAGGAGGAAAAGGACGTGGAGTAGTTAGGAACGCGGGGCGCTGCCTCTTTAAAACGAGGACCCAACACCACAGGATGGCTTGGACAAATTATGAAACGCTAGAAAATCCACCACGCCGGGCCCCCTTGATAAATGCACACGGAGCGGCGAGTCTGCTGGCCTTACCCATGCCACCACCGTGCCTGGGTCGTTGACGAGGGGCCTCTGAGGGGCCTTTTGGGGTCATTTGCGTGGCCTCTTGGGATTTGCTGGGGGCCCATTGGGGGCCTCTGGCGGCCTCTGGTGGGTCATGGGGGGAATATGTCGGTGGAGGGCTCCAAATGTCAGTTCGTGCTCCCCCTCTCGGGGGCATCTTGAGCACCTCTCGGGGGCATGGTGGCACACCTCGTGACGACCTTGATGAAGGGCCTTTTTGGCCGTCTTTGGCGCTCTTGAGACCGACCAGCCGAACATTCGAATATCACGCAAACAACATGTAATCTGGGTTTCTTAATAAGCGTGGGAGGGTACCCCTTCGACGGGGGTCAACCTCGCCTCGTCGTCGCGCCGCGACGGGGATCGGAGCGCCTTCGGCGCGCGGTGGCTAGCCGCGACGGGGATCGATGTGGGGCTGTTGGCGTGGGTGACGCCCCCCCGACGCTTATCAAAAAACTCGGAGTATGTTCAATGGTTTTAGTCTCTGGGGCCACCCTCAGGTCCTTCAAGAAAGCACCAGCACGGGCCCTGAGGCCGTCCTTGAGCACGTCCGATGTTTCGACCCCCAGCCAGGGTCCCGAGGCTTCCGGGCAAGTCACACGGGGATTCCCCGGAGCGCCCAGGAGCGCGCGAGAGCGCTCAGGAGCGCCCACGATCACCCACGAGGATTAACGAGGGCATGAGTACACTCAAATGTACTTACGACAGGATGGCGGATCTGCACAGCATGCGTGTTGTGCCTGAGCTTGATTTCGCTCGTTTCGTGTTGAGAATGTGCCTAACCCTGATTTGCCATGGATCAGCACGTCCTGCGCACGCCACAATTGCGTTCAGGACAGCATCGCCTACGGCACGAAGGACATGGAGGCAGCGAAGAGCTCGAAGGCCAAGGCTCGGCACTGCCATTGCCAGCGCACGATCAAGTCATGTTACTGGCAACGCGTACCAGTCCCCCGAACGGCCAGCGATAGTGACAAAGGAACAGTTAGATCATAAAGGGGAGAGAGGTATAGTTAGATCATACAGTAATTAGATCATAACGTAGTTAGATCATAAAGTAGTTAGATCATCTAGTGGCAAAGGAATAGTTAGATCATAAAGTAGTTAGATCATAGAGGGACCGGAGGAGTAGCATGACGTGTGGCGAGGCTGACCTCGACTTCTGCGGTGGAGCGTGCATGCGAGTATTCATTGTTCGTTTACATGCAGCCATGCGCGCAAGCACATGCACAGGCACACGTCCTTGGCCACGTACGTGCAAACGTACACAT
The DNA here is from genome assembly GCA_963575745.1 of Prorocentrum cordatum. Taxonomy (NCBI): domain Eukaryota; class Dinophyceae; order Prorocentrales; family Prorocentraceae; genus Prorocentrum; species Prorocentrum cordatum. Next base: position 322,033 of record CAUYUJ010014648.1, on the reverse strand, counting down.
ACGTGCAATCACAAACGTGTTTGTAACGCATTGCGCACGAGCCAATGCGCGCGCACGCGCACGTGCACCCTTGCACGTACTCATGCGCGTATATCTGTACTTGCGTGTGCACTGGTCTCGCACGTGCACGTTCGCATGAGCTTGTCTTCGCGCGACCACCGGGCCAACGCAGCATCGATACGCTGTGCTCCTTGGATAATGCTATAGAGTCGGGAGCTTTTCAAGGGCCTCAAATGCTGGTTTGCGGAGCTTTCTTTGGCCGTCTGAGGGTAACACCTGGCACGCGTGCCCTGTCTCTTGCACGAGGAAACCGTGGCCCCACGGGGGTGAGCGGAGCGAGGGGAGAGGGTTTGAGGGAGGACCAGGGCGGAGCCGGAGAGGGAGGGGGGAGGGCCTGGGGCAGTACGAGTGAACGAGCCACGAAAGTAAAGGGCTCCGAGCTCTAGCACGCAGCTGTGGAAGAACATGCAATGGATGTGTTGTCCCTGCGTGCTCGCGGGTCTCTTTCTGGTAGAGCCGTTGTTCTCCACGCATCTGGCAGGGCATCCTCGGCGCCTCCTTGGCCTGCCACAGCTGCCAGGGCCCACGAGCTCACGCGTGTGTATACGTGTATGTATGTATGCATGTGTGTATATATATATATATATGTGTGTGTGTGTGTGACAGAATCGACGGGGGGGATCTGGAACCCGAACCTTCTATTCTCCACGGGGGGGCCGGGCCTTCGGGGGGCGTCCTCGGGGCCAGGGGGGGTGGCCCAAACTGCGCCCAGGACTCCACGGGGCTAGCCCAAGACGACCCAAGAGAGCTCCAAGACGGCCCAAGAAAGCCTCAAGACTTCCGCAGACAGGCCCAGGACGGCCCAAAATTCTTCCAGTACGCCCCAAGAACTTCCCAACAGGACCCCCAAGATGGTCCTGAGAGACAAGAGTCAACGATTCCCTTAGGTTTTCGCGAACAACACTCGCAAGGACGAGACGCAGGACCACAAGCAATATGAGGAGGGGAGAGTGGAGGATGCACCGATCGATGTCCAGAGGCTCAATTCTACAATTCATTGCTGGCATGAGCATCCTGGCGACGCGCTTCTCCGTTCCTCTGGTTGCATCTACGAGTGCCCCCAAGAAAACATTTACTGCTGCCCTTTTCATTTGCCCCATAACATCTACACTTTTGATTATTGCTGTGTTGATAGGGGGAAGTTTATTTCTCCAGGATACCGATGCACTTGGTCAAAGCTCAAGACATGCACAGTAGCTTTAGCGGCCACTGTTCTCCGTGCTAGGACGGGCAACGCGAGATGGGGGAAGCGAGCCTTGAGGGGGGTGCCCCGCCGATGAGGAGCGAGGAGAACGGGCAGGAGGAGGAGAGCAGGCGAGCCGCATGACTCGGCAGGAGGCGCCTTGGCACTTGTTGGCTGGGGCCGCGGCTGGGGATATCCTTCCCCTCCTAATTACGGCTCTGCTCCAGCAGCTTGGTGCCTTTTTGTTGCTGCATGCCGCTGGCTGGAGCTCCCGCGCTCCGAGGGAACGGGGCGTCGTGCGCCACGGGGCTGCGGCTGCGTGGCGCGCGGTGCTGGCTACCCGAGCTGATTTTGCTTCGCGACAAAAGAACGAGCATGCAGGATCGCTGGTGCACGGCCAAGCAGGGCTCCGAGAGGGCGTCCAGACGGCCAACAGGGCCCCAGGACGGCCGAAGACCGAAGACGCCCCCAAGACGGCCCAAGAAGCCCCCAAGAGCGCCCGCCCCTGACAGGGTCCAAGAGCAGGAACTCGATGGGGGCTTCGGGAACAGTGGACGGCCATTACGACAGCCGAGATCGCCACTAGACGGTCCACAATAGCCCCAGGAGGGTCTAGGATGGGCCTAAAACGATTTAAAGGGCTCCAAGAGGGCCCCCAAAGGGGCCCAAGATGGCCTAAACGGACACCCGAAGGAACGCAAGACGGCCAAAAAGATCCTAGATGACCCAAGACGGCCCAAGATGGGCCCAACACGGCCCCAGTACGACCTTAAGAGGGCCCCAAGACAGCCAATGAGGCCTTCAAAACGGCCCCCAGGGACTTCAAGATGGCCCAGGATGCTCTCAAGACGACTCCAAAATCGGCCCCACAGGGCCCCCAATACCGTATATCCAGCAGGCAATCCAAGAGGCTCTCAAGACGGCCCAAAAACGGCTGGGGGTGGCGCGGAAGCTCTGCAATAATTCCCCCCAGAAGCCAACGTCATCCAATTTGAGGCCCTGCTAGCGCGGCAAATATTTGTTTTCGTTGCCTTCGTTGTGCTGTGCTTCGGCCCCAGATGCGTGGAGGGGAGGGGCCGGCCTTCGATATTATGTGGTTTGGCCTTGGCGGCGTGCATTTCGGAACCAGACTCGGGCACCGCTCGTCTCTGTTCAGCTCCTCCTCCAGTCCTCGGGTGGATTCAGACGCGCAAGAAGCGTAGAAGAAGCGTCAGGACTTCTCGACACGTCGCCGGGATCCCAAAGCTTAATTGCCGCAGGTCCCTCCACCCCGGAAGGAGCTCCAGAATTATCCCTGCGTTCCTCTTTGGCGACTTGCGATGCGAGTTCTTGGGCGCGGCAAGGACCTAAGCGCGCGCGAAGCGCGCGCATGGTTCTATACATATAAACACATGCACATATACATAGATATATATACATACGCATTATGGATATACACCTCCCCCCCGCACTTGGAGGGTAGGACTGGGGCCCCACCAACAGGGGGGAACTTTCTTTTCCGCGGCACCCGCCGCGCAACAACGACGTACGACGACAGCAAGGACGACGACGACGACGACGACGACGACGACGACGACTACTATTATTATTACTACGACCACGAATAAGATTAGTTGTGCTTCAGGAGTGCCCTCACGGAAATCCTGCCTCAGAGAGTTCGATTCTCAGAAGCTCTATGTTCAGAAGTTTCATCCTGAGAAGGACTGTTGAAGCTCAGGCCCCACGAAGGCCCTCAGAAGCTCCATCTTCAGAAGCTCCATCCTCAGAAAGATTGTGAACAACAACTTCCGCGAATAATGTGTCGATCTAACTTGCAATCCTCTTACACACGTGCTCAAACTTCCTCTGTCGCGAAGGGCAGCCCGGTGGGCAGTTTTTCATGGGAGAAAGAGCTTCCCCGCATGATCCAGGCCGCCCAATTATAGAGGGAAACGAATCTTCGCCGCGATGACGACGACGCTTACGACTACGACTAAGAATACGATTGAGTACGAATGCGACTACGACGACGTTTACGACTACAATCGCGACTACAATCACGATTACAATCGCGATTATAACCAGTACTACAATGTCGAATGCAACCACCACTGATTCCTATTGCAATCCTCCTGAGAAGATGCTCACAATCTTCTCGCGTGTAAGGCAGCCCACAATGGATTATTCCTTACGAGAGAGAGCCCCAAACATTATCCAGCCCGCGCAATATTACAGAGAAAGTCATTTCCGCCGCGACGACGATAACGACGACGACGACGACCACGACGAGTTACTACCATAGTACTATTGGTATTATTGGCGTATAGAGATACACTGATATAGGCAACAATAAAGCATATAAGTGTAAAACAACGCGTCTATGTTGATCAGCGTGGACCTGAAACAGCGTGTTTCTAGCAGCGGATGTTGTACAATCTATATACGGCACGATCTATAGTTTGCACTATATGTGGAGCCATGTATGGTGTGCAATGCGTGTGGTGCAATATGCGCGGTGCAGCATGTATTGTACAGTCTACGTTGTGCAATCCATGGTATGCAACATATGTTTTGTACCATGTGTGGTGAAATATTTGCGGGACGACATATGTTGTACTACATATATTGTGAAATCCAGGTTGCGCAGACTATGTTGCGCCACATGTGTGATGCGATATATGCTGTGCAGTTGATGTCGTGCAAGATGAGTGGTGCGATCTGTGCGGTGTAGTTATTTCCTGTTCACAGTGAGTTGTCAACTCCACTGCTCGCGCAATCTTCCCATCCACCCACCCGCAACTCGGCGTGCAAAACACACGCGGTGGCGATTGCGATGGGTGCTTGGCGTTGGCTGGTCCATCTCTGCAGCCTCGCCAACCCAAGCACGCGCGTGCAGCGGCCAACTAGTTTAGCACGACCGGCGCGGCCCCTTTGGCGCTGACCGCTGGGCACATCTCAGCGGGCACTTCAATGCGAGTCGGCGAGTTGGGCGGAAGCGGTATCATGGCAACTTCGACGAAGGTAGACACGATTATAATAGTAGCGATGCCTGTGACGATTTTAGCAACGACGACGGCGCAGCCAGTGCGGGCGCTGATGCTGATCACGTCGACGACGATGACGACGTCCTCGCGTCGGTGATGAAGGTTTGGGAAATAGTTCGACGTGCGCGCGCGGCCGACGCGCGAGCGTGGCCCGCATGGTATTGTTTGACGCGGATCGTGCCCCCCAGCACGCGCGCAAAGGGCGCGCGAATGATGTCGGCACGCGGCGCCAGAGGCCCGTTTGGCACAAGTCGATGAAAATGTTGAGAAAACCACGGTTGTCGGAAAATCCGCAAGAGCGCGAACGCATTTTTTTGTTTGAAAAATTGTGTTGCGAAGCCCTGTGTTTTAATGTGTTTCGGATTCGGTTTTCAAGTCGCAACGACACCTAAGGTTTTTGACGGATTGCGACATGCGCGCGCGACGACGTGCGCATGCGCGTTTCGTTTTTTTTTTTTTTTGTGCAGAGGACTCTAGCGACGGCACGCGCGCAAGGGCGTTCGAACGATTTGGACATGCGCGCGCGAAGCCCCGTGTGGTAGCATTTTCCGAAAATGATGAGAAACCGACGGTTGAATTAAGAATCCGTGTTGCGAAACCCTTGTGTGTTTGATCTGTTTTTTGGGAACTCGATCTTGGGATCCTTACGAAACCGACAGTGCTTGAAGGATTTCGGCACGCTCGCGCGACAGCGCGCGCGTCTGCACTTCGTCTCGCCTTTTGCAAGGGATGTTCAAATCTGCTGGTTTTTGATAAACGAGCGCGCTCGCATAATATTTGTTGCAGAGGATGGCGGGGGGAGCGGATACCGGCCCCCCTGAGATGGTGTTCGTTCATATGTTGGATGGACGATGGGGCAGAAACATATGCAAGTTGAAATACGACAAGGGGGGGGCGGATAATCCCGGGGAAGGGGGAGCAGTGTCTAGTTTTAACAGCTTCAGAAAAGGGAAATCAATGGGGGCAACGAGGCGGCGATGTGGCGGCGACGGCGACAACACAGCCGCCAGATCGACCCCCAGGCCCAGACGAAGAGGGGCGACGGGACGGCGACGGCGACGACATAGCCGCCACACCGACCCGCAGGCCCAGACAACGGGCGGCGACGGGGCGGCGACGGCGACGACATAGCCGCCAAACCGACCCCCAGGCCTATTTCTTCGACCAGTAAGAACACTTAAGTGCAAGCACTGCTTGGGGAACGTACATCTACACGTCCACACATCTAACCAGGGAAGGGCCACATCCCAAAACAGGGACCTTTACTCTGCCATCTGGGTCCGGGGCCTCCGGGGCCTCGCCCCCGCCCTTCCCCAGCCTCTCGAGCCAGCCGTGGGGGCCCATCAGAGGCCCAGGAATGCCGAGGGGCGCACGCGTGAGCGCCAAGAGACTTGGGGACAGCCTCGACGCCGCCAAGATGGCTGCCAAGAGGCCCCCTAGATGGGCCCAGGCAGCCCTTACAGTCCCCCAAGAGGCAACATTCATCAATGTTCTTTGGGGCAAAGTTGTGGGTTCATGTTTCTGCTGGTCACAGCGCCCAAGTCAGTCCAAGTTCCTAATATTGTTACCAAGACCGCCCAAGAGGACCCCAAAAGGACATCAGGATGCGCGCAAGACAGGGAGTTGGGGCTGAGATGGCCCCGCGACGGCCCCAGGAGGCCCCCAATACAGCCCAGAGGAGCCCAATAGAGCCCTAAGACCGCCTGGACGGCTAAAGGTTCTGCTTGTAGAGAATGAGAATGACAAGCACGAATCGGAAACATGAAAGATGAGGAGGAGGCGGGAGGGAGATGAGGAGCGATAGGAGGACAGTGAACATGAGGAGGAGGAGGAGGAGGAGGAACGAGGCAAGGTATCGATGAGGGAAGGCAAGGTCAGAAACCTCCCGTTCCTCCTGCTGAGGCTGCTGCTGCTGCTGCTGCTGCTGCTCCTCCTCCTCCTCCTCCTCCTCCTCCTCACCCTCATCATCCGCCTCCTCCTCCTTCTCCTCATCCTTCTCCTCATCGCGACCGCTCTTCGCCTGCCTCCCTCCTCATCCTCACCCCTCGTCCTCATCATCTTCCTGCCCTCCATCCTGCTCCTCCTCCTCCTCCTCCTTCTCTTCCTCCTCCTTCTCTTCGCTCCTCTTGTTCCTTATCGTCTCGCACTTCCTCCTCCGAAGGAGGATGAGGGAGGATGAGGGTGCCGAGGAGGAGAGAAAGGGAGGAGGAGGATGATGGCGAGAAGGAGGAGGAGGAGGAGGAGGGCGAGAAGAAGCAGGAGGAGGCCGATATGGGGCGTGCGGGTGTTCTGAGCCTGCACACCTTCGTTTGCCCGTGGCACAGGTTACATGCGATTGCTTCCCCTTTCAATGTTTGTTATTATATCCCACTTCTCTTTATCCTCCTCATCCTCTCTTCCTCCCTCGTCCTCCTCGTCCTTCCCCTCCTCCTCCTCCTCCTCCTCCTCCTCCTCCTCCTCCTGAGAGGAAGGAGCACGAGCGGCATCAGCAGGCGAGGAATACGATAAGGACGACACTTAAGAAAGAACGAAGATGACTAATATGATTGATATGATGAGTAATACTATCAGTAATACAATAATATTAGTAATAAGCTGAACACGAAGAAGACCAAGACGAGTAGGAATATGCATACGACTAAGCATAAACGTATTACTAGTAGTAATGATAGCAATTATACAACAAAACGGCGAACGTGTATGATGATGTGGGGAAATGCAGACAAATCTATACATGCGTGTATATGTATAATACGGATGAATGCCAGGTCCCCAGCCCAGGGGCCACGCCCACCTCAAAACCATCGGGCCCCTTTTTTTTCATACCCCCGCCCTGGCGCCTCCAAGGGGCCTCCAGACGGCCCAGGAGGCCTCCAGGAGGCCTCCAAGACGGCCCCAGGAAGCACCCAAGATGTCCATGAGGGGTCCGAGACGCCACAAGATCGGTCCAAGACAGTCAAGATAGTCCCTAGACGGCCCAAGAGGCTTCCAAGACGCCCCAAGAGGCGTTTTCAAGAGGGCCACAAGAGGCTAAAAATTGTGTTTTTTCGAAGGGGTTTGGAGGATTTGTTGTGGTTCTCACCTTTGCGGCTTCCCGACGCTCCAAGATAACCGAAGAGGCTCCTGGGATCGCCCAAAGACGGCCCAAGAGGCTCCCAAGACGGCCCCAAGACAGCCCGAGAGGGACCCAAGCAGCCCAAGAGGCCTCCAAGACGGTCCAAGATAGCCCCATGACGGCTCTAAGAAGGACCCCAGAGAGGGAGTCCGAACGGACCTTTCGAGCCTTCGGCCCCAAAAAGCCTCTAGGAGGCTCCAGGAAGCGCCCCGGAGACCCCCAAGACGCCGCCAGAAGCCCCCGAAGGGCTCCCAAGATGCATGTCACAGGTGCACGACAAACAGGTCCCACTGGCCATCCCACTGGCCATGCTGGTGCTTTCTCCCCATGTACTGGTCTTGCGGGAAACGCTACAGGATTCCATTTTCCCTTGGTTCATCGTCAGGCTTCGAGCCTCCATCCCGGCGTCGAGTGTCTTGGGAGGGGGAGGAGGGGGAGGAGGAAGAGGGAAAAGGAAGAGGAGGACGAGGAGCGGGCGGGAAAGGAGGAAGAGGAGGAGGAGGAGGAGGAGGAGGAGGAGGAGGAGGAGGAGGAGGAGGAGGGAGGAGGGAGCAGGAGGAAGATAGAGGAGGGAGAAGGATCATGAGGATCAGTAGGAGCACGAGGATGAGGAAGATGAGGAGGAGGAGGAGGAGGAGGAGGTCGAAGAGGGGGAAAAGGAGGAGGAGGGGGAGGAGGGGGGGGGGAATATGGAGGAGGATGGGAGTGGAGAGGAGGGATGAGGAGGAGAAACCGGAGGACGAGGAGGAGGAGGCGGAGGAGGGAGAAGGAGGAGGACGACGACGAGTCGGAGGATGCGGAAGGGGAGGGGGGGGGGGGAGGAAGGGAGGGGGAGGAGGAGGGGACGAGGAGGAGGGGAAGGAAAAGGAGGGGGGGAGGAGGAGAAGGAGGAGGAGGGGGAGGAGGGAGGAGGGGGAGGACGGGGAGGAGGAGAGGGGGGAGGGGGAGGAGGGAGAGGAGGAGGTGGAGGAGGAGGAGGGGGAGGGGGGGGGGAAGGAGGGGGAGGGGGAGGATGGGGCGGAGAGGCAGGAGGAGGCTGAGGAGGAGAAGGAGGACGGGGAGGAGGTCGGATTTCCAGGCGAACACCACATACGTGGACCTGTGCTTGCTCATACCGTCTTCGGAGCTGTTCCGTGGCCACGGCTAGAGCCTAAGCGCGCGCGAAGCGCGCTCGTGGTTCTACTAAATGTGTGTATGTGTATATATATATATATATGTGTGTGCATTGAACATGTCCTGGCAAACCCAACGATAACTTCCCTCCCTGTTCCACTTGCGAGAGTGGTGTGATGGATATGGGGCCAGGGCGCATGACGTCCGTAGATACGCCGCATCGGCGATGCGGTGCGATCTTGGCGCCCCAATTGAGCGACTTAGCAAACAGGGTCGATTGCGCCGACGCCGCGCTCAAGCGCCCTCCTTACCACGCGGTGCGCCACTTGAACTGGCAACCCGCCTGAGAGCTGCGGACAATCCCCGTGTCCTCGCTGGTAAGAACCCCTTCCCTTATTGCGGAGGCCTTACGGTTGGTGCCGTCGACCCCGAAGAAGACGACCTTGACCATGACGAGGGAGAGGATTGAGGAGGAGGAGACGCAGGAGGGGGGGGCGGATGACCACGCCGAGGACGTAAGACTCCCTTTCCTTTTTGTTTGGGTTCGCCGCTCTGGCCCCAACTGGGAAGCCTCTCTGCTAGTGGGCGCGAAGCCAGGCGGGCGAAGAGAAGTCTGCGGCGGAGGGCTCGCTGGCCGACGTGTCGAGGGACCTCGCGGAGGACAAGGCAGCACCCTGGAGCCTCCCTTTGCTCGCCACATGCAGAGGAAGGATTGGCGTGACGCGAAAACTGTAGGTCTGGGTGTATGATGTTCCAACCTACTTTAGCCTTGACCACCAGACAGAATTTCGAGCACCAAAAAGTCCCACAACTCGAGGGTTTTCACGTGTCGGGCCCTGGGAGACTCGTCCGACACTGTTTCGACACTGCTTCCGGGTGCTCGAAATTATTTCTGGGGTGTGGTCTTAAGTACGATGGGAGCAACATTCAGGAGGGGAAAAAACACAGGCACAAGTCATCGTCGATTCCCCAGAACATATGGGAACATATGGGAAGTGGGTGGGGAAGACAGAAGCCCAGAACATATGCGAACAGATGGAGAATCCTTTTATTTGTGTGTATTTATTTGTGTCCCAGGGCCCCTTCAAACATAAGTTTGGGTATACAGTCCACATTTGCTTCCTGGGCATACCGCTTCCCACGGCAGCCACATCACTTGCTCTGCCGCACCGCGTTCCGCCAGTGTGCAGCTCATAGCTCGGCCCCGCCCGGCAGCGCAGGGCACGAGCTTGCGTGCGGCCCATCCAGATTCGAATGCAGCTGCTGGGAGGTCAAATTCCAAGGGCGCCATCGAGGGCGCGAAGTTATTCGCGCTTCGCGCTTCGCGGTTCGGCTCCGATTCCTCATCCTCCTCTTCTCTCCTGGGAGAAGGCGCGAGAGCGCGAAGTTATTCGCACTTCGCGCTTCGCGCAGCGCGAAGCGCGAAGTTGGGAGCCCTTGAATTCTGTTTTTTGCTCTGGTCCGAAATCCGGCTCGTTCCCGCGCAATCCCGCCTAATCCCGCTCAAACCGCAGCCTAATCCCGCTGAATCTGCAGCCTAATCCGTCGTGGTAGCCCCCAATGGGGTTTTATCCTCCTTTGATCATTCCGACGAAGACCTCCCAATCGATGCCTCCAAGTCCAACGACGAGCTGCACAGACCAAGCTGCTGCGGTCAGGCAAGCTCGCGTTCCCTGGCAGCTGCCTCTGCCTGGCCGGGAGGTGATGCTCGGGGACGTCGAGAAGGACTGCGCCGCGCACGCCGAGGAGAGCGGGCGACCCCCTGTTCGCCCCCAACAAGGGGGAAGCGAAAGTCAGCACGGGAGCTCTTATGGTCGGACCGAGGTATAAGATCGAGTTCGGCTCGGGGGGGTACCCTAATTAGTGTTCTTTATGTTCGTTGGATGCTCTTGTGCATCCTGGTGCGGGTACCCTTGGACGTTCAGTGTGTTTTGGCCGGTGGAGGGTCTCATTGGAGAATGTTGTTCTGTCCTGGGTCTGGCTGTATGCCGTGTTTCAACACGTTCAAGAGTGATTCCTGTGGCCTGTCGGCATGCTGCCGTCCCCCACGTGCAGTTTGGTGGAGAGCGAGCTGTTGAGCTTCTGACCCAAGAAAGCCTGCGCTCCAAGACTCCTGGCCTCCCCGCGGCCCCCGCCGAGGCTCTCCCCCTCCTCGACGCGCAGCTAAGAGGTCCCCTCTCTTTCATTCTCTCCCCTGGGCCCATTTCGATCCGAGCGATCCGATTCGATATCGATTTTGGCCCGCTCGATCCGATTCGATTCCGACCTTCCGACGGTCCCGTGCTGCCCGATGCCCGCGTGGTTGTTGTACATGCCGGCGCAGCCGATCCGAGCCGATCTCGACTCCGTGTCGAGGCAGCCCGATCCGATGCACATTTCGATTCGATTTGGTTTCCCGATTCGATCCTGACTGATCTTGCCGCTCCCTCACCATTATCCCTTCTCCTTGCCTGGGAGGAAGGCATGGAAAATCTGCCTTATCCCTGTGGCCCGCGGCAGGGGATTCAGCTGAAAAGGTACCCAGTCTTATGACTGGGAGCCTTCTGTTTCGCGCCAGCATGCTTGGCAACATGCTTGTTTCAGGCAGTGTAAGCGATTGATTGGAGTGGGTCAGCGAGCTTGTCGGGCAAGCATATGAGGATCTATATGGAGGGGAGCCCGTCACTCTCAACCAGCACGGGGACAACACAATCTTACACAAAGCAAATGTTCAACTCTTGACGCTTCGCGTATCCCCACCAGTCCGTAGCCTTGGCTCAAGCCGCCTCTGGGCCCTGGCTCCTCAGCCGGGTCTCCCAGCTCAAGGGGTCATCCCCTAGGAGTTTGCGGGCCGCGCGCTGCCCCCCGGGCCGCGCTCCGGCCATATCAGACTCCCTGGGTTTCGCCCCTGCGGCGCGGCGCGGCAGCCAGCCTGCAGGTCAGGCTTAGCATGGATGGGAACCCGATCGACGACCGATCTAGGATCCCTGGGAACCCCGCGGGTGATGATGCAAGCCTAGTCGACGGCCAGGGGGCCCACGGACTGGCTGGTTCAAGCCATCCCCCCCCAGGATCTCAGGACACCATCCCGCCAGGGCAGCCGTCGCCCTTCGCTCCCTGGGACCCTCCGAGCTCGATCGGTCCGAACGCGTCCGCGGACCCCTTCCCGTCGACTTAGCATACACAAGAGAACCATCGGCCTTCAGCCAGACGGGAGGAGGGGGTGCCACGGTTAGCGCCGCGAGACATACTGATACTGCGACTTTCAGTCGCTTCCCTGGGTTTGACATTGACAGTAACGACTCCTTCCTGCCAGACCTGTTTCCCTCCCTTACCCCGACACTTCCTCTGCCCCTGGCGGGGCGTCCAATTTCCTTCTCTCCTGGCGGTGAAGGGCAGAACTGGACCGCGCGTGGCGATGCCAGGACCACGGGGGGCGCTGGCCCCACTCCTGATCAAGTGCACCCCCCGACGGACTCAGGCCCATTCGTGCCGCGCAGGAGCTCCCGCCAAGGAGGCGCTCTCGAAGAGCGGCCCAGGATCCTCACCGACGAGGGCGGTTGGCCTAGGGTTGAGGCCATCCAGGGGGGTGACTACGGTTACGACGGGTGGGGGGGCGGACAGTCGATTGCCCATGTCCCCGATCCGCAACCTATGGGCTGGCGCCTCCATTCCGCCGAACGCCCTCCCTTGGACGCTTCAATGCAGAGAGAAGCGGCCTTCAGCTGCGAAGGGGCCGATCCTCTAACCGTGGGGGCTGGCGTCCCTGTCGCGCAGCCGACCCCCCCCCCCCCCCCCGCGGATGTGAGCCGACGTCAAGACGGCTTCCGCCCTCCGCCCGCCGCCTTCCCTGGACGCAGCAGCGTGGCGCACGCAGAAGATGGGCCTTCAGCCCGGGGAGCGCCGTGCGAGACAGCAGGTTTGGGCGAGTCTGTAGCTCGGGATGCTTTAAACGGACGGGTGGGCGCTGACGGCTACGCGGCGACCAATCAAATCCCTGGTCGCTCCCGTAATCCCGAGGACCCCCGTCCGTCACCCGCCCCCCAGTCGGACAGTCGCAGACGGGACGAGCCTTCAGCTCGGGATTCTCAGGCGGGACGAGCCTTCAGCTCGGTTCTCCAAGGCGCATCTGACAATCACAGAAGGGACGAGCTTTCAGCTCGAGAACCAGAGACGGCGCCAGTGGACGCCGAGAGCGCCGCAGAGGCTGTGACCACGAGTGTCGGCGACACCGACCCTCCTGCCATCCCTGGTGAATCCACTCAGGGCCTCCCTCGTCAGGTGGGCCCCCAAGCCAGCTGCGGGCGATCGGCCGACCCCGCCGACGTAGTCATGGAGGAGACAGGCTCCACAACGGGGCCGCCCCAGAGAAGATACTTCGAGGACCGCGCGGCTGGCACAGCCAGCGGCGCAAGCGGACTATGCGGCTGCCGCATGACACCGCCGCTCCCCTCCCTGGAGACATGGGCACCGCTGCAGCAGCAGCGCCCAGCTCCCGCGCCGCGAACCTCACCGACGGGACTGGCCTTCAGCCAGGAAGAAGCGAGCAGGAGACAGTTGGGGTGGACGACAGGGGTTACAGTGCGGCGCGCCCCGCTGCCGACAACGCCGGAACGACCGACCGCGACCAACCTTCCCTGGTAGCGACGACGGCGTTGTCTGCGGGCCGACTCCGCACGTCCGATGCCAGCAGGGCCTCTTCAGACCCCGCCTGCGTGGCGGGCTCCCTGGTCGATCTGATCGATCACATCGGACCTCCGATCGTCGTCGCGGGATCGCCCTGCGTCTCCCTTTCCTCGCCTACCCGCCCCCCTCCCATCCACTCCTCTCCCGACCCACCCCCTGGGCTAGAGCATCCAGACGTCTTTCTGGGCGGTAGTGGCCACGGCCGCGAAGACCCGTTCCAAGGGCCGGAACGTGGATCCCTCATCAGGACTGCCAAAGGTTCTCCGTTCGTGTTGAGGCGCGCGGCTCCCAGAACGCCCGTTACGCCCGTCCCACACCCCTACCCTTCTCCTGACTTAGCCCTGGAGGAGGAACTGCGGATGGAAAACCAGGGCGCCCCCTCGGACGCCGAGGATTGCACCTGCCAGGCCCATAGAGATAGCAACCGACCTGCACGCTCGATGGATGGGCGCCACCGGGCACACGAACGCAGACTGGGCAGCCAGTCGTGAGGCTGACGGACCCATGTGTGGGCCGCGCGTTGCCGACGCTAGGGTCACTGGCAGGGGAGGCACCATGAATGCTCTCCGTCGCCACCTAGCGCGTATCGACGGCCCCTGGCGTGAAATTCCCGAACGAGGGGCACCGAGAACACCGCGCGAAACCAGTGACCTGGAGCTCCTCACACACCGCGCGTGGAGGGGGCACCGCCCTGGTCATCCAGGCATCCGGGTAGGCAGCCCCCTGCGAGCAGTTCCAAACGAAGCTCTCCTCCCTGGGCTCGGATGTCAACGAGCCACCTCGGCGCCAACCCTCGCCATCTTGGACCTCTCCTGGCTGGTCTGGTCAGTCGCGGGCGGAGACCGCGAAGGACGCCTAGGAGGTGCGCAACCAGACCCGACGCAAGTGCTAGCCTTCCGCTTCGCGAGCATCACCCACGACCCCAGTATAAGGAGGGAAAGACTGGACGCAGACGATCCCTCCGCGGTGGAAATGCAACTAGCGCGTCTCGAGTACGCCGCCATGACGACCGCAGCACACCACTGCGACATCGGTATGGAACTTCCGAATGGATACGACACAGACAGCATGCTCTCGCCCACCAGGCCTCCCTGTGACGCTGTGCCCTCACACAGTAGCGGCCCTAACCGACCAGACGGTGCCCAGGACCCCATGGACGACGAAACCAGGGCGTACGCATATAGAGTCCTAATCCATGAGCGCAGGCAAAACATAGTTCACTTTCCGGACCACGGGGACGTCAGACAGTGGGCCATCAGGAGGGACAATCTCGAACGGGTTGGTGCCGACGTACACCCGAGACGACAAGCAGGTAGAGGCCCAGTACCATGGGCAGAGCCAGCCCTAACAGGGGCAACGGCCAGTTCAATGGGCACCCCTGGGGTAGCGATCCAAGGTGGCGACAGAAATGACAACGCATGGCCCTGGTCCACCACGGCGCACCGCCTGCTGCTACAGGATTTCTTTTGCCCGACTCAACGGTGCGACTTCTGCGGGTCGTGGATGCTTCGAGACCCTGCGGGCCGACGCTGCATCACCTGCCAGAGGTTGGCCAACCCGTGGAGCTATAGCGGGGGCGAGCGGCAATCGGGCGACCCCCACCAGGTTCACCCCAGCGCCGAAACGGACCAGCCACTCAACAGGCGCGCACCCGACCTTCTTGATTGCACCTTGCAACTTCAGCTGGTCAGGGCAGGCATGCGGCATGCCCCAATCGCAGACACCTCTACTCCCCAGCTCAACCGGGCCCCACTGATTTCACCCCGACCTGGCTCGTGGGCGAACTCCTGGGAGCCTGGAGGCACATTGCGGCCCAAGCCGAGATCTGGGCCAACAGCGGCTCCATCGACAGGGCAGACCTTGGAGACGAGTTGCAACTGCGCACAGCAGTGGCCTCCCTTGCCCTACTTTGCTCCGCGCCAGACTCCTGGGCCCTCAATGCCTGCTTAAGAGTACGCCGAGTCCTTAGGACTTGCCCAGAGGGACGACTGGACGGTTGGTTCCCACCGCAGCTTTATCACGAAGACCCGACCGCGCACCCACCACCGCTCTGGATGGGTCCCCCAATGAGCAGGCCAACCGCGACGATCACGATAGGACCGAACACGGTGGTGGACCTGGATGATCTGCGCTGGCTAAACTCCACCATCGGCGGTGACTACCTGGACCGAGCAATAAGCGACACCCGAAACGACGTGGACCTCAGCAGACGCTGGTGGCACGCCAGAGACAGCCCCCACGCCCAGGCAGCTGAGGTTGAGAGGCGCGCTACAGGCCGCAGCACGCACCGACTGGCGCCCACTACATGCCCAAATGGGGCAAGGACCCCCCCTGGGAAACCTCGTTACTGATGCCGTCATCCGACGCCTAGATTCAGACAGCGGTGCCCGTGACTACGAACACGCGGATCGACCCAGTGGCAGATGCGCCTCCATGGACGCGGATGGCCCCCGGCACGGCGGAAGAAGCTCTACTAGCGGAGATGGAGGCAGAGGAACAGCCCTCTACAGACCCCCCCCTGATCCCGTGAAAGGCCTCTCCCCCGCTGAGCGTTCCCAGCGAGGAGTTTTCGTCGATGAGGTACACCGAACCAGGAGGACCGTGGCCAGTAACTCCGTCACCCCAGGCACGCGGTGGAGCCGGATCCGGGCCCCCTTCGTATGGGGCACCGCCACAGACAGGGGTCGCATCGTGCTCGAGCAGGCGTTTATCAGGGGCGGCCAAACCGACCCCTAGCAAACCATACCCTTGCGTAACGAGTTTTGCGTTTTCGAGGTCAATGCGGTCCGCGCGTGCGTTGGCTGCAGACTCCGGCAAAATGAATTGCCCACGCGCGAAGCGCTCTCGGGGCACAACCGGCGCCGCCCCAAAGGAATTCGCAAACAGAAGTCATGAAGTGCAGCAAATGTGCCGCGCAGCCTCCTCGATCGAGTCGGAATGCGTGCTTGTTTGGCGGAGTTGGCGAAGGAGCAATGGGAGCATCGCTGCCATTCTTGCGCGTGAGTCTACAATGTTTTCAGACGCGGCGCCATCGCATCTGCATCTTGGGGCGCGAGCGGCTTCGCAACTAGAGGAAACATATGATTGCCCGCTGACAGTTTTCGGTGCTACTGTTGACTCGATCATCTTAACCACTCGCGTGCGTTTTGTGTATGTCTCAGAATCAATGCTCGACAGTGGCCCCTCGCGGAAATTGCAGGGATTTGACAACAACTCGCCGTCGATTTCGGCTGACGCCCGGGGCCCCGCTTTCCTAGGTTACCGAGAATGTTAGGATATGCGGGGGTTGCCAGACGATTGATGCTGGCGGTCGGACTCCGGAGCTCGCGGTTTCCCTCGAGCGAGCTGGGCGAGGCCCCCCCCCCCGAAGCCGCAACGAGGCTCCGAAAAAAGGTCTTCTGAGGCCCCCAAAAGAGCTCCGAGAGGGCTCCAAGCCGACCCCCAGTGGGCCCCAGGTCAAGGTGCACGGTGCATCATGCAACCGCAATGGCATGGCGGGGGACGTTGTTGTTGAGCACGACGCCGCGCCGTGGGGCAAACGGCAATGCATGCCACATCGAGGAAAACCTACCCTCTTGCTTCAAGGGAGCACGCGGAAACAATACGACGTAAAAGTGTGCATGCAAATGTCGCTTGCAGGAGCCTCCTTGGGACTCTCTCGGGGTTCTCTCGGGGCATCCTCGGGGCTTCAGGACAGCCCCAGCGCGGCCCAAGACGGCTCCAAGAGGGCACCGGCGTGGCCCACGCAACGGCCCAAACTCATGTTGCACCATGCATCCTGATGCGGGCCCTCCAAACATACATGTATTTGGACCCCTTCTGATGGGTGCCCTCTGGGGCGTTCTTTGGGGCCCTCAATGGGTTCGAGGGGGCTGTGGGTGGGCCTTGGGGAGACCCCCAGGGGGGCTCCAGGAGGGCCCCGGATGGATCCCCAGATGGCCCAGAGCCAAAAAGCATTTTGAATATTGGATTTGGGCCCTCTTGGGGGGTAACTAGATTTTATGCAAGCCGTATTAGCGAGTTCTCGGCAACACGGGCTCCCTCCGGCTTCGGGCGGGTTTCAGGAAGTCCCGGAGAATGCCCCCACGGGGCATCAAGTGGACCCCGAGACATTCCTGAATCAGGATGCAGCGCGCGTCCTAACTTTGGATTTTCTTGGGGTCCAGGCGGGGCTCTCCCGAGGTCCTCTTGTGGGCCTCGCGGGGCCCACTTGGGGCTCCCTTGAACCCTCAGGCAGGCTTCCAGAAATTGTTGGCGCTCCGCGTATCCCCACCAGCCCGTCCAAAAAATCACCAGGCGACTTGCCCTGATCATCAGGAGGAGCGACGCGGGTGAAGGGATGAGCCAGGAGGGAGGGGTGATATACAATAGCAGTTGAATACGAGAGTGGTCATGGACAGCAGTGTTCATATACGCAAGTGGTCGTGCACAAGAGGCCTTCTTGGGCATCTCTTGGGCCCCCTTGGGGCCCTCGTGGGGCTCGCTGAGGGCCGTCTTGAGGCCCTCTAGGGGCCCTCTTGGAGCATTGCCCGGGCCCTCCAGGGCCTTCCAGTGCGATCCGGAGGGCTTCGAGCGGGCTCAAGACGGTTCCAAGAGAGCTTCAAAGTTTGTCAATATATTTGAAATTTTGAGGCCCTCCCGAGGCTCTCTCGGAGCCCTCTTGAGGCCCTCCGAGATTGCATTGGAAGGCCTGGAGGGCCCCGAGAGGGCCCCCCCGAGGGCCCCCGACCAGGAAACCTCCGGGGGGGGGGTCGTCACGGTAGCCTCCGGTTTGGGCGCCCCCTCGTCGCGGAAGCCTCCGGTTTAGATTGCGCCCGGGGCCCCCCCGAGCTCGTCACGGAAGCCTCCGGTTTAGGCACAAGTCGGGAAACAAGACAGACGGGCGGGGGTCCCGGGGGGGGGTCGTCACGGAAGCTCCCGGTTTGGGGCGCGCCCAAATGATGCCCTGCCGTGACGAGCTCCGGGCCCGCACTTTCGAAATTTTTATTCGGGGATCCGCCCCGGGCGAGCCCCAAAAGACAGTCGCGCGGCCCCCGCAAGCCGCGCGTGTGCAGTTTGGGCCTCGCTGGGGGGCAGAGGGCAAGGTTCTGTCGCAGGTGCCGCTCTCCCCGTTACTCCGCCGCCATCCTCTCCTCCTTCCTTACTCCTTCGTGTCTCTCCCTCCCTCGCCGTCCCCTCGCCACTCTTCCCTTGCTCTTCACTTTGGCCTCTCGCCATCTCCCTCTTTCCATTCTGTCCACTTCTCCGCTGTCCTCACAACATCCCCACCGTCTCTGTCTCTCCTCCTTGCCTTCTTTTCCTCCCCCCGCTTTCCTCGCTTTTCCTCGCCCCCTCCCTCCCTGGTGCCCCTTCCCTCCCATCCCTCCCCCCTCGCATTAGCTCCCTTCGCCCGCATCGCCCTTGCCCTCGTTTCTTCCTCTCCTTCCCTGCCTCCGACATTCCTTCCCTCCCCCGCTCCCCCCGTATCTCTCCTACCTCCTCTGGCTCCTCTCCCACGCCCCCCTCCCTGTGTGCGTCTTTCGCCCTGTCTCCCTTCCCCCCCTTCTCTCCCCCCCCCCTCCCCCCTTCCTCCCCCCTCCCTCCCTTAGTTCCCTCGCCTGGCGACGCGCTGCACAATGCGCTCCGCCGCGAGGGCGAGCTGGGCCAGGGGTCGAGGAGGAGGGGGGCGGAGGAGGGGGAAGTTGAGAGAGGGTGGGGAGGGGGAGGACGAACGGGGGCGGCAGGGGAGGGAAGGATATATAAAATATGTGGACGGGATATCAGGCGGAAATGGAGGGACGGGGGTCACACGTGCGGTTTGCGCGGCATGTGCTGGCATGTTGCACCCAGGCATACTATTGGTTCCCAGTGTTTGCAACTCATTGCCTCAATATGTGCAACGTACTGTGTTGCGTCTGTGGGGATGCGTGGCCAATGCCTTGAAACGTCCGCAGTCTTTCATGGGGCGCGCGAGCCTGGTCGCGCAGCACGTGCGTACTCATGCGCCTGGCTCCGCACCGGAGCCATACTTGCCAACGCAGACATGGGCGCTCTGTGATAGAGCCAACTGTGGATCCTATGATATGTCTGTTTGTGCACTTTCGAGGCTCCTGATATGTAGCGGGTACGCGCTGTCAAAACCCCATCCACAGGAGGACCGTCTCTTTGGGCCATCATTGGTTCGATTCGCCATCCCTGCAGGCGCATGCGTACGTCAGGGTGGGTGACGTTTCACTTGCTCGTCCATATACAAAAGGCGTGGTGTTCCTGTGTCAAATTCCCGAAGTAGCGAAACGATTTATTTGTAATTCTGGTGTCGTGAGTGCGCCGATCACTTTTGAGAATTCGTTCAAGGTTTGCCAGGTATGTTGTAAGGCTGTTCAAACCCTGGCGGTCGTACTTCACCGCGCGCAATGCATGCGACTGCTTCGTTGGGATATGTTCGTTTTGGGGGTGGTTGCGTTTTTTCCTAGCCGCCCAGGTTCAATGCGCGTTTCGGCTCACCGACATCACGCGCGCACCTTGGAGCTCTGATTCGCATTAAGAAAGAGTTGCGCTACGCAGCGCAGGGCCGAGGCATGATACTTTGAAAAAGCGCCCGTGCCAGCGCAGACGCGTCGCTCTGGCCGGCCACCGTTGGTCACGCCATTCGAAGGCAGCGTGTGGATTTCATGCGCCGTTGACGTTCCCCGATGACTGTTCTTGGGCCGTGCTCCTTACCTTGCGTCGTTCTTTCTGCCGGCCCGTCGTCGCGACTTCTGCCCGCGCGGGCGCTTTCGTTTATGTTCGTCCCCGAAGCGCTTGACTGGTGCAGTGGTTTCCAAAACGTCTCGATTTAGTTGTCTCTCCGCATGCCCCTGGGACCGCGACCCGGTCTTGCGAGAGCGACGCCCTCAGGAAGGATCTCATTCGCTCCCTGTGCTTGCGCACTTCCGCCTCCTTTGAAAAAAGGGCATGGTTTGGTAGGGGTCGGTTTGGCCGCGCCCGAGTTTAGGACCGCCAATATCAATGCCAACATCATCAACCAGGCAGCCACATGGTGGAGAGCTCGAGACGTCCTCTCATACAGGGACGCCCAGGTGGTCCTTGCTTCAGAGGCAGACACATCCTCCAGGGCCACTGGATCCACATTTGAGGCGCCCGAAGCGGGCAGTTACATTGCGCCACGGCTTCAGGAGTGGATGATGGAGCAACTAGGCGCGAGTGGCTCCCTCCAGTCAGCCATCTTGTCAGGGGATCGGCAGGCAGTAGAAGCGGGAGCGAGGGTGCGAGCGGAGCAGGCCAGGGCCGAGCAGAGAACGAATCCGAGGAACCAATGGCCAACGCAGGTAGAAATGGCGCGGCTTGGAACAGAGGCCGCGGCCGGAAGCTGCGAGCACAACCACCCCCTGGCGCGCAGACATGCGGCAACTGCTCAATCGAGCGCAAGGTGCTATCCCCCAGGGTAGAGCACCACCAGGCAGCACGAGAGAAGAACACCTGGACAGACTCATCCGCACGCTAGACGCCAGACAGCGGGACGAGGAAGGCGCAGGCAGGGGAACCATGCCCGCCCCCGAAGGAAGGACCTCCGTCAATGGCGACCAGGCGCAGTGCCTCGCACAGAGCATGCTACTAGACCACAGAGCTAATGGGCAACCGGGCTCCTGGATCTCTAAAGCCCTGTGGCTCTGCCTGGCATCACATTACTTCCCCCTCCTGAGGCCAGTACTGACTGTGCGAGCGCTGGACTCCCGGCCCTACGACTTACTCTATCGGTGAATGACGAGAGACGAAATACACACACCGGAAGACGTGGTTACCTGTCTCAGCAGGAAGGTGCCAGGAGCCAATCTGACGCCATACTCCGAATTCAGTAACCTGTAAATCCAGGCCCTCATCAGTCACCTCGGCGAGGCGGCCTGTCTGACGCATCTTGACGCGAGCGTCTCTGCCAGAGCTCTCATCGAGAGTCTGGGAGACGGCCTTACCGGGATCGGCCACCCCCCTGGAGACAATGCCAGACTTCCCCCAAAGAGCATGGACGCTGTAGAGATCCCCTCCTGGGACCTCGACGAAGGAACCCCCCTTATGCGTGATCTGCAGCGAAAATATTCTGGGCACCGCGGAAGTCCTGATGCCATGCGGCGATTTGTTCCATGCCGAGTGTCTGAGCCAGTGGAGAGTGAGCCAGCCGACGCAGGCCCACACCTATGGAAGATGCTTCCTAGTAAACTGCCCCAACTGCCGCTCGAACGACAGGGGTAGCATCACCGTAAGACTGCCCGGACGAGTCTGTGACGCCGACGCCGCTGCCGTTGCAGTACCACCAGACCTGCTGCAACTACGGGGCGGTGCCCTAGCCCCGCTACAGCCGTTCCTGGGCCTACACGAGCTAGCCGAAGCGGTCGGACAGGTGGCCCCAGACCTTGACTGCCTTAGAGCACAGACGCTATCGATTCGACGGCCCCACACGTATGTCACGCTCGCCGACATGCGCAGAATCCACGAGCATGTGAGCGAGAGGAGGTCCGCACAGGAGAGGGAACAAGCCCCAATGGATGTGGACGGGGCCCCGCCCGACGGCGGAGCCGGCCCGGACCCCGATGATACGCGAGACAGCTCGCAAAGCCCTGGATCACCACTGCCAGCAGGACCTCCCGGCCCCACCAGCAGGGCCGACAGGATACGACAAGCTCCGCGGATCACATTTGGAAGATGGGCCTTACTTCTCGGACGGAATCCTCCTGAGGACGAACCCAGAAAGAGAGGACCGCTGCGGTTTCCCGTGAGCCTACTAACCACGGCGGTCCGAGACATTGCAGCCGATCTGGTAGATTCCAGAATTGCGTACGTTGGCGATCGAGTCGCCGATGAAACTGGGGTCACATTTGCCCTCGCTGGCCCTGACGCTTGGGAGCAGATCAAAGCCCTGGTCTCGGAACGCAGAGATCAGTCCCCTGGGAGCTCCGCCCCAACGATCCTCATGGTAGATGCGCAAGCTGCACAGATGGACGCCGCCCTGGCGGCAGCCTCTTCAGCGGGAGGTCCGTGCTGTGTTCTCTCCCTGGCCACCGAGGGAGTGCCATCCCCTGGGGGACCGGACCCCATTGAGCTCGCGACCCTGGCAAACGCGCAGTGGGGGTACAGAGCGACCAGCAAGATCACTCACCTCGTCCCGATTGGCTACCCCTATCGAACCGGCAAGCCCAGCCCGCCGATGCAGCAGTTGTTTGCTCCGCAATTCGACATAGCAGGTAGGACACTTCGCACAATTCTGCCCACGTCTATAGTCGTGCACTGGGGAGGGAGATCTGGAGACGCCTCCGACGCTCTCCATGTTTTAACCCCTGAGAGCGGTAACGACGGCGTCGTTGCGCAGATCATCAGGTGGAAGGAAAAGCTGAGACAATCCAGCAACGGTAGGATTACAGCCGAATGGGCCACCACGAGAGCGCAGCTCCCTCGGGGCGAACTGCTAAGGCACCAAGGGCTCGAGATGCTCTTCCATCATGTACTTCGCTGTCCGACAGCGAGACCCATGACCGGAGACGACGGCCTACGCGCCCCCCTGGACAACCTGCAGGCGGCAGCCCAAATTACCACGCTGGCCCACCCTACCGCGTGCATTTGGAGAGCCCACGAGACGAGCGGCTCAGTGCGCATCCCTGTCCCCCCCGGAGCAGTGTGCCTGGCTCACGCCATAGCTTCTGCGACAGCCGGGGCCATGGGGCACAGAGTGGGTATCTGTGGAACAGGACTACTCCTCCTTGCTACTCCCGAGAGGGTCGCCGCCCCTGTCCCGAGGCACCTTCGCGACGAGCTCCCGCGTATATTTGGAGAGGAATCCTCCTCACCAGCCCTGGGACCACGCCGCATCCTCCTGGAAGGACCCTGGGACGGTGGACCCTCCTTTGTTCGCCTCTCCGACCCCGAGGACGGCTTCCACCTGCGGTGGAACCTGGCTGACATGGGACAGACACGGCCTGCTGACGTCATGCAAGCCGTAGAGGCCACCACCGGGCCCGACACCGTCGAGCAAGTCTCCACTGTGTATGCCTGGTTCCCCGACGTCTCGGACTACAGGTGCATGGCGCAAGTCTGCATGCGCCTGGCGGCTGCAGACGCCATGGCAGCGGCCTTTGTTGGCACCAGCTGCATCGTGGTCGGCGCCCAAACAGTCAGGATCTTTCCTGCGACGCCGAGCAGGGATCCCATGCACAGAGCGGCCGCCGTCTCCAGAGAACAGCAGGAACACGTGGACGCCCTGGCCAGTACCTCCGCCCGACAAGTCCGACAAGCCCCCAGACGCGCCATACAGCCCCAAATGCTCGAAATCACCACGATGGATAGACACGGCGCCCAGCTTGGAGGAGTACATCTGCGTAGTATGCGCCGGGATGCTTGGCTCCCTGGTCACAATACGCTTCGACTCTACTCAGCGGCTGTGGGCTCAGCGAACGCTCAGATACTAACTCGGCTCTGGCCGCTACCGGGCGGCCCGAATGGAGCCTCGCACCCAGCCAACACCAGGGCCGCCCCACCTGCCATCACAGACGACTGGCTACGAGACAACGCCAGGGCGATGAACAGGAATGCACCCAACGCGCTACCCTGCGAGTACCTCGGAGAAGGCTTGCGGGACTACGAGACTGTCCTCCAGCCCAGGGAATACCTGCTCGCGGCAGTGGCTGCAGGGGGAGCAGTAGAGCTTACCACTAGCGGCGAGGCAGGCTTCCTCTTCACCTCAGTTCCTACCTGGGCGACGATACTCCTCCCCGCAGATGCAGACATTAGAGCGGCCACAAGAGGCGCAGACAGACCACAAGCCAGGTTGAAGCTACAGCTGGCCGCTGGTACAATACACGTCGCACGCCTGGACTCCACTCCCGCGGTGACCCCATCCCCCGCCTCCGTGGGATTGCAGGTCAACTTACCCACTCAGCAACCTCTCCCCAGACGCACCAGACCCACCGACTTCCCAGAGCTGGCCGAGGTCCTCGTGAGCACATGCAGACCCTCCCCGGGCGACTTGGTACGAGCAGACGAGGATGCCGTAGGGATCGCGCGAGGCATGTTGGGTAGGTTCGTTGCAGTTGTCCCTGAGCAATTGGTCCACGACATGGCCCGAGGCGCGCAGCGCCGGATCGCGCTCGAAATTCGGAGGCACTTGGAAGGCCGGCCCATGCAGAGGTACAACTGGGACATGTTCGCTGCAATCTGGATCCTGCAGCTTGCCAACCCGAGAAACCTGGACCGTGACCACGTGTGGCAGCTCATCCGTGAGCTCGGGATCCGAGAGGAGGTCACAAGACAGCTCCCGTTCACACAATGGCTCGCGCCCGAACCCGACGCCACTTATTCGGCACACCAGCCATGGCTCGAAGTCCCTGGATCTAGAGGCGCTGAAGTGGACGCTGCTACTTCGCATCCCATCGCAGAAAATGTCACCACCGCCCTGGGCGCCCTGATCAACAGGCTCTGTAACCTCCACTGGGAAGAGCGTCAACGCCACGATCCTGGTAGAGTGACTCGGGGGCGGAGAGGAGGCCCCCAGGCAGCCATAACCACAGACGCGGGAAACAGGCCCGCCGGCCCTCCAGGTGCTAACGGACGCAGAAGTCGCAGCCGAGTAAACCCCGCGGCCGACGCAGCAGGAACGCAAGCCAGCACCGAAAGACCATCAGCCACCCCAAGCCTCGGTTCGACAGCGCCCCCGTCAGGCCCAGAGACGGTGGCAGTGCCAACAGAACAGGCGGGTGCAGGTCCTTTTGCGACTAGCCAGCAAACCAGCAGGGCCGCCACTGGGACTGAAGGCAGCCCTGCTACGGATGCGGGTGGGACACAACCACAGACAGCGGTATCAGCACCAGGCATGGGTGCGGTACCACCATCCCTGGGCAGCACGCCAGAAGGAGACGGAGCGGTGGACAACGGCGAAAGTTGCAAGGACAACACCAGGCAAGTGCCCCCGCGGGCGACCCCTGCGAATCCCGCGACACCCTGCGGGGAAACTGCGCAGATCCGGGCCCCTGCAGCCGAAACGGGACGGAGCCCTGGGAGTACAGACAACCCCGCGCTGATGGATACCCCTGCCGTGCCAGCAGGAGGAAACGGGACGGGCACCTCAGGCAGTCCCGAGACCGCAATTATCACAGATCCCCCCAGGAGCGATCAGACCTCCCCAGCAGATGCGCGAGCCAGCCCGGAGCAGCCCACAGCAGGAAGCGGGAGGGCCGCGACACCAGACACCGCCAGGGGCAGGCAGAGCACACCAGAAGCCACCAGGGCAGCGGGCAGGGGAGGAGAGGGACCCATGACAACCACACCTCCACGGGTCTCAACGGACCCGCCACCAGCCCAGGGCAGAAGACCGCCCCCCGGCATTGTGGAAAGTTGCAGTAGCGACCCCCTTGGTCGAGGAGACACACCGAGAAACGGGCTAGAGCTCCTACCGTGCATGGAATCGGATTGGCGACGGGAGTACGGAGCAATGGCGCGCACGCTCAGGCAAGCTCAATCGCCAGCCACAGATGGCACAGGTAGTCCTCCCACCGCAGACGAATGGAACCGAGTGCTGAGCGCGATAGCTTGGGCCGCTGCAATACCACAACTTGACAAAACTGTGCGGGACCCGCATGAAGACCTTGGCCTACCAATGCGAATTCCAGACGCCTTCAGCGCCTATTGGAACAATCATCCACCCCCTGGGACGCGCAACCCCATGGGTAGGAGAATACACACACGCGTTGCGGCCCTAACGGCAGACGCGGCCTGTGCCCAACTACGACAGCTTGCTGGCAGTCCAGCGGCGCGCTCGGGCAGCGTGCTGGCTCCCGATGCCCCCTTCCAGGACCTTGCACCTGCCATGCTTCGCACCATCTTGCGCGCGGGCGCCGGCCCTCCATTCTCCGACGACAGGGGCCAGGTCTTAAGAGAGACGGTAGAGGCCTCCGCAAGGAACCTCCGCAGAACCGAAAACACTGCCCGTCGTGCCAGCACGCCCAGACCCACGCGCGCAAGGGCCGAAACTGGCGTAAGCACAGCAGAGACCGCTGCGGCCAGGCGTGGTCGAACCAGAAGCGCAGCCGGACCACGACCGCCTAGAACTAGTGCTCAGCCGCGCAGCACCGCTGCCGCCAGGGCACACAGAAGCCCTTCCCGCCGAGCTCCCCGGGGAACGGCGGAAGACGCACGTAGGACAACCCCACGAGGCACCTCACGAGCCAGACCAGCAGGCAACACCGGCAGGGAAAGATCCACCAGACCAGGCACCAGGACACCCAATTCCAGGTCCCTGATCGATCTCTGGGATCGCACCAGCCATCGAGCGGGCGATGGCGCCCCTCCCGCCTTCGCAGGCCGCGGCATCACCAGACAAGCATCGAGGCCAGCAAGTGCAGAGGGCGGCCAAACACGCAGAGCGCGGCCGCGACCAGCGGGATTCACACCAGACGAGACCACCGCAGCTCCCCAGCCGGCCGACGTACTTCAACAGGTATGGGAGCGCCACAGGGACGAACGGACTGGTCTCTCCCCAGTCGCCCCTGCAGACACTACGCTTGCCGCGTACCAAATTGCAGGTCTGGATAACACGCAGATCATCGGCACGCTCCGGACACTTCAGCAGGACGGCCTTGTCTCCCTCTGCCCCACCGACTACGCCTGGGATATCTCGGGACACCTCAGGCTCAATGCAAGCGCCGGCCCTGGACAAGGCGACGACTGGACACTCGATTTCACTCAGCAGGCAAGAGCCCGAGTTGTAGACCCGAGACCGAATCCGCGTGCGGCCACAGGACCAAGCCTACACCTCGTCTCACTCTTCGACGGATGGGGACTGGCAAGACTAGCGATTGGCGACCTCATGGCAAAAGTCGCCACTGTTCCACGCTTCAGGTCCTCCGCCTTTGTCGGAATTAACGAAGAAGCCGCATCTCGAGTGGAGAGGCGCTGGGACCGCGACAACGCTACACTCTGTGATGGAGGCCCTCCGCACGAGAGGCTGGGAGTAGACGTCTGGGACCTGCTGAGGGGAGAAGAAGATCAGAATTCTTGGTCCAGCCACCTGAGAACCCTTGACCCTGGAAGCCTCCTGGGCATCATTGCCGGACTTCCATGCACCAACCTGTCCTCAGCAAGTCAATATGGAGGATTGGATGGACTTGCCGGCTCCCAGTCGGTGCACTTCTTCGTCGTGCCGCTCCTGTGGGTCATCGCGCGCAGGCTACGGCCGGACGTCCGCGTTCTAGTGTGCTGCTACAGCCCAGCCGCGATGCAAGCGGCACACAAGCAGGCGATGTGTACTGCCCTGGGAGAGATACCGCTCGACTGGGCGGTACGCCTCGATGCCGCCTCCTCAGTGGCTAGCCCAAGAGACCGCCTCTGGCTCAGCAGTCGTCCTCCAGCTAAAGATTCCATTACGTATCCCAGACTCCCGAGCCCCTGGGAATGACGGTGGACATACCGACCAGATGGACGCATCCCCACGTGGACCCAGTCCAGAGCCCCGGCCAGTGCCCCCGAAGCCATAGTCCCGAGCAGCTACCAGACGCACCCACTGTGCCTCCTGTACAGCGAAGATAGCAGCTACAGGTGGCTCCCCCGCACTCTCGCCGACACCAGGAACGGCATTAAGAACATCCTCGCGGAGACAGGAGCCGAGCGATGCTTCCAGGGTTGCACTGAGGGGCTGGCTCTCGTCTGTCAAGGCAGAGAACGGGAGAGCCTAGCCAGCGAAGGGAAGGTCAAGGCTTGGGCAGGGTGGCTGTTTGCTCACGGAAGAGAGCATGGACTCCGAGTCCCATCCCCCGAAGAGCGGGCTCGAGCAGTGGGCCTCGGGTCCTACTACCGGTCCTTAGCCATCAGCGGGAGAATGCTCTACGACGCCGTTGGCATCCATTGCGACCCAAGGTGCCTCCAACGTAGACTCGTGTCCTCCATCCTGGAATGGAGCCGGGACGAACCCATGCCCGGACAGCGGCGCGCTGCACCGACCGAGAGGCACGCGTGGGCCGCATGGAGACAGGCGCGCAGCTTCGCGGGCAGAAACTGCCCATGGGCACCCCTCGCAGAAAACCTTTTTTCCAGACGACATAGTACGAACAATGCTGCAGCAGCAGCATGTCCCGCCCGGACTGCCGTTCCCCTAGACTCGCCTGAAGACCCAGGGTCGCTTTATCGCGCCCTCGGGTCTCCCCCGACCACGAAGCTCGTACCGGGGGCGAGAACTAGAGCGTGGCAAGTTGCCAGCTCTTCCCTGGGTCGTGCCTTGGCACTGCACTGTAACTACACCGTCAGGCGGCCACGGCCCCTCTGGGCCCACCTACACGCTACCGCCTGGGACAACCCCACATGGGCGGACATGTGTGGGGATCGGTCTTTGCGGACCCTTGTAGACGCAATTGTTAACGCCACGCAGCCCGGTACGCTCAAACTTGGCTGCTGGAACGTCAGATACCTCAAGAGTACGACAGCACACAAGAACATGATCAAGCACGCCTTTCTGACGCAGATGACCACCAACGGGGGACTTGGACTCATTCAGGAGACCCACTGGACCGAGCATGAAGCGGCTGTCTGGTCCACCATGTTCCACGCTCGCACGCTTATTGCATCGCCTGCCTACATAGGACCGGCCAGGGGCCGCGCCGGCGGGGTGGCAATCCTCATCCCGCACGGGACGGCGCTTGTTCGGTCTGAGGATCTTGTCCCTGGGTGCGCCGTTGCAGCCACGATCAGACGAGGAGAAAGCACCTACCGCCTGGTGTCGGTGTACCTCCCTCCGTCTCGGAAGTCCAAAACCATAGACGCCATTCGCCAAGCCATCGAGAGATGGGATGACACCCCCACGTACTGGGGGGTGACATGAACATACAGGTTGACAACCCCAGAGAAGGTGAAACCGACGATCGCTGCGGCCCTCACCGATCTACTCGCCCAGACAGGATCGCGCGTCTGCCACTGCGACGGCCCCACGAGGGTCGACGCAGACAACGAGTCGCAAATTGACACCGTCGCTTGCCATTACCGACAGCTTGGGGCCTATGGAGTCAGGAAAGCATGGAAACCGTCAGTATCTGACCACGCCATCATGCACCTGGAACCTCAGGGCGCCCCGAGAACCCGCAGAGACCACCATGCGGGCCGGTGACTTGCGCTTCCTGCCGGACGAGGCGCATGCTGAACTAAGAGCCCTCTACACCTTCCTCGAGCGTACCTTCGGACTGCCCGACGTCGACCTGCCCGGACTCCTGCAGCCCGCCGACTGGGTCCGCCCGGCGGCCCCTGGTCATTTCCCAGCAAGACACAGGGACAACGATGACGGTGAAGGAGAAAGAGAGCAGGAGCCTTCAGCTCCACCTCCGCCCCCTCCCCTGGTGGACGACCACGCTGTCCCCCTCTTTCCTGCCCTGCTCACTCTCGGACGTCGCGCTATGTCGGCAGCCATACAGGACTGGTGGAGGAAGTGGCGCAGGATCAAGACCAATCGCTCTCCAGGTACACTGCTCGCTGCTGCGGCGAGATCCGAATCCAGCACGCGCCCTGTGGGGACACTCGCGGCCTGGCTTGCCGAGTACGAGTAGGGCGGCAATGACCTGACCCCCCAGCAGGCCGCCTCCTGGTTGAGAAAGTGGGACAACGACACCGCTCAGAGGCGGGCGGCTCGACTCACCCCCGTACAAGGGGCCCTGGCGTCGAGCGTCCCGCCCTCGCCTCGACCTACCGCACGGGCCGAGAAACCTTCGTCAAAACGCACGCCATTCTCGGAGTGCGTGACACTGATGGGAGGTGGAAGGAACGCACGAAGGAAGTTGACGACGTCCTCTGGCGGAGCCGTAACCATATCTGGCAAACTGCTCCCCCCCCTTCCCCCAGCCGCGGACCGGATCCTCGACGAATATTTCCGGCACAAAGATCTCGGGCAGTTCCCGGACTCCCCCGACCCGCAGTGGGGCAGGATTGCCTTTCTCGTCTTGGGCCCAAGCGGCAGTGCTCCTGGGGTGGATGGAGAACCGTATGAACTGTGCCACCCCGGGGCCCGTTTCGTCGCCTGCCTGCTCGCGCAGGCCTGGTACGCTGCGGACCTGAACCCAGATCTTATCGACCTGGTCCTAGGCCCTTTCATTAATTTGTTGGTCTGGATTGGCAAAAAGGCTGCCGCTGAATTGCCCAACGACATGCGACCGTTGCAACTCCCTGCCTTCGGAGACTGCACGGCGCGACCATTGCTGACCAGCTTGGCCCGGTGGTCGAACCCAGACTCAGCCTTAATCAAGCGGCCAAGCGAGGGGGGCAGTGTGGTCCCAACATCACATCTGCCACGAACCACCTTGCCCTGGACCCAGTGCCCGATACCGAACCCGGGCCATTGTGGACAGCCCTGCTGGGCGAGCACCAAGTGGCCGTGGACCAGTACATACAGAACGCCGCAAGATCCCGGGGCCCAGCCCCCAGCACGGCCGTCCTCTTCTTGGACCAGAACAAAGCTTTTGAGCGCATATCCCTGCAATGGATGGGGCAGCTGGCGGATCGATGGCAACTCCCCAGCTGGCTTCTTCACTCAGTGGACGCCCTGGTCAGTTGCAGGAGCGTGCGCACTTGCAAAGGGAAGTACAAGAGCAGAATATGGAGGCTCCTTCGCTCCATCGGAATGGGGGGCACCGCCTCCCCGCTCCTCTGGTGCCTGGGCTATGACCCACTCATCTGCGCCCTTGAAAACATTACGGGGTCGGACGACCCGACGTACACAGACGACCTGGCCGCGCTGCTAGGCGCCACAGCTCAAACACTCCGTGCTGGCATTGCGCTGCCGTGGCTTCCAAGGGCTGCTGGACTCCTGGTTGAAGCCCACAAGTGCAAGGGAGTCGAGGCACCGTGCAGGGTCAACGTCAGGCAACTCCTGGCAACTGCCCCCGTGGACTTCACTGACAATGGCACCACGACGACGGTCACCGGCCTTCCGGAGGCACTTATACTGGACGTGATCAGACGGGTCGGAGGGCCAGACAGCGCCGCGTTGTGTACTCCATGGAGCTGCCCTTGCAGGTGCAACTTCAAAACGGCCCTGGTTCCAGCCAGCAACCACGAGTGGTGGAGACGTGCCATGGACTACGCCCCCTTCGGCTCGTCCGCTGCGCGGCCACAGTGGCCCTACCTCGGCGCCTGCGTCGTATCTCGGGCTGCCGAAGGAGAGACCTCACCGCCCAGGGGCACCATGACCCGGGGACAACTCGACGCCCTCGTTGCGGGCACTTGGGGCAAACCGCTCCCCAAACTCCGGGACAGAGCCATGGCCCTACACCTGGCCAACATGTCGCCTAACAAGACCGCCCTTGCCTGGAATACTTATCTGATTGCGCTCATCCCCTACCCTTCGCATTGCTCTGTCCCCGACACCGCCCATGAAAGAACGCTACGCGCCCACCTTATAGTTGCCCTCGGCCTGGCCTCTGCCTCGTCGATTCCCGACAACATTCTCACTGGCCTGGGCATCCGGTTCCAGGTCCCTGGTTGCCCCAAGTGCCCTGTCGCCACCTCGCGTGCGATTGCAGCTAGAGCCCACGTCCTTGACGACCTGTGGGGCCCGCCCCAGTCACGACAGAAGGCCGGAAGAAGGTGGAACAAACTCGCGAAATGGGCACGGCAATTTCCGCCGCGGCAAGGGCCCTCCAGACCCGGCTCCAAGGTTCTGACCGACTCCAGGGCAGCTGACTTATTCAATCGAGCGGTGAGGGAGCCTCCTCGATTGCGGGCTCGCTACGGGTCGGGTGGTCTACGTCGCGGCCTGGTCGCAGTTGCATGGGCACATCGTTGACAAATGGTTCACCGCAACCAGTGACGGACGCAGGTGGGCGCAGACAGACGGCGCGGAATTTTCTCTCCTGCGACACTGCGCATCCTTCACCGAGGCACACCACGTCCTCCGGCTTCTGGCCAACGGGCTGCCCGGCTCTGCGCGACGGCGAAGCGTGGCAGACAGGATCCCCCACCAGTGCCGCTGCGGCAGACCTGCCAAGAGAGTGTGGCTCGCCGCGGGCCAGCGAGACGACGGACAGGCCTGGTGTGACACCTGCCTTAGGACCTGGAGGGGCGAGGCCGCCCTCTGGCCTCTCCTAGACGACGACGCCCTCCCCGAAGACCTGCGCGCACTAGCTGCCGAGCGAAGAAGACACCATGCTAGCATTAGCGTCTCTATGCGGCAAGGGCTCTACGGAGTCTGTCCACTCTGTGGCCTTGGAGAAGCCACAACCGAACACGTGTGGTGCTGGTGCCCCGCGGCTGCCCTTGTCTGGGAAAAAACCAGAGCCCCGGACCATCCCAGGGACCTGGCCACGGCAATGTGCACTAGGGGACAACACCAGAGGCTAGTCTGCCGACTGTTGCACCAGATCTCCTTCAGGTACTGTGTGAATTTGGACTGCACCCCCATGGGTGCTGACGAAGCCGCCGGACTCATTGTCCAGGGTATCGCTGTCCCTGACTCCGACTTTCAGGACGACGACGAAGGTGGCGATGACTTGCATGAAGGGCAGCCTCCCGTCGCCCCGACAGACGAAACCGCAGTCTGGGCCCCTATGCTCGACCTCTGCCAGCTGCGCAACCCCCAAGGGCCGCGCTTACGGCGCATCTGCGGTGCCGCCGGACCCCATCTCGGCAGACAAGCACCACGGGAAATCCGGCGCCTCCCTATCACCACGATAGCCACACTTAGTGGTGACAGGCTAGCAGTCCTCCAAGCCGGTGACCCCAGAGCGGGCTGGATGCCCCCTGGGCAGGGCTGGTCCCCATGCCCCAGGTCGGACAGGGACCCCAGTGCCCTCTGGACCAAAGCGCATTGCAGACTCTGTGACCAACACACCCTCGTGCTCAGAGCCGGCAGGGACATAGGCTGTGGCGAAGAAATCACAGTCAGAGACTCCCCGCTCCCCGCCGCCGACTCTGCCCAATGGCCTTACGAACTTACGTTCGACGGGGGGGCTCGCCGAATCGGAGAAGGGGACAAGGTCTCTGGTGCGGCGGCTGTTCTTTGGAGGCATGACCGACGCCGCGGCTACCCGCGTGTCGTGGCGGTCGCTGTGGTGGCCCTCCCAGGCTGTGACACTGCACAGACGGCCGAGGCCTCTGGGTGCAGAGCCGGTCTCGCCCTGCCCCCACATGTTGAAGACACGCTCCGTGGCGCTAGAGTGGTTGGGGACAACCTTGCCGCCATCCGATACGGGGCCGGCACTGGACGCTATCGGCGGCTCCATCTGGCACATCAAATGGACATTGCCCTCAGGCAAGCCAGTGACTCGGGATGGGCCCTCACATGGCAGGCGGTGCGACATCGGCTCAACAAAGCGGCCGACCGCCTCGCGACGTTA
This sequence comes from Prorocentrum cordatum, assembly GCA_963575745.1. Classification (NCBI taxonomy): domain Eukaryota; class Dinophyceae; order Prorocentrales; family Prorocentraceae; genus Prorocentrum; species Prorocentrum cordatum. The sequence continues at coordinate 288,550 of CAUYUJ010014648.1, read as the reverse complement.
GGGGTCTTTTGGGCCAGCGCCCTCAGGCACGCCGGTGATCATGCGGTCACCACCTGGGTCGTGTGGGAAAACACCCATCGCCCCTCTCCCCCTCTCTTCCCCGCTGCAGGAATCGACCTCTGCGACTTGGACCAGGTCGCCCAGATCGTTGACGCTCTCGAAAATCCCCCTCCTCCTCATCTCCCCTGATCGCTCCCGGTCCGACACACTGAGGTCACTGCAGCTCGCAGCCTTCAGCTGCCCCCCTGGGTTACCACTGGACGCCCCCTGGGACTACTCGACGCACTATGGGGCCCAGGAACAACCAAGGTCCCACCCGACGTTGGCCCTCGTGCCTGCCACACTGTGAGGACGGCCCGCCAGTCAGACTGGGCACACGCGTTTTCCTTGCTCGGTACTGTCCCTGGATGCGTTGGGCCTTCTTCAACGGCGGGTGGCGCTACTGGTGCGAGATTTGCCAGGAGCCTGTGGATGACACTCAGCACATCCTAAGCGACAAGCACTACGACATGTCGCAAAAGCGCTTCAGCGACGGGTGGCCCGACCCAAACACCTTTGTCACCCCGGGGAATATGTGGAGCATGTGCGGTGGATCGACCCGGGACGCAGTGCGCCGTGTGCATACCGAGCGAAGGGCCTGGCCAGGCTGGAGGCCCGTCCAACCCTTGGTATCCCACGACGGTGCACGCTCACTCCCTGGTCTCGTGATTCCGGAAGACGCGCTGCACGTGCCCGCCATCTACCCTCTCTGGGACGACGAACGGACGTACAACAGCCCTGGAGGCACCAGAATTGACCCAGAGCACTTGAGGTCGCACCGGATGGGCATCCGAGAGGCTAGGCGGACGGGCGTCAGAGAGCCCGACGTAGGCGGAGGGGCCAACGCGCTAGCAAAATCCTCCGTCGGGTCACTGCCCGCCGCACCTGGGCAGCCCGCAGCAGCCTCGGGTGGTCCGTTGCCTCCGCCCCCGCCGCCCCATCCTCCGCCCGCCTGGGAGCAGCCCAGCCAGCAGCGAATAGTGATGCTGTCAACCGAAGATACATCACCACCAGGCCCGTCGGAGCGGCAGCTGGACGATTCGCTGGCACTCCAAGCGGCCGCCGACGTACTTAGTCTTTACTCTCTGCCCTTGGATTCTCCGCACTCCCGTGTCCACCCCAAGGCGGCGCTAGGGGACCTGCCCGACGCCGTTCGGCTCCCCTCACAGTGGCCTTACTCCCTCCAGGATCGTGGGCAGACACTTCGGATAATCGCCTGGGTAGAAAGCCAAGCGTCTGTCGAGACGGTGGACAACAGGAAAGATACCACGCGCGAAGACCTGGCCAGGAAAGGCAACTGCGCGCTCGACGTCCGCGTCACCAAGATCGACGCCTACTCGGACTTGGACGACCTGGACACCCTCCAGTTGCGCAATGCGCTGGACCTCCCAGAGGGTAAGGAACTCTACCTATTGGAGTGGCCCTCCAAGCACAAGGTGGCATCCAGAACCCAGGAGGGAGACAAAGAAGGGAAGGATCTGCACATTTCTGTCACCGGCCCCACAGTTGACAAAATTGCGGACGTCACGATCTGGTGGCCCCCCTCCCTGGGCGGTGCCATTCACCCAAGAGATGCCAAAGTGCTCGGCGTCAACCCGGCCACCAGGTACCCATCCGACAGATGCATTGTGCAGTGCAACAGAGGGAGGTGGGGGCCATTCCACGAAGATGAAACCAAGGCGAAACGTCCCCAAAGTGACGACGTTCCCTGGTGCCGAGTGGATGAGGCCCCCTCCGACATCCAGCACTGGCGCCAGTGTTGGGCTCTCGACCAGATCTACTACCTCCGGCAGAATGCGGATTTGTTCGCCCGCGCACTGTCTCCCCTGACTTTCCTCCTGGCCTTCTTGCACGCCCCCCGGGCCGACCGACTTGCGGCCAACGACCTGCGGCGTACCAGCGCAGTAGGCTCGAACCTGAGGGCCAGGGCCGCCGTCACCCTGGACAGCGACGTCCCCGACGCTGACCTCACCCAGGCTGTCCGAGGTGGCCTTCTGCAGCAGGTACCGCCGCTTCCCTTGGGTTTGACGGCCTTCTCTGACGATGAGATCTCGGACTCGACGGGGTCGGTCTTCCAGAGGGTGCGCACCACACCCAGTCTGGCGACCTTCAGCGAAAGGGTGGACAAGCACAAGCCAAACAACGACGCGATCAGGGCCCTTCAGGCCACCTTGCATCACCATGCCGTACTGGTGCACGGGCCCCCCGGGACAGGCAAGACCACCTTCTCCGTCGCCTGCCTGGACATGTGGGGATGCTGCCTACGTCCGGGACAAGCAGTCGCGCTGGCAGCCGGTTCGAACACGGCGGTAGACCAGCCCGCCCTGGCGATGGCCGAAGCGCATCAGCAACGTCGTCTCGATCCCGACACGGGATTCCCTGGGAAATTCGTGCGCCTGGCTAGGAAGGAGCGTGTCAACGAGGGGCTCGTGGACCTGACACCAGAGGGCCACTACAAGAACGCCCACGGAGAATTCCCGTTCCAGGATGGGGACAAGAGCTCGGACTTCAAGCCCTACAAGGCCAACCTGCTTCGGGATGCCAGGGTAATCATGTCCACACACGAGGCAGCCGAAGCCCTCGGACAGAAAGACAGTCCACACATTTTCCTCCTGGTAATCGATGAAGCTGGGCAGGCCACGGAGCTTCATGCGCTCATGTCCATGGTGAACTTGATCAACAGCGGCGGAGCCTTGGTACTGGTGGGCGACCCGAATCAGTTGCCCCCTACGGTTCTCTCCAAGCTTGCCAACGACCTGGGACTCTGTGTCAGCCTATTCGACAGGATGTTTCACGCACTCCGCGGCCAAGAAACGGCTGTGGTCCACCTGTCGAACTGCTACCGCATGCATCCACAGCTACTCGCCTGTCCGAACGCAGCCTACTACGGCAAGGGTATGACGACTGGCATCATGGACCCGCTCAGGGACAGGCCCATAGTTGAAGGCATCCCATGGAGAGACATCACACCCTGGGAACCCGGGCGACTGACCGAACTGGCCAAGCTCACCGGTTCCAACGAGGCCGACCTTTGCGTGACCCTCAGGCAGTTAGATCCTCCGCAGAACGGGGACAAGCACCGTTTCCTGCTGGTCGACACACCCTCCTGGGAAGTAACGTCAGGCCTCCAGCCAGGCTACGCCAACCTCCCCGAGGCAGCGCAGGCCGTGGACATCGTGCGGGCACTCGTGCCCGAGCTCGAAAAAGGCACCACCGTCAGAATCGTCGTTGGCTACCAGCTCCAGACGGCCATCCTCACGGACGGCTGGCCACAAGGCCCCCGCCACCTCAGCGGTGTCCTTCGGAATTCAAAGGGTGGCAAGAAAGGGAAATCAGGCAAGGGGAAAGGCAGTGTTAGTCGCGGCGGACATGACATCCCCGGCCCTGGAGCTGATCCCCAAGAGCATGTGGTGGACAATTACCGATGGGAAACCGTCTTTCGGGAGGATCACAACGCCCACACAGCCATCGGCTCTGCCTTCCCTGGACTCAGGCAGGTTGCAGGCAAGCACATGAAAAGTGGGGCCCTCAAGCTCACCACCATTGACTCCAGCCAGGGTGGTGAGGCAGACATCGTAATCGTGCTGACCACCAGGAGCAACGGGAAGCACAATTGGGGCTTTGTCGATGACGCCAAGCGCCTGAACGTGGCAATCACTAGGGCCAAGCGGAACATCCTGATGTTGGGAGACGGGCGCATGTTCGCCACCGCCACCTGGTCCCAGTTGCGCGTGCTCTCTGAATATGGACGCTTGACCCGCCTCTGGGTCCGATTTGGGGGCGGCGGACCTGCCGGCCACAGGGTATCCCTGGTCATAGACGAGAGCTTTGACCCACTGCCCGACCTCGCCACCTGGGTACCATCCCCCGTCGCCTGGAGCTGTGATGCAAAGGGAGAGGACGGGCGCAATGAGCTCGATGCGGCCAAGAGGAAAGCCCGCGACGCCCAGGCGAACGGCTTCGCCGATCGCTACAACACCCCGCTGGCCGAGGACTTCGACTGGGACTCCCTGGGCAAGCTCATCTCTGCCGGCCTCAACGAGATCCTCTCGACGCCTGCCTTCCACGTGCTCGTCTACCTGGTGGCGGGGCTACGCCCGCACGAGTTCTCGCCGGCAGAAACACCGCGGCAACCTGGCAGACTCGACCGCAAGGCTTGGTCGCACCTGGGCCTCCTGTTCGACATGTCCCTGGGTTTAGACGCGACCAATCTGGTCTACAACATGCTCTGGGCAGCCATTGTGTGGTCACTCGGCCTTGGCACTCCCTGGGAGGACGCAAACCGCGCAGTGTGCGATGACTCCCTCCCCCCGGTGCCGCACGTCAGGGGACGACGTGTAACACTTTGCGGTCGGCGCCAGTGCACCCCCGAATGACTTTTTCGGCAGGTTCCCCAGGCGTGGAGTGCAGCAACCAAGGATTGCTGCAGACACAGGAAGCACCCTGGGATGGCCGGCCTGCAGGAGATCCTTTGCGGCGCCCCCGTCGATCCAAATTGGGTCCAGTTCCGGAAGGGAATAAAGACACAGATGGCCTCCCCATGGAGTCCAGCAAGACCCGGTCGCTCTTGGTCGTCATGATGTTAATGCTCCGCGAGCCGCGCGTGTTCTTGTGGCCTTTCCCTCGCGCCGAGCAGGCTGGGGATGTGATTGAAGCCATCCTGGGGAAGCGCACCGAGGGTTCCGGCGCGACTTCGCAAGCACCTGGGGACTCACGCTGGACGATCTGGCCGATCTCCACGGCCGCATCGAGGCAATCCTGCCCCACATCTCCAAGCTCGTAGCGGTGGCACACCACCACCCTGACGCGCGGGCAGCTGGCTGCCCGCAGACCTGGAGTGAAATGGACCGACAGGACTTTCAGCTGAAGGCGCCGATGCTCGTCCTCGAGAAGATCGTCCCAGCCGCCTCCCTGGCCCCCCTGGGTACGCACCACTGCTCGGTGTGCGCGCTTCACGTCGCGCTCGCGGGCTCAGACGCCTCCCTGGGTGACGACGATCGGGGTGCTGGGCTCGCCTACATCGGCGGCGGATTCGCGCTATCCAACACCGATCTGAACGCCCCCTTGCCGTCCGCCCCTGCTCCAGGCACCAAGCAGGACCCTCCACACATCCCCGACGACAGGCTGACAGCTGAGCAGAAACACGGCAGGTTCAAGTGCGACAGTTGCGGCAAGGACCAGCTACGCTCCACAGAAGGCACGTGGATATCTGACGACACGCGCCTGATGGTAGCGCAGAACCGGCCCCAGGCCTACCTCGACGGTGCAAACATGGGGTGGCACTGCGAGATCTGCTGGATCCGACACCTGGAGGACCAGGGCATCCCAGCACCAACCGGTGCAACAGTCGCGGACAAGGTCAAGCAACACGAGCATCAGAGGACCGGTGCCGCAAGCGACAAAAAGGCGGATGCCCTCCCCTCCCTGGGTCATCTCCCACTTGGCTTCGGATGCAGCCCCCAGGCAGACACGAGAACGCTGTCGGATCTCATCATGACGCCGACGGGCATGCAGATCCCTGAGCGCGCCAACACCACCATTCCCATCCTACGGGTCAGGGATGAGCGGTTCGGCCTCAAAGCTGCGGAGAACAAAGTCTACTCCGCACGGTGCGACACATGCCCCCCAGGGGCACCGCTCCTTGTCTGGAATACTGGAGCGCCTCCCCTGGGCTGCTTTATATGGAAGCAAAAGGAAGGGATAGGGGTTCCCGAGCAAGCTGGGCTGCCCCCCATCGAGCGGCGAGCCATAGCCTGGTGGGAGCGCAACTGGAACGCCACTTGGTGCCGCCGGCGGTGCCTGGTCCCCGTGTGGAACATCGGGCCCGCGACTCTGGACCACATCTTTGATAGAGATTACAGGGCACTGTATCCAGCTGAGGCCCCTGTCCTCCCAACGCTCAACAGCCAGATAGTAGCGGATGTGCCAGTGGACATTCTTAGATCCCTTCCGTGGATGGGCGCTGACGCCAAGGCCCCAGATCGCTTCACCAAGGCTGGAGCGGCAAACCTCCCTGGGTCCAGCGCCTCGGGTGGAGCGGCCCTCGCGGCCGAGCAAGCCCACAGGGCTCTTGCACAGCTCATGGAACTCCTGCCAGGGCTGCCAGTCCCGCAGTGGCCACTCCTGGGCTGCAGGGACGTCAACAACCCCACGCTCAGCTCAGACGACCCCAGGAGCGGATCTGGCAGCGGAGACGCGGTCGTTCAGCGGCTCCTGGTCACCTACCTCCGGGACTTCCACCCTGGACTGGACTACACTTGGCGACAGTTCTGTCACAGCCATCGCGATGACAGCATCCCGGAGCCTAAAAACGAAGAAGCCTCCTGGCCAGGCGGTCGGTTGACGGGGTTTCTCAGGACGGCGTACGGCGAATACATCTCGAAGGACTGTTCCCCGCTCAACCAGCCCTGGGAAGGCAAGCGGCTGGCCGCCGCGCGGGTCGTCTCCCACCTCACCAACGGCGAAAAAACACAAGAAGCCTTGGGAGCGGCACGCCGTGGCCCTCGCCCCGGCGAGTGGTTTCAACCCTGTCAGACACGAGATGGGCACGCTGACGAGTTTCCTACTCAGCCTCAGCGCCGACGCCCTGGCCTCGGCAACCATCACCTCCCTTGCGGAGTCGCACGTGCAGGCAATGAGTGAGGACAGACCGGGGAACACGGCAGGACGCCCTTCGGCACAGCGGCCTGGCCCCAAGACTGATGCTCCAGCAAGACACGCGGGAGACACCTCTACTGCGGCCGGTGCAGACAACCCCTTGAGTACGAAAGACGCCGACACGAAGTCTGATGACCCGGATGTGCCTGACCTCGCTGCCAAAGACGAGGACGGCGAAGACGAAATCCCTCCCACTGAAAAAGCAGATTCAGCCGACTTTGGAGGCCCCCAAGAGTCTCCTCCTCCTGGATACTGCACGGACTCGGCCACGGAAGTTGAAGGCGATGGCCCCGGCGACAGGCCGCCTCAGCAAAGCCCAACGGCAGACAGCATGGAACCCAGCTCCGACCACGACCCGATAGCCGCCTGGGGTGGCACAGCCAACACCGAGCAGAACGCCAGTGGGACCAGGGGACCAGATCATGACGAGATTGCCCGAGACAGAGGTACTACGCAGGACCGCCGCCCCCCACAACGTAACCCACAGGCACTTGGTCATAGGCTTGCCTACTCTGGCGCAACGGAGCGACACGGTCTCAACCAGCTGACCGACGCCGATGGAGGGCCCATGTACGAGGCCTGGTCGGGCACCGTGGACCTGGAGCGCCCCGGAGAGTTGCCCGCCAAGCGCATCGCCAGGCACCAAATGGAGCTGGGTGGAGTATTCTGTGCTCTGTGGTCGGCCTACACCAAAGGCATCCGGATCCCTGGGACCAGGGGCCCCAAGTCAGACCCGAGGCTGCACTCGGACGCGACCATAAACAAGTTTTTGGATGACTGGAAGCACCGTGGATACTATGCCTACGTGATGGACAGGAAGTATAAATCCCACATCGATTGGGCAACGGTGCGGGCCGAATACATGCGCCACACCAGGCCCGACGGCACGGGCACGGGCAACCACAAGCAGAGCAGCTGGCACGACCGGGCGACGAGTTCCTGGGACGCCTGGGACAACTGGCAGAGTGGCTGGAGCGCTGGCTGGCACGACGACGGGTGGCAGTCAGGAGGCAAGCGCGGCGGCGGCAGGCCAGACGATCGCGGCGAAAAAACGCAACGATGGGGCGACTGAGCTCCCCTCCCACCCCTCCCATCCCCTAGAGGGACAGGTGTAGCGTCCGAGTTTCACACTTCGCGCAGCCTTCAGCTGCATCCCTGGGCTCTCTCAACCCGTGTGGCGGCCTTGCTGCCGCCCACCCTGGTACACGCACTTCCTGCCTTAGGACCCAAGTGTGTCTACCAGCAATACCATCTGCATGGCAGCGCGGGGGAGTGCTGCGTGCAGACCTTAGTTGGCCCTGCGCCCCGCTGTAGTTGTTCTCACTTCTGGCCCGGTCGGACCATGTCCCCGGCCGTGCGGCTTCGTGACCG